>CAWUFW010004257.1:1095000-1589388 GCA_963921515.1 Calotriton arnoldi | reverse complement strand
CCCAGCCTCTAAGGAAAGGTGATCTGCGCAGGATGTTGCCGCGACCCCAAAGCTCAAAACCTGGTTTCCAGCACCCAGATCTGCAGACCAGCCAACGGGCTGCACATAGCCACCCTTACCCCCAGGGTGGCCTCGTAGCTCCCGCGCGGGGGAGGGCTCCTGCAAACCCGTGCCAAACTCCGGGAGTGAGAGAAGAGCCCTGCCAGGTTGAACCAAATATGAACCGTAACATGACATGCGGAGCAGGATACCAGTGGTCATGTTACAGGAGCGCTGCATAAAAGAGGGAAAGGCCAAGATATGTGAAATGCCCACACCTCACCAGTGAACACGGGTCCAGCTGGGCCCTGTCTCTCATATGCCGGGGCGGAAGGCGGAGTTGGGAGGAGAACCGCCTCCCCCCCGTCCGCTCGAATTCCCTGCCAAAACCCGGGTGGGGAAGGCCCGCTGGTGGATGCCACGTGGGGGCAATATTCAAAATTTTTCCTAAACGGGTGAGAAGCGGCCCGCGCCCCTCGCTCCTAACGCCCCCCGCCCCGCATTTAAATAGCGAGTAAAGTGAACTCCAAGATTTGCCCAGGATCACAGGACGTTGAGGGTCGGCGCCGCGGCACGAAACCTCCGGTTCCCAAGGTGAGGTGCGCTAGCGATAATAATCCGCACAGCCCGCAAGACAGCGTCCCCCGCCGCAGGCACTACAGGGTCCCAGACAAAGGTCGACCCCCCCCCCCCCGTTGCTTTTCCACTTTTCGTGGCCGCCACTGTACCCAGGCCCGTAGGCCAGGGATTGCTCGGACGCTCGGGTGCCGGATGGCCCGGCGCGAATACCCACTCGATAGTAGTTCCCCACGACACACGCCGCCTGAGCCCAGCCTGCTGCAAAGCACAGCCTTCCGTCGGATCGGGTCACTTGGCATGGGGCAGACGGGGGTGAGGGGGCTGGGGTGGAGGGATGCGGCCGTGCGGGGAGGGGGGAACCCACTATCACCGTTGCCAAGCGTGTGTCCGGGCGCGAGACAAGCATGCCCGTGGCCGCCGGGCCTTGTCCCTTTCACCCCGCTCGCCTCCACTCACCGTCGTCTGACCCATGCCAACCCCGGCCAGAGAAGGGGGCAATAAAGTGTGGATATAAGCTCCTCATCCGGCCATGATCCCAGGCAGGGGGACAGCCCTCGGGCCCTCCACCCCGGCCCCGCCCGAAACGCGGAGCATGGTGGCCTGGGAGCACGGGCCGGTCGGGCAACTGGAAATGTACCCTGTCCCTCCGGTGCAAAGTCGACAGCGGGGGACATAGTCTCTGCGTGAACGGGCCCTACAGGCCTGCGAGCCCACGTGGCCAATGCTGGTTACTTACATGGGCGTCCGCAGGGGGGGGGGGGGGCAAGGAGGGGCGCTTGTCCCCCCCTGGATCACCCAGCCGGCCGCCTTTTGTCCGTAATTTTGGCCTTTGGGGAACATCACTGTTCCCCTGTGAGAATCCTCAATGCCTTGCCGGGGCGCCTCGCACTCTTCTGAGCACAAGAGCAGCTCCACCCCGCCCATTGTCATTCTGTATGTGGCCGATTGCCACATACAGAATGACAATGGGCCAGTCTGGCTGGTAAAGCGTGTGGTGGCCTCCTCCAGCCTCGGGCATCCTGTCAAAAGGAAGAAATGTAGGGAAACGCCCAGAGAATCCAGTTCATCAAAATAAGGCGGTAAAAGAAGTTAAAAAAAAAGGGTTATAGGTCTTTCACAGTCTCATCATTTTAGAACTGAACCATTTTCAATATTATATTCAACGAATCCATGGTTGCTGCTTTTTATTTTAAGCAACTAACAACCATTGACAAAGCCTATAGTTCAGGCTTGTTGTAGGTGTAACATTACCTGCTGTATTATATATCTGAATGCAATGACAGAAGCAGCAAAATACCAGTCGGGCAGTACACTATGCTAAGCACAGAATTTTAGCTTAGGTGTTTCAAGCTACGCCCTTAATTAAATCGAACAACCCCTTTGAGAGACCCCCCCGGCCACTTAAAGCCCTGGAAACAACACCATGCCACAGCCACCTCACGTCCTGGCACTGTGCATCATGCATGACTCATGACTTCCAAAGTTTCAGATTGACTGTGTGCAGGGCGTCTTGAACCCTCCTTTGCTTTAGGAACTACAGCGAGGGGTGAGTTCCTGATGGGTCTCTTCTGTTTGCAACTCTGCAGACGAAGGTTCAGCTCATACTTAATGTGAAAAGGTGGGTGAGAGAGTAAGTGAAGGGATGGGTGGATGGCTGGATGGATTAGTGAAAGAGTGAATGGATGAATGAAAGGGTGAATGGATGGATAATGAGAGGAAGGATGGGTGAATGGATGAGTGAAATGATGGATGGATTGATGAATCGAAAAGTGAAAGGGTGAATGGGTGAATGGATGGACAGATGAATGAAAGGGAGGATGTAAGGATGGACGAGTGAGTGAAAGGGAGGGTACATGGGGAAAAGGTTGGATAGATGAGCGAAGGAGTGAATGGGTGGATGGATGAGAGAAAAGATGGATGGATGATTGAAAGGATGGATGAGTGATAGGGTCAATGGATGGATTCATGAGTGGATGAGTAGATGGATGGTTGGGTGGATGGATGGCTAAGTGAAAGGGTCGATTGAGAGAGAAAGGGAGGATGGATGTGTGGATGACTGAAAGGGTGAATGTGTGGAAGGATGAGTGACTAGGTGGATGGATGAGTACGTGAAAGGGTGGCTGGATGAGTGAAAGGGTAAATGGCTGGATGGATGAGCAAGACAGAGTGGTCAAAAAGTTGCCAGATTGGTTTTATTCACACCAAACACCTTAGCGCCAACAGACTTTCCCAGTGAAGGCAGCATTACTTTCATTTTTCTCGTCTTTGAATAGCATTTTGTTCCTCAGGTGAGGAAGTTCACCATTCCTGGAGGTACTGCGATATCTGGTTAATGCGTGGTGTAGAAAATGTTTCATGTGATCCTTATCAGCTGTTTTCCTTTTAGTAGTTTATGAAATGTGCAGTGTACTGCAGCTTTATGTTCATGAATGTGGTCTTTTAAAACCATACTCCTTATGTTTTGTAAGGATCTAAGCAATGGACATTGAAACGGGTCCCTTCCGGGCCCTGTAGTCATGTCCTTAGCTTTTCAGGCAAAAACACACATTGATTTCTGAATAACAAGTGCACAAGCATTAAGGTAAGCATGTTCCATGCTTACATTTCACATGCCTTACTTAGTCTTGCATTCCCTGTGAGTGTTTGCTTTTTCCAGGAGGTTGTTACTGTTTTTTCAGACAGAAGATTACTCTTGTCTAGTGCATAATTTGAATTGAGTTGCTTCCAGGCGTTTATAGCGGGACACAATTGGATTGCATCTAAAGGCAGTGCGAGTTTCTTTTAGTGGTAGAGTATGGTGTTCAGTGGGGAGAAGATGTGGCACTATGGCCAGAGCTGCCGAATTTGGAACTGGGGTACAGAATCCTGCAGGCTGCTTTCTGTGGTTTGTGAAACTAAGTGAAGCTGTGGTTCAAATGGAACCTTCTATGGGATTTTTTTGGGGTAAGCGTTGAGCTTTGGCTGTGATTTAGGTTCGTGCAACCACATTTTGTGTGTGTGCGCAATGCAGTCTAGCAGTTTCTGTCTCTAATATATAGAACGAAGTGTGTTAATGGTCATACCACAAAGACCTTAGTGTCAGTTACATATAGCATTCAAACTCCAGTGGGTCACCACTTGCATTCATCCTTTTGAGGATGATATGGCACACATCATGTCGGAGGATGGTGATGGCGTTAACATTTTGCCCCCCCCCTGGAAATATTTCTGCGGACGTTACTTATAAGAGCGAGGACGGGGGAGCTCGTTCGGACCCTTGACGCTGGTCGCCCCGGAACGCCGCCTGGGGTACTGGGAAAGATTGCCTGCAAAGAGGGCCGGGGAAAATATCCCCTACTCTCTTGCCCCCGACCCCATTCCGGGTCGCACCGGGACTGCTGTTAGGACCCATGAAATGCCCGGGCAGGGCAGGGCCTACACTCACCAGTCTCGCGACGAGCGTTCGCGACGGCGATTCCGGGCGATCAGCAAACTTCGTCAGGGTGAGGGTCACAGAGGCCGCCAGGTGGGCGGGGGGAGGCATTTATACCTCTCCCCTTCGCCCACCTCGGCCGGAAGTGACGCGCAGGACCCCAAGGGGTCACCGGACACTAGACTGTCCAGTGTGCCATCTTGTGGCACTAGAGGGGCCGCCCTCTTATGAGGGTCCCCTGCGGGGACGAGTCGGTCAGCCCGCAAAGGAGCGATTTGCCCCCTTGGCAGGGGATGAAGACCCCAAAACCGGTCCCAGGATGCTTGTTTCTAGTCCAGGGAAGACCTGACTTGGCAGGTCGGGCTGGACTGTTCCCATGAGGAACAGGGTCAAGACTGATTTGCATATGGCTGGGTCTGAACCGGGGTGGCGAAGTGGGCTAAATAACTATGATGTATTCAACCCAGATCTAATAGTGACTGGGGTGAGTGTTTGAAAAGTTTCAGCGCTCCGTCCATCATCTTATTGTGTTTGCAGGAGATGAAGACTGCCAGCGCCTCCTTCCTCTTTATTAGTATCACACGCTCTAGTGAAGCACGACCAAGTGCGTGTACCCTCCACCACCACATTACCAATATAGTTTGCACATCATGTTTTTTTGATTGACCACTGGGCCACGAGGAGCTGCTGGGCACTGCCAAGACCCCCTCTGAGACTCATCACTTACTTTATTTCACCCTCCAACTTTCTTTTTCACGCTCATTCTCTCCTTCTCACGGTTAGTGTGTACTTTAAATTTTTTCTTCCACCCTGACTCTCTCTCCAGGCACTTTCTGCAGATTTTACTCGCTTTCTTTTACTTTTCTCTTTGTTTATCAGGCTTTGCAGCTCTGTCACCATCTCTCAATTACTTTATGTTTATCTTTCAAAGCCGCCCCCCTCTGCTGCACTCATCGCCCTTGTCATTGTCATCGCCTTTTTATCTCTCCCTCTGTCACCCTAGTTTTCCTCCCCAAACCTTTTTCTCTGAATCCCCCTCAGTACAGCTTTTAGCGTTGGGATGCCCTCTGAGTAGCTGTACGTGCTATACAAATCATTCATCCATTCATTCATTCAGCTCTATTCTCTTGTGCAGATCATGTGTATCTGGCACCATGAGTCCACTGTAGTTGAAAGATAATGCTATATTTTGCTTCTCTTTTGTTTTCTGATCTCCCACACAATATAAACACACATATGAAAACTTGGGTAACATAATTCTGGACTCCATTACATTTACAAATATCAAGAAACCGTGGCCCAGTCTTCACACAACTCCTTGGAGCCAGCAAGGTGGCTCAGCCACTTAATGTACTATGCAGGCACATCACCCGATCTGCAAGTCATGAACACAGCTTCACATCACCCTTCCGAGGTTGGCAAATTGTGCATCATCAAACTGGGTAACAGTAATGCATGTTATCTATAGCGCTTACAAAAGACACACATGTAGTAGGAAGTGCTATGTGAAAATGCTGTTACCATCATTCACAAATTGGACTCCCCCAGAATCCTGAAGCACGTGTTATAACACTGCTTCCTCCTTCCTGGGGAGGGCAGTGAGACAGAAATATGTCCACTTTGTCAGTGATGATGTTGGGGGACCTCACATAGTCCTCTGCCTAGAATGAAGTCCTGTTTTAGGTCTGGCTGCACAGCGCAGCAGTCGTGAGCCTTATGTCATCACCAGAAAAACAGCCCCAAGAAGCAGTACTGAAATTCAGAACATTTTAATGGAGTTTCAGTAACTTATATTGCACAGCTGCTCACCAAGTTACAACTTACAACAAAAAACAGCTTGTTATAATCACATAGGCGAAACCTATTGCATTTACCAATGTTTGTTCTTCTCATATGTTTTCTTTGCTCACCCTTATCCCTACCCCAGCCCTTTATAAATCTTACTCTCTCTTCTTACATTTTCACCATCTAGGCTTCATGCATCGTGACTATATGGATGTGGTCTCCTTTCTTCTCTTCAGCCCCTCCTTTCTCCTTCGTTTCTCTTTCTGACCGTTTTTTTTTCTCACACTTCTCTTCTTGTCTCTGCCTTCTTACTTTGGGGTATATTTATAAAGAAAGTGACAGAGCACAGCGTTAACCTTCTTGGCTGAACGCCGCCCTCCACCACTTTGGTTTTGTATTTACAACAATATGGTACACCCCTGCGTTTCCCCCTGCACTGGCACTAATTACAGCTGCATAGTGCCAACACAGGCACCCTTGGACCATAGTGCAAGGGTGTCTGCTTTGTGGGAATAATTGTTTATGTGCAGGAAGGGTTCATGTACATTAAATGCCGATTTGTAACTTCTGCACAAAGCAGCACACATAGATGTTGCAATTCGTCATTTTTAAAATGATAGTTTATGTGCAGGAAGGGACAACTTCCTGTACATAAACAATCATGCATGGCAATTTGCTGTTTCTAAGTGTGCTGCACAATGCAGCACACATAGAAACAGCAAAAACGAGGAGAAATAAAGCATTTCTCCTTGTTTCACCATGTTAAGACCAGGCTTTTTTTTGCCTTAATTTTTGCGCTGCCTCATATTTATGCCACCCTTGTAAATATGGGGCAGCGTCAAAATCAATGGGTGTTGCGGCGGAACACCCAGTGCGACACCCATTGCCCTCCACTTTCATGCAAAGTATAGCATGAAAGGTTGCCTTATTTAGTGGCTTAACTCTGCCTTTTAAATAAGGCGAAGCCTGTATCGCCATAGGAACGTCGAAAAAGTGACGTTCCTGTGGCAATAGGGGCTTGTACAGGAACGCCAATTGTGCCTCCGTGAACAGCGCGTTCTACCCATACGAGAGCCTCATGTGAAGGACCCATTATGTAGAGTGCCAACTGTAGTCAGTGAAGCTGTGAGTCTTGATGTGCCATGCTCCTGGCTTGCATCGCCCATGTTGAAAAGATAAACACACTGCAGGGGGTACGAGCAGCCAAGGGTACGAAGGTGGGACTGAGCCTATGGCAGTACTTCCTTACTGTCTTGCACCACACCACCAATTTATGTAACGAATAGGAATGTAATGTGTTTCCTCTCTTTGTAGGTGCAGCCAGGATGCTGCCAGGTGCATTTGATATGAATATAAATTTGTTTCTTCCTTCAATAGGAGTGGGTAGGAAGCCGCCAGGTGTACTTGTTACCATTCCTGGTGTGGAATTACCACCTCAGGTGTTATAGCCCCCTAACCTGTCCCATGCCCTTCACGAAGGCACCACAGCAGCAACAATGTCTAATGTACCTACAAGTACTATCTCTACCATTCAAGCTGAATCACCAGTAATGACTAGTGAGTCTGCTTTTTCAAATTTTACTTCTTCTACTAACACTTTATCAATATTGAGCTGGAATGTAGCAAGGATCCAATCTAACTTAAGCGACATTTTATTGATTGACATGAAATTTGCATGTTCCAGGAAACATGGGCCAGAGAAAATGTTTTTAGATGTGGGTTTATGAGCTTCTATATCCTAGCAGCAGCATCAGCAGCAGGTAGAGCATCTTAAGGTCCATTAGTGTGACTCTAATTTACTTTGCTGTGTTCTGTTGCTCAGCTAGACAGTTGGTCCATATACATTTTGGGTTTAACATTCACACCTGCAACTGGCAGGCCTGTGCTTGTAATCAACATCTATAAAAAGAAGTTATCATATAATGTTAACTTCTAGAAACACTCTTGCACCTAATAAATGAAATATTATCTTATTGCATTAATGCCCACTATGTGATTATCACAGGAGATTTCAATCTAACCTACAAGCACTTTGGCATTGTCTAGGGCCTAGCTGCCACTGAAGATACTCATTGGGGCATCCCTGAGCTCGTGGCCCTCTAAAAAGCAACAGTCAAGGTCGACTTTGCAAATGGTTGACATATCTATTATACATGGCCTTAGTGCCTGCATGGTCGTTCTCTATCTGACAATAATGCTGCAAGAAAAGTTTTGAAGGGGGGCTTATGGATGTAACTTAGACTATATCCTCCTTGATGTCCGGATCTGGAGATCAATGAATGATTGTATTGTCACTTCTAGAGAGAGATTAACCATGACCCACTAACCCTTATCCCTCAGGATTTGGTATCCTTCCCTCAGCCCACCCAAAGAGTTACAAAGAAATGTTCATTGGAATGCCATCTGCTCTTTGCCCAATTCTATATCCCAACATTATGGGTATACCTGGTTGCTACTACGCTAGGGTCAGTTGAAAACTGAGAACGCCTTAATATAATACTTGAGGCACATAATGAGTTATTCACAAAGCTGAAAGACTAGTTTCAAACGGATTTCAAAAGGGCATTTAGGTCTCCCAAAGCACAGAAATGGTTTACCCCAGCTTGCAGAAAAGCTTAGAAAATTCTTTTTTCTACTCAAAAGTTAAGCCACAGGCTAAAGATTAGGGAAGCTAGAGCTTTTTATAGGGAAGTTCTAAGACATGCAAAATATGAATGGGAAAGCAGGAAGTTGGATGATCAACTCGATGTGGCAAAGAAAAAATACTTTAACAGTTTATGGCGCATTGTTTATTTTTTTAATGTTTTTATTGGTACATGTTCTGAGAGTACACAACTTTGCAGTGCAAACTAAAATCATCGTGAGGCAACCAGTACACAGAGTCAAATAATAAGCAATACAGTTACAAATTAATGCTAGCATTTTCCACATCAGACGGCTTTACTTGTTTAGTGTGGATCACCACTACACGTCTGGGTATGTGGGGGTACACCTTCTCCCTCTTTTAATCTATGGTTAATGTTAGAGATTCGCTGAATTCGCCACCCATTTCTAGTCCATAGTATCTTAGCCAGGGACCCCAGATCTTGGAGAATTTCTTTGGGCATCCTCTTGCTTTGTAGGTCACCTTTTCTGCCCCCATGTAAAGGTCCATCCCTTTCGGTTACTGTTAGGGTGTTTGAGACGCCCCAGTATCTATGTCCCTTTTGGCCACCACTAAACCTAGGTTGCATAGTGTAAGGGTATGTCTGGGTACATCGACTTCTGAGGGTATACCCAACAGGGCATATTTGGCATCGCTTGGCAGCTGTGCCCCCATGATCTTGCTAAGTTCCTCTAGTATTTTGGCTCAATATGATGGTGTATGAGAGTATTCCCACAGAGTATGAATTTATGTCCTTATTTCTACACCACAGTGCAGGAATTTGGGGATTCCAACCCTCGAGTGGAGGCGTAATCTGTTAAAGTAAACCGTGTGTAGGATTTTGAATTGTATCAGCCGTAGTCTTAATTTAATAGCCACCTCTCTTGGGTGCATTAGGGCGGCCTCCCAGTCCACTTCTTCTAATTCTCCCAGGGTGATTTCCCAGTGAGTCCTAAGGCTTTTTAAATTATCTGGGATATTGTTTATTAGGGTCTTATATGTACATGAAATGGCATTCTCACGTATTTCTCCCATAAGGAGTCTTCCCTCCAGTGGTGCATATTCGGGTATGTTAGCTGTGTCAACCCTCTCCCCACTCCACGCATGTTGTAATTGCAGGTATTTATATCTTTGGTTATCGTTAAGCTGGTACTCCCGTTGCAGGGAGCTGAAGGCAATCAGGGACCCTTCCTCCAGGAGATCACCCAGCCTAGATATCCCAATTACATCCGACGGCCCAAATCCCTTCGAGTTCCCCATTGCTGGCAGGCGTGTGCCTTCCCATATTGAGCTTTCCCTCGTAAGTTTCTTGTCCCACTTCATTTGTCTCCCTGCCCCCTTCCAAGCCTCTATCGTTCTCTGGGTCACCAGTAGTAATTGTCTGAGTCCCTTGCTCCCATAGAGGTAGTGAAGGTAGGTGTGTTGTTCAAATTGGCGCCATTCCAGTGCTTTTATAGGGTGGTCGCCCGGAAGGTGTCCCCATTCCTTGATAGCTATCAGAGGTGCAGCGCTGTAGTAGGATTGAGTGTCTGGGAGTGTGATCACGCCATTGTATTGGTTGCGCTGAAGTGTTTGTAGCGCAACTCTCGGCTGGCCCCCGTTTCATAATAATGTATGCACCTCGTTATCAATTGCCCTATAGACATCTTCAGGTATCCTATAGTGGGTGCTTTGAAGAATATATAGTAGTTTCGGGAGTGGGATCATTTTGTACATCGCCGCTCTACCTAGCAATGTCAGGGGCAACCATCTACATCGTTCGACATCTCTGTGAAATTCTGCCACTACCCTACGAATATATTATGGGCAAGGCTAAGCGAGGTGTTGGTAGTTATGTAGAAGCCTAGGTATTTGGATCCCTCATAGTCTACGTGAAGGTGACTAGGGAGCTCTTGTGCATCTATGGGTCCCCCAGTTGGATATAGACTGGATTTGTCTCAGTTAATTCTATAGACCGCATGCCCTTATTCCTCAAATATATGAAGAGGGTTGGGAGCGTTACTATGGGGTTGGTAACATATAGGAGGATGTCATAGGAATAGAGTGAAATCCGCTCGTCTCGACCCATCTCTCTATTGGTTGTAAACCCTCCTATGTCTGGATGGGCTCTGACTAGCGATGCTAAGGGATCCAGTATTAGGGCAATTATCAGTGGGGACAGCGGGAAGCCCTGTCTAGTGCCCCATTCCACCGGGAACTCAACTGACATCGCTCCATTGACCCACACCCTCACCCGTGGTGAGGTATAAAGCAGTTCAATCCATGCCAGAAATACAGGACCAAATCCAAACTTTTTTAGCTCCCGTCTCATGAACGGCCAATGTACGGCATCATATGACTTCTCTGCGTCAAGGTCTAGGAGTATATGTGGGTCAGTTCTATCCTTGATCCTGTCTAGCTAGTTAGATAATCGATGAAGATTAAACATCGTCGACCTTTTTCGGCATGAATCCTGACTGATCGGCATGGATAACTGGTATCAACCTCGTCGCGAGGATGGTGGCTAATACTTTAGTTTCTACATTTAGTAGCGAAATCGGCCGGTAGGATCCACCCTCCATTGTGGGTTTCCCAGAATTGTGGATGACTATCACTGTAGCGCTAGGGAGATATGGTGGCAGTGTGCCCTCTGTTTGTACTTCCAGGTACATCTTCAGTAAGTATGGACTCAGTGAGCCAAAATTCACCTTGAAGAATTCAGCCAGTAGTACATTAGGTCCCGGGGTCTTCCCTACTTTTTGCTTACCTATTGCTGTCGCAACTTCCTCTAGGGTAAGTTCTTTTCCGAGGGCTTCCCATTCCTCTGAGGAAAAGGTGGGGGGGTTGATGGCACAGAGATAGCTATGAATCTGGGAGTCATCTGCCAATGCCCTGGCCTTATAGAAATCAGCATAGTAACTCGCAAAGGCGTCTGCTATACCCTATGCTGTTGTTAGTGTGGTATCTCCCTTTTGGATGGCGGTCACCCACCTGGTTTCCCTCTCCTTCCTACCTAGCCATGCCAGGAGCCTCCCCGCTCTGTCTCCAGTCTCGTACAGGCTTTGTTGTGTGGCTAGAAGGAGTGATTTTGCCTCTTGGTGGGCCACAGCTTGATATTCTTTGCGTGTTACTGAAATCTGGAGAACGAGGAGCTGGTCTGTGTCCGGGCCTACTTCTCTCTCCAACTACAGGAGCTTACTTTCCAAAGCCTCGATCTCCTGAAACTCTTTCTTCCTTTCGTGTGCTATTGTATTTTGCGCCCTATCTCGCAGTATGGGCTTGAAAGCTTCCCAAAGGACCACCGCTGAAGACACTGAGCCCTCATTTTCATGGAAGTATAATTCTGAGCCTACTCGGATTTCGCAGGCGATATCTGCATCTCATAAATCCCAGGTGTTAAGTCTCCACCCATTCTGCGTTTTATGGGGTCGTCCT
The DNA here is from genome assembly GCA_963921515.1 of Calotriton arnoldi. NCBI lineage: Eukaryota > Metazoa > Chordata > Amphibia > Caudata > Salamandridae > Calotriton > Calotriton arnoldi. The sequence continues at coordinate 1,577,515 of CAWUFW010004257.1, read as the reverse complement.
TCTATTTTGAGACACACGGGGGAGTGATCTGATAGACCTCTTGCCAAATAGTCCACTTTGTCTACCGTCCCTATTTCCCCCGCTGGGGCAAGGAGGTAGTCCAGCCTGGAGAAGAACCTGTGGGCCCGAGAAATATGAGTAGGTGCGGTCAGTGGGGTGGTGCTGGCGCCAGAGGTCGATCAGGCCTAATGTATGTATGAACCCAGCCAGTGATGTGTTCCACCCTTGCCCGGTTATCGCACTCGTGCAGTCTAGGTAGGAGTCTACTACATCATTGAAGTCCCCTCCCACTGTGTGTTGAGGAATCGGATCCAAAGTTTGCTGTTGCAGTCACGGGAGTGCGTAGACACTGATTAGGGTTCCCTTCACCTCCAGGTCCCATGCACCGCGGCAAATGTCTCGCTTGGGTCTACCTAGGTTTTTTGTATATGAAAGGTTGGCGTCTTCTCTAATGAGGACGGTGACCCCCTGGATCCCAAGGAGAATCCTCCATGCGCAAGAGTTGTAAATGTACCTCTCCCAAGAAAGGTGCAGTCGGTACAATAGAGATGTGTTTCCTGGAGGAGGACTATATCAGTTTTCAATCTTTTAAGATTTTTGGCCACCAACCCCCTCTTGATTTTGTGGCCAAGGCCATTGATGTTCCACATCATTATAGTGTACCCTCCCTCACCCTGTGTATGTGGCGACGTTTCTGTCATGACTCTTGTGTGTGTAGTGCCTGAACTGTGGATTTGTCTCTAAGTATGTAGTTTCAATGTCTTTCCGCTCAATAACAAACCATGAACTCCCCCTGTATCTGTAACCCCCCAACCCTTGCCCCCCAGTAAATACCCAACAACCTAAAGGGGGGGCGTGTCTAAGAACACAAAATATGGACCCTTACTAAATGTAGTATGAGTCTCAAAAAGCACCTGGTGCCGTCTTACTGTCCTTTCGGTCTCCGACGGGCCCATGCATCTCATCCTTATTCGCTCCCTTCGTGCGTTGCTTGTAGGGGGTTTTCTCGAGTGGCTGTGTCGGAGTCTGGCTCCTCCAATCGGGTAATATTTTGCATGAGTGGATGGTCACTATCTGTTCCTGTTGAGAGTTCCTGTTCTGATGGGTCAGTGGTAGCTTGCCTTCTTGGTCAGCCTTTAGGGTGTTTCTTCTCTGTCATTGTCTGTATTGACCATCATCCATATCGGAGGTGTGGGTCCTCTCCTCTGGGTTCCTGTCTGGTCTCAAGGCAGTGCTTGTCCGTCCTGAACGGCACTTCAATTTCAGTTTTTGTGGTCGGGCCCAATACTAGGTAGCCGGTCTAGGCGAGGGGTCCCCACAGATTTGCTTCTTTGTTGCAGGGGAGGACGTTCTTCTATCCAGTTCCATGCCTCCTCTGGTCTCTGGAAGAAGAATGATTTACTCTGGAAGATGACCTTTAGGTTCGCTGGGAAGAGCAGCATGTATTGGATGTGGAGGTTTCGTAATTTTTCTTTGACAGAGTTGAAAGTTCTCCTTTGCTTATGCACTTCCCGGGAGTAGTCTGGAAACACCATTATTTTGGTGTTGGTGAGTCGGATCTCCCCAGTGCGTCCCATCTCACAGAGTATCAAATCCCGGTCTTGATGGTTTAAGAAGTGGGCACTTGGCGGCCGTGGGGGATCCCCCGCCGGCGGTTTTAAGCAAACTCCAGACAATACAGAACACTGCCGTCAGACTCGTCCTCGGCATCCTCCGACACGAACACTTCAGCCAACACCTAAGAAGTCTCCACTGGCTCCCTGTGGAGAAAAGAGTCACTTTCAAAATCCTCACTCAAGCCTACAAATGCCTACACAACAACGGACCCAAATACCTCAACAACAGAATCAACTTCCACGTACCCAAAAGAAACCTCCGATCTTCCAACCTCGCACTGGCCGAAACCCCGCGCATCCACAGAGCCAGAGCAGGCGGAAGATCCTTCTCTCACATTGCAGCCAAGACCTGGAACGAGCTACCGGCAGACATCAGACGCGCCTCCTCCCTGAACACCTTCAGGAAGACCCTCAAGAGCTGGCTCTTCGGCTAAACAGATCTGCGGATCCCCCCCACCCCCCTCAGCGCCTTGAGACCCTCACAGGTGAGTAGCACGCTTACAATTCCATGATTGATTGATTGGCATCCTGTGGGCATGTTCAATCACGAAGCATGGCGAGGACTGTGCTTTCGGGAGACAGTCTTTGAGCCATTTGTATGGAAAGGCTCCCATGCACGATTTACCATCATCTACCTTCCAGGCGATCTCCCTCATGAAGGCTGTGAGATTTGTAACCTCCTCACTTAGGGTGTGTGTTACATCTTCGACCTTCGATATGCGCTTTTCCGCTAGTGTTATTTTTTCAGATATATTGCATAGGTCCTGCCGTAGTAGGGTAACGTCCAAGTGGACTTCCTCTATTTTACCTTCCAGTGTTTTTCTGGAGGACTGTATCACCTGTAAGAGGGTTGCATTATCTGGCATGGATATGTTTTCGCTCGTCGCCCCTGGGAGGGGGGCCACAACTTTTGTGTATCTGTCCATTTTCTCCTATCTTTGCGGCTTCGGCTCCTTGTCTCTGGCCATTGGGGGTGGTTGTGTTCGAGTGTCGCAGAGTATTAGTTGTATGTCTGAGCCATGTCGGGATGGGAACCTCGTCCTTGACTATTGCCGGCTTATCTGGATATGGGTTAGTTTAGGAGCCTGGAGGAGCCTGACGTTCGTATTAGTTGCTGGGGCCGTAGCCCCGGGGCTTTTCCTGTGTTAGATTTTCTTTATCAGGCTTGCCTGTTCTCTATCTCTCAGATGGGGAGTCTTCCCGCTCCAGGGCTCTTGGGGTGCCTGATGTCTTGTCGTAGGTCACCGGTGAGGGCCTCCCCTCGCCCACCTTCATCTATGGAAGTGTGTCGCTGTTAGAAATGGGATTCTGGTTGGCTAGGGCTTGCGCCTAAGCAAGGCAGAAACCACCACTCTAGTCAGGGCAAGGGAGTTACACGCTGAAGATAACCCCTGCTCACCCCCTCGGTAGCTTGGCACGAGCAGTCAGGCTTATCCCAGAGGCAATGTGTAAAGCGTTTGCGCAACACACACACACAGCAGCAACACACTAGGCACACCACAAAAGAAACTCCACACAAGGTTATATAAAAGAATAGCCTTTGTATTATCCAAAACACATTAGAATTATAATCACACATATACATTGTGCCAACTGGCACCAGGTCATAATTTACAGGGGATTATATACATGACAGGGCCAATCGGGCCACTGTCAGAACCATCACAAAGCACAAGTAGTAAAAATAAACACTACCAGTAACAACTGGCGAAATACTGTACTCCGCATAATCACTAGCACATAACCGCATTATGTCTGCATCACATTAGGCATAAACACATGCATAAACCGCATAAACACATTACGCCACCTCTGTAGGCATAAACACATTATGCAATAGGCATCACAAGCATAAACACAGTATGCAATAATCATGGTGCATAAATCACATTTAGCAACAATCAGATTAGGCATAAACACATTACGCAATCCTTGTAGAGCCTTGCACTCTACCCATATCACCAAAATGACCCGAGGTCAACTGGCCTTTCTCTGGGGCTCAAAAATGCCCTCTGTCCCAAATGTCAGGGCTGGTAATTACAGGGCCGCCTAAGTAGCCCTCTGGCTACCAAAGCAGCAAAACCAAGGTGCGTCATGCACTGTGGGCCGAGGGGTGCATCTCACCCCTTCCTTATCAAAACAAGAAATGGCCCCCCGTTGCAGCTGCCCGCGCTCCTGCGGTGCAGCTTGGGAGAATGGACAGCACTGGCACTAACTGTGCCGTCAGAGCCCCCATTACCGGGCTCCTCCTGGTGCCCTCGACCGGCACCGAAAATGCCCCCAAAGAGAAATCCGCACTGGCACTACCAGTGCCTCAGGGAGCGTCAACACTGCTCCGCTTAGTCCCCACTCACCGGGGCTCCTCTTTAGACTCCTCGTCGGGGCGGTAAGAGATCTGCCAATCGGCGTTCGGGGCCCTCGAGGCTCCGGTCGAGCCCCTCCTCTCGGGACTCCTCTGGCATCTGGTGAGCCCACGGGGCTCCACCTCTGCTGATAGGCATACGGGGGAAAAGGCACCGACAATGTGCCTCGCAGGCTCCGTCTCCGCTTCCTTTCCACAGCTGCAGGCAAGGCTCCTCCCACAGTCAGGCTGACTCGGGCCTGACGTCCAGCCGGCAACTTTGCCTTCTTGGCCCCGCCTTCAACCAGGCAGCTTGCCTGGCTTCCAGGTCACCGCTCGTGGTGCGGCGGCCCTTTTCATCAAAACGAGACACGGGGTGGGCTCCCGCTCTGTTTCCTTGGGCCCACAATGCGGGGTAGGCTCCTGCTTCGCTGTAGAAGCACCCACAATGCGGGGTGGGCTCCCGCTCCTCCTAGGAACACAAAAACAGTGGGGCTCCCGCTTTCCTCCAGCAATGCGGGGGAATCTCCATGTCAGGATTCCCTCTGAATCTGCCGCAGCTCAGCGCTGCAAAGCCCCAGCACTCTCCCCGTCCTGGGAGAGAAATATATAGCGCCCACAAGGCGCTCAATTCCCAAAGTTTCAGGGGCACAAGGCTGGGCCCAGGCAGGCCAGCTTAAAGGGCCCTCCAGCAGGGAGGCAGTCCCTCGTGGTGGTTGCTCCTGGGGCCCAGCAGCAGCAAGTCCTCAAGTAGCGCAATAAAGCACAACAACATGGGGTCACAGCCCCAGTACTTATACAGCATTTTCCTTTGTTCTGCCCTTGGCAAAGGGCTTGGGGGAACCAGCCTCAACTGGTTCTGGGGGGTATTGGAGCACTTTGTTTACAGTGCTCACACCCTCCTTTGTCAGATGGGGGCTCGGTCCTCAGACCACCACAGGGTGGCGGAGCCAGCATTCACCCAGGCAGGCACAGACCCATTCAGGGTCAGGGGACTACTCCTTCCACTACTCCAAATGCAGATCTTTCATTCAGCCTAGCGCTGACTCACCCTGCCCTCCCTGGAGCCACACACACCTCCCCAGCCCCTGTCACTCCAAAGCCAGACATGCAATACACATCAGGCAGGCAGACACATAGCACACAGAAATGCCAACTTCTAAAAGTGGCATTTCTAAAATAGTAATAATAAATCTGCGCACAGCATTGCGCAGCATTTATTATTTATTATTACTATTCCAAACATACCAAACTTGACCACGCTGCTCCTCTCATATCAGGAATTACCACTGAAACACTTATCAGGGAATCCCCAATGCATTCCTATGGGAGGGCAGCCTCACAGCAGTGAGAAACCAAAATGGCTGTTTGTCACTACCAGGACATGTCACACACTTAAGGTACATGTCCTACCTTTTACCTACAATGCACTCTGCCCATAGGGCTAGCTAGGGCCTACCTTAGGGGTGACTGACATGCAGTAAAAGGGGTGTCACAGACGTGGCACACACTTTAGGTGTCGCATCACAGTGGCAGTAACACTGCGCACACAGGCCCTGCAATGGCAGAGGCCTGAGACAGGTTTGAAAGGCTACTTTGGTTGGTGGTGCAATCAGCGCTGCAAGCCCAACAGTAGCATTTAATTTACTGGCCCTGGGTATCTGAGATACCACTTTACAAGGGACTGACAGGTAAATTAAATATGCCAAACAGGTGTAGACAAATCTTACCATGTTTACCACAAAGAGCAAACACACTTTACACTGGACAGCAGTGCTAAAGTGCCCAGAGTCCTAAAACCACCAACACCATGTCAGAAAAAAGGCTAGGAGGAAGGCAAAAAGTTCAGGGATGACCCAGCAAAAAGGGCCAAGTCCAACAGTCGCTTAGGTCTTCAGGTCTCTCCCGGTGTCCATCTTGTGCTCCTCTTTTGATTCCCGTCATCTCTCATCGCCCCCTTGGTGACTTTGTGGGGTGGAACTGCCAGCCCCGGGGTACTTTCCCCGCAACCAGGCCATAGTAGTGTCAAGGTCATCTCTCCTGGCTCCTTAATCGGTATCGGGGCCCAACCCCCTGGTGACAGCCCGACCAGACGTAACAGCACCTTACCCAAGGTTTCTGGGTCTCTGGGCGCAGGCCGCAGCTGGCTTCGAGTCTGGGGCTCTGCCATGTACCCTGGGGCATGCCAGTATTGTTAACACAGAAGACCCTTGCTCTCTTCAGTTGTGGTTGCTTCTTATCCAGCCTCTACTGTGTCCCGGCCTCCCTTCCCCCAGGCTCGTCCAGTGTCTCACAGTCCCTGTCTGAAAATGTTCACGTCACTCCTCAGTTATATTCCCTGGTATTTCCGGTCGCTCCCTGCTCTCGGGAAGTCACGCCTTTCCTCTCACCAGCACGGGCTCGGGCAGCTCCCCACAGTTATCAGCTACCATGGCTCCCACTCCCGAGCACCACCTAGGGGTATTGTGCGCCTCTTCCCTTCTCTGCTGCCTGGATGAAGCCCAGGAGTAGGTGCTCGGGGGGTCACTCCAAGAGGGGGGATGATCCCAGCCTGGAGACCTCCTGCTCTGTCCTTTGTGCGGTGTAGTTCCCTATCTGCCCCAGTTCAGAGGGGGGCTCCAAGGTTTCGTGTGTTGGGGCCCTGTCCGACCCGGTGTCACGGAAATCACAGGCTTGAACCGCCCTGCGTCCTCTGGGGGAGTGATCCGCTTCCAGCGGGGGTGTGCTGAGGCGTTGTCCGGGGACTCCCCCTCTGCGGTGTTTTGCGCTAGGCCGCACAGCCCCTATCGCCTGCGCCACCCCATGGCAGCTGTTCCCCGTCTCGCTGCAGTGGCGGAGGGGTGGTTCCACAGGAGGATTGGTCTGCCTGCTGGAAGGGGGTATTTGTTTCTGGGTTCTCCCCCAACACTCCTGGAGAGGCTGCTTGGGCGTTGGATCCCCCGGCCTACCTCTCTAGTGCGGGTGAGATCTGCCTCAGGCTGCTGCCATTTTGGATTACGGCCTCTGATTTGGGAGCGGTCTCGGTGGAGTTTAAAGTTCTCCGGTGTGTCCCAGTTTCAACGTGCCGCTTTCATAGTGGTTCCCTTCACACTCGCGCCTTGGATTCATGAGCTGATGGCATTGGGAAGGCAGGATTAAAGGCAGGATTCTTGTTGGGGCCGTCGGAGCTTCCGACAGACGCGTCTATTCAGCCATGTTGCTGGCCACGCCCCCTTTATGGCGCATTGTTAGCCATGGTGGCAAAGATCACGCCATTACCCCTGAGGTACATGTTCAATCGAGTGAGTGAACTGCTGACTTTGAATCTCTTTATTTATCCTCATACACAGGAATATTTGGGCAGTTTTGTGTGTCACTGGCAAACAATCAGTTACAAGGCCCTGCCTTGTCTCCGGTTATGTTTTCATTTGCTGACACAGAAGCAGCGATCATGTCCTAAAGCCATCGAAAGGACCCCAAGCTGGATATGATTCCTGCAGACATGTTCCACTCCGATCCCACAATTTCGGTCCCCTATATCAACCTGGTATCAAACAAGAAAGCCCCAGGACCTTCGATCCCACTAAATTGGAAGGGTTCTCCGATTGTTCTGGTCTTTAAAAAAGGTTGTCGGAACCTTCCCAGCTATTACGGTCCATTAGTCTTTTGGACAACTTGCATAGTGGATTGTGGACAATGATATCCTAACACACATCAGTGGTGGGAATCTTTTTGTTGCATTTATTGACCTTAGGGCCACATTCAATGGGGTCCTCAGAGCTAAGGAGTGTTCAGAGTAACATTATTATTATTATTATTATGTACCTCCATGAGGGTAATTATGCCAGCATAATGTGGGGCCCTTGCGGCAAATTGACCTAGAAAATCAATGTTAAGAAAGAAGTTTACCGGGGTTGTGCTCTGGCTCCAACTCTTGAATTTTTTTATTAACAGCTGCATAGGTGTTTTCTCATACTGTGCTAATGATTCTCCAGTTCCAGCAGGCCAAAAGGTGCCTGCACTTTTATTTGCAGATTACACCCCTTTAATTTCCAAAACTACAGTCAGACTGCAATCCCTTATCATCAGATTCTCAATGTTTTGTGAGTCATGTGGATTGGAAATCAATGCGTTGAAAACTACATTTATGGCCTACAATAAACGGAAGAATTTTAAGGGGACCATGCGCTGGGGAGTTAACAACTTAGATTGAGTAAAAGAATTTGATTACTTATGGATTAGATTATCTGACAAAGATTCATAGTTGTCCCAAATCTTTACGAGCTCTTCATTGATCACACACAGGGCTTTGGCACTGGTTAGGTTTGCCAATAAGGCCCCCTTTCACCCTATTTTGCCTGCAATGGAGAATTATAACTCTGAGACCCGGAGCACCACTTTATACAGCACAGACTGTGAGGTCATTGTGATACGTCTTCTGTGAGGGTAGATGAAAAAGCTTTACTAGGTCGCTCCTAAATCTTGGCTGTGGCACCCCTCATCTGCCCCTGAGATAAGGTCTTGCTTTAAAACCATTATTGAACATGCCAAGCTTTGCCCTGTTCTATACTGGATTTGAGTATGGAGCACTATAGATCTGACACCTTATAGAGATGCTCTTGCAGACATTACCCGCTTCTATAATAACCTAAGGATTCCTTGGTTTGCTTATGTCAAACAAGCTATGTTTGACCCAGGACTGAGAGGGTGTTGGTACGACCCATCTTTGACCTGTGCAACTTTAAAGGCTGTTGTAAAGAATAGATTTGGGGCCAAGTACATTGAGCAAAGTGAAATATCTGCCACTACGAGTAGTCGGTCCAAATCTTTTCTCCTTCACAAACACTTATTTCTAGACTTCATCAATCCCACACTCATGAGGGTGAGTGTACTTTTGGATGTTTGGATATGGCATGTTGCCTACTGCTGCCTGTACCTCATCTTAGCGTTACACAATAATGGGGTTAAACCCAGATGCGTCACTAGGACCTGGGTGAAATGTGGTACGATAAGGGGGTTGGTCCCAGTGGAAATACAATATTAAATAGACATCAACATCTGAACAGCCAGTGATCGGATGTCAAAAGAAACGTGAAGTCGCCCAACCAGACGGATGGAGCACCTTGATTTATTCATGCCACTCTCCTCCAAACCTTGGATTAAGCCACATACATTTACATATATTAAAAAGAATCCGTCCCTCTCTGCAATTTGGAACCATCTGGCCCGAGCTTGTGCTCTCCACCGCACGACTAGGTGGACTAAGGGTGCCCCTATGGTCCTGATGAAGACCCTCTTGTGAGGAGCGAAACTGCCTACACCAACCCTGGGTCGAAACGTCGACAGTTCTTTGTTCTCTGTATTGAATGTGGACAACAGTGATAGATTCACCGTGTCCTGTTTTGACATTCTGTTTTTGTAAATAATTTAGCCTTGGTAAAGGCTGGTTAGGCCTTTTATGCGTTTTGATGTATACACTGTTCACTGCCCGCCCTCCATCACTCACCCTCACTTTTGCACATTGATGCACCTACTCCTCCCTTTCCCCTTCTGGGGCACCTCTGCATAAACTCGTGTAATAAATGTGCTATGTTTGAACATGATGCATTATATGTTCAATGTGATTAAATATTTTCAATATGCTTAAATATTGTTTATAAGTGATTAATCTGGTGATGTTGATGTCTATTTAATATTGTATTTCTACTTTTACCTCATCTTAGCCATCATCTATGACTTTAATAATAGCATTAAAAGAGTAAAAACACAGCATAAGAAAAATCCCACACCAATATTAAATAAAATGACACCAAAATGACAAACATTCAGTAAGGTAAACCGTACATATGAATTTTTAAAGTTTAAATATTAAAATAGCGTCAAAAAGCATTAAGCACCAACTGTGATCATCTTTTTGCGCTTGACTGGTACCTTGGCGTAGGTTAAGGCTGACAGCGATGCATCGCAGGTCTGATATGGAAACCAGGTTAAAGCCATTTGGAAGTTTCACCTTTGGACTTAGTCTCTGAAATGGACTTAAAAAATCCTTAGAGTGGCAAGGCAGCAAACTGTGGCTGAAGAGAACTGCACATCATCGGATAGCCACTGGATGAGGTCTAGGTGAAGCTGTTTGTTTTTAGGGTGGAAAGCTCCAAGTGGGAGAAATTCTTAATTCATGCCCCGAGAAGGCGCCTACAGGGCCAGATACTTTTTAGACCTACACCCAGTGAAGATTTTTACCATCAGACGTTTTAGGAACTTCTTCCAATGTAAGACTGTAATGAGCTTTTAAAGTTATATACAATGACATGCACATGCTTTATAAAAGAGAGTATTCTTTGAATAAGAGCTATAATACAATTAACTTGGGTTTTGCAAACTCTGCAATCAGGCTTTGTGTCCTGGCAACTTCTAAACGAAACAGCAATTTTAGAGCATTACAATGTAACTTTGACTTAGAAAACAATGTTTAAAAAAATCACATACACATTTTTGAGTATTGAACAAATATAAGAAACACCATTTTAAGTTTAAAAAACATCCAGCGGTTATTTAGCTGGATCAAGGAGTGATTTCCCTGCCTATTATGACTTCTCATTTTCATAGTTGTCAGGAGTACGCTTCTTTGGGCTTGTATGAACAAATGCACAATTTACATCTGCTCCATTCATGGACATTTCTGTTTTCTTACATGTATTTAAATTAAGATGACCCTGTTTTTATCTGTGTTTCCAGCTGCAAGAATGTAGTGTTTCCCAATCTTTTAAGAGTCATGACCACCTTTTTAGATACGACAAACTTTTAAGACTCATCTACCTTTAATGGACATGAGGTGGTGTGATTTTTAAATGCACCTAAAGCATTGTGTGGTAGTGCATTGCCATTTACAGACAGCACAGTTTCCATTGAAATGGCCACTAAACCGATAAATGCACACAGTTTTACTTATAAAACTATATAGCATAGAAATGATTATGTGTGGAAATTGTGTTTATGTGAATATTTATCATTTGTGCACACTATGTAAGTGCCTTCATCATTTTGATCCTAGTAAAATCTCCAGCACACTTTGGAATTGCAAAAATTGTGGCTAATTTTTGCTTTATTAACTGCTGAATGCACATAGTTTATTTCAATGTATTTACATTTCATTGTGGTGCACAAAAACTGCATTCTACAGCCTTTCTTCACACTCCCTGTACTCCAGCAAGATTGTAACATAATTAACTTTAAAAACTCCTCTCACTTTGCAGTCAGAGAAAGAAAAGTAAACAGCAGTCCCTATGGTCAAAAGAATAAAGGAGCCTGACATCTGTTTTTGAAGATCTGGCAAATGTGACAAGATAAACACAGAATATAAAGACGTCTTTCTTTATTGCCTCAAATATACTGACCAACAAAAAATCGGCTTGCGACCTACCGGTGGGTCGCGCCCCACAGCTCGGGAAATGCTGCTCTAGAACAATCACTACTGTGCGATTCAATTTCATTGCATGGAATGTGTAATGCTTTAATGCCTGGATTAAATTTTGCCCTATCTGTTATTCCCATTTCACGCATCACCATGCACAAAGAACTGTTGAATAATATTTCTTATTTAATGTTAACCAACATCAGTTGCTGTGGGTTTGAACCTGGCCAACCTTTTGTGATTAGTTTCTAAAACAGTACAGTGTTGTTGAAGACCTTGTACCCACCGCCTCAATATTTAATCAAAGCTGTCCCTTGGCATATGTTGATAATAGAGGCATGTGTATGGACAAACTTAGCAAATTAGTTGCAGTGTGACTGCAAAAGAAGCAGAGGTCTGCAATAAATTCTACTCCGCCGGGTAGTTTAAATTCTACTCCGCCGGGTAGTTCATGGAGTTTTGGCTACTCTGCATTAACTTTGTAACCAGGAGTTCCACCCAAACTTCGGCAACTGCTGCGTGGCATAGTTTTTTCTCATGTGCGGCTCACCCACGATAAGTTGTTCAGTGAGAATTGCCATTCCCTGGACGGGGTTTTTTGATGCTATGAGGGCACCCAGCAAGATTTTCCCAACGCGGGTGGTCATGGGCGCTCGTAACCATTGGCAGTGAGAAAGCTGTTGCTAGAGTAGAATATCTACTTGAGTGGCAGCAAAGAAGCAGCTCCCTCTGGCATGCTACATGGTGCAGTTTGCACTGATTTTGCAGCGTGGAACAAGCTCCTGGCACTAAAAATCAGTGTGAGAAGCGCAACGTGCAAATTTCCGCATGTTCGTAGAACTCAGCGGAATCTCGCAGAGTTTTTGGAATTCCACTAAGTGATATTCCACAAGTTCTGCCGACCCCCAAATAGAAGTCCCATTGACTTCTGCAGCAAAACCCTAAAACCTACAGACAGCCAGAATGGCTTCGGAAATTCAGATGGTGTTACAGATACAATACTCAACTGACTTAGCTGATATTGTCTTCAACACATCTATAACAAACGGTATTGTGCAATTTTTTAAGAACATTGGATTTGGTTTGGTGAATGGATTTAAAGCTGTATATGAACTGATACTGTAGGAGCTGAAATAAGAAATAATACCACAAATACGACTCTCTGTCAGCACTAAAGATAGCAAGGTTTATTGGAGACCAACAAACAATGTATTAACATGCGGCACGGAGACAGACAGCAAAGTCACTGAATGCCCAACGATGTGACGTTTCTGACAGTTTTTATAGGCCCAAACCGTAAAGGATGCAGCATCATAACATACGTAGTACAAATTAAGCATAGTTCATTAGACCAATTAGCAAAGGCTTAAGCTGTGCTATACCATTTAAGGTCCGAAATGTACTGTTGCTGACCACGTGTCCCAAGTAGGCAGTTTCTGGGACTTTCCACTGTAATGTAAGATATCAGTTTGGTACCTTTCCAGTTAATAATTGCAACATAATAGCAATGACCAGAAATATTGCGAAATGGGATATGCTGAAACGTTTGTGTCTAAGCGAGCATCTTCCTTTGTCACGTATCTGTCTTGAGCAAGCCTTGCGTTACTAAAGCCGTTTCTCTGAAGCCAAGGAAAAGTACAAGCATCTTGTGCAGTGATTTTGACGTCAACTTAACAGGGCCTAGAAGCTTACTACATTTGGTATCACATAAGAAAGATGGCTTCTACAATACCATAATTTTTCTATTCTTTATTCTCTAACATTTTTGGAAGATTTCCTAACATCCTTCTGCTTGTTGGCTGTGGTATTGCCATCTTTCTCCTGATCCAACAAGGAAATCACCAACAAGGAGTAGACATTTCCAGCTGAGCAAAAATACTGAGAAACCATTGACAACTACCTGGGACATGCTTGGCTTTTCAAACTCAGTCAAAACTAGATGTTGTCTTTTCGTAAAATGGATGCTCTAAAAGTGAAACCCGTCTTCTGGTTCATGTACTGTCCAGCTGAAATCATCTTCGATCTACATTTTGAGCAGCCACTAGTCCTTTCCTTGACGTGGAAGTGCTCCTACAACCATTACTATTCCACCAGAGCCAATTCCGGACTATGCATTTGTCACTACTGCAAGATACTCGTTATTATGAATCAGTATCACCAGTGTCACTTTTTGACAAGCTTCCTGAGAACTGGCTCGCATGCTTCACTGTTGTCATTTGACCTACTGAATGAGGAACTTTCACCATTGTTTAGTGTTTTAGAACTGCAACTGTTCCTCGTCCATGCACTTCACAAGCCAGGAGCAATGTGCATGCATTGACTGCATTTCTTCATGATCATACGTATAGTGTGTGAACCTGATGTCATTGAAATCTCCTTGGATGATGACTAAAAGAGTAACTCATGATTCAACAAGAAACATGCACAAGGTAAAGACTGTGTAGTAAAGAAGAATAGTTTCAAGTAACAATATTTTCTTCTCTTTCAGAGCTGCATTATTTTTCCAATTTGACATATTCAATATCGTTCCTGGCCTGTTTAATCAACAAAACACATCTCTCTTAATAGACATCATGATATAAAATGCTTTTATAATAAAAACATGTATGCTCTCTTTAATATAATGTAAGGTTTTAAATATTTCTTCTTAAATGCTTGAAATATGAAGGTTTGAGAAAAAGTATTCACTCGAAGCTCACTGCATTGTTTCTTGCTATTTTATGTTCTCATATCTGTTAATAAGCTTTCCATACATTCAAATAAGTGTCTTTGTGTTATGCTTTGTATTTATTTTGAATTTTTGTCAAAGTATCTAAGGTATAGAATGTTATATATTTATTTTCCGAGGTCATGGATTGTTCTGCAAAATCAAACATAATCCTTAGCCATATATATGTCTAAGTAGTCGGATTCGGAAGTACAAGTCAGGGATGATGTAAAGATCCTAAGGCAAGACTCCACTCCAAGCAGGCTGAGACTCCATTTTCATCAAACTTCTGTTTATTGAAAACAAATATTGGATGTCTTCATACAGCAAGGCTATTAGCCTCCATGAATCTCCCGCAGCTCCCCCGAGCTAAAGAAAACACAGTGTCTTACAATACGGGAGTTACAATAAGATTACGCTAGTCTTAAGCCACTATTGCATCTCTAGAACTTACAAACAACTTTGTAACATTCCCCCCTCGTTCACCCCTCCCTCGTGGTGGAGAAGCCCTAACTGTCCTCTCATCGGACCTCTGCGGGTATCCAGAACATGGAGTCGTCTCGTCTTTCGTGATCTTTGGGGGCGCCGCCTATATCCCACTAATAGGCGATTTCAGGTGTCCCACACGCTATGATCCAAAAACAGGAACAAGTGTTAAGCCCTCATTGTGGGACGACAAACCGCCAGTGGTCGACCTTTTGTGAGATAGGACACTAAGGGACCCCATTTATACCCAAAATTATTATAGTCATCCCTAAAGATGTCAGACATGCGTTCCATAGTAAGTATCCTCCACAGGCGAGAGTGCCACTGTGCCAGCACCGGGGCCTCCTTCTTCTTCCAGGAGGCAGCAACGGCCTTTTTTGCTGCCCCTATGCATGCCCACATGATTGCCTTATCCGCCCTGGTTTGGTGTTCTAAACATAAGTCTCTATGGCCAAAGAGTGTTGCCTCTATTGATTCAGCAGGGGGTACCCCAGTATCTCCTTCATTTGGGCCAGTATGTCCTCTCAAAAAGGTTTAATGGCTGGGCCGTCCCACCAAATGTGGCGAAAGTCCCCCAGTAGGCCGCATCCCCGCCAACATCGATCAGAGGTTTGTGGAAAAATCAATTTAAGTTTGGCGGGGACAAGATACCAATCGAACAGTGTTTTGTAATGGGCTTCCCTCAGATCCAGTGAGTGATTGTGCTTCGCAATGTCTGACCACAAGTATTTCCACTCCCTCTCACTCACCTCTCTTTCCAGGGTGTGCTCCCAGAAATGGACATATTGTGGTTTTGGTGCCACTGTTGTAGCGACCAGTAGCCCATATAGAAACGAGATCATCCCTTTCACGGAGCCCATCCTCGTTACAAAAGATTCTATTGGTGTCAACTCCCACGTTGCCCCCTCCCTCACTGTCGGTTGAAGTGCCCAATGTTTGAGTTGGAGGTAATGAAAGTGTTCTGTGGTAGTGATCTGAAAATCCCACTGGCAGTTTTCAAACTTGAGAATATTGTGATTGTGGAATAAGTCGGATAGAACGAGGCATCCACCCTCCCTCCAAGTATCAAAAGGTCCTGCCTTCAAGGCTGGGGGAAACTCCGGGTTAAAATGTATCAGAGTATATGGTGATGGAAAGGAGGTCCAACCTTGGCCCCGGGTGACCTCGCCCCAAACCCTGAGGACAGTCCGAGTGGGGGTGCTAAGGTATGCATTGGGGGATCTGTCCTTTTTAGGTTTCCACAGGACGTCCCAGATTGTCCTGCCCACAATGGCACGGTCCATGTGGACCCAGTGTTTGTCCGACTCCCTCATGGACCATTCCACCACTACTCTTAGCTGGCCCGCCCTGTAGTATAGCCCAAAATCTGGAAGTGCTGCTCCCCCTTCGGCCCTTGGCTGCCTCAATTCGTGGAAGGGTAAACATGCTCTTCCGCTTTGCCAGATATAGCGGAGGATCATGGAGCGGACCCCAGGTAAGAATTATTTTTCTAGGTCGATCGAGAGTGCTTGGAATAGATATAACTGCTTGGGGAGAATGGTCATTTTGATGGCGTATATTCGACCCAACCAGGAAATGAACAGTGGTTTCCAATGTTGAAGATCCTGTTGCACTTGTGTGAGTAGGGGTCGGAAGTTCGCCTTGAAAAGACCCTCTAGTCTGGGAGTGAGCTGGATCCCTAGAGATAACAGCTTATGTTTAGCCCATATGAATGGAGTCTCCCCCTGCATCAGTAACTTTTCTCTGTCCGATAGTGTTAAGTCTAAGATGGCTGACTTCGCCAAGTTAACTCGGAAGCCCGCAACGCCTTTAAAGCTCTTCAGCTCCTCCTGCAGAGCTCGTAGGGAGGTTCTGGGGGAAGTGAGAGTCAGCAGGACACCTTGTGTTCATCCCCCCCAAATCTAAACCCCTGGATTTCTGGGGATGTCCGAAGCCGAATCGCCAGCGGTTTGATACTTAGGGCAAATAACAAGGGGGATAACGGACACCCATGTCGGGTGACTCGACCTAACTGGAAGGGGCTCGAGCTAGCTCCGTTGACCTGCACTCTCGAGTGTGGACAAGCATAATGAGCTCTGATCATATTAATAAATGTGTCCCCAAAGCCGAAGCTGTTCAGAGTGAGGAAGAGAAAATGCCAATCCACCCTATCGAAGCCCTTTTCTGTGTCCAATCCCACCAATATCACTGGGACCCTCAACCTGGAAACCTTTTCTATAAGGTGCAGTGTCCTACAAATATTGTCATGCGTTTGTCTTCCTTTTATAAATCCCGATTGATCAGGGTGGATAATATCTGAGACTCCATTTTCATCTTTTCTACTTAGTCATCAGCGTGTTTACCTTTGATGTAAATGCTGTCCGTTCCTATATTTCCATGAACATGGGAAGGTGTTAAGTGAGCCAGACAGTGACATTGATAAGACACCTAAAACGAAAGTTAATACAAAATCAGTCCTGGACAAACTTCTTATTATCTGTGCTCAGGGTCAGCCAACAGCAATAACATAAACAATGTAGTCTGAATTGATGTGTATTTACCATGTTTGATTTTACAAATGTCTGTAAGACTATTATAATGATGCACATAGATTATGTCAAAATTCCTAAAGAATTTCCTATATCAGATAAGGTCAGTGATCAACTGTATACAAGGCTCATCAAGTGGTCACTGAGATAGAGGCCCTTCACCCCAGATTACTGCACAGGATACTGCCAGAAGATCCTGACAAAGACTTCCAGACTGCTGTACTGTTGCAGCATCCTTTCTTAAGCAGAGAGCTGAAACCAGTTCAAGTCCATCCTGAGATGAGCTCAACACTCACTCCTGGCTACTTATAAGGCATGCAGTGCACTTAATCCTCCTAAAAGACTCTAGATGCAAGTTAAATTACTTCATGCTCTCCCAGTTTAGCCTATACA
This sequence comes from Calotriton arnoldi, assembly GCA_963921515.1. Classification (NCBI taxonomy): domain Eukaryota; kingdom Metazoa; phylum Chordata; class Amphibia; order Caudata; family Salamandridae; genus Calotriton; species Calotriton arnoldi. The sequence goes on along the minus strand of CAWUFW010004257.1, from coordinate 1,560,054 downwards.
AGTAGGTTTAGGGTGTTAGGTTGTCTGATGATATTTCACTATGGTAGAAATGTTCAACTTATTTTCACTTTTACCAGCATGCATTAGTGCTATTTTAATAATATTCTGTGGGGTTATTTTACATGTGCTAAACAACAGGATGAGGCTGTGGAAATAAAACCCTTTTTAGTGTACGGCATCTTTCTCTTAGTGAAGTGCTTGTTTGAGATATTGTAAAACACAAAATTGTGTGCGAATTACCACTGCATCCATGAAACCTTTGTAAGGGACTGTTGGTAACCCAGAAAGCATGGACATGACCTCAACTATGTATGGAGTGAGGTTATGAGGGACTGTAATAACCTGTTTTTTCACATTCAAGCGCTGATGGACTGAACTAAGTTCAGGCATCTGTGGGTGTAAAAGCAAACCTTACAGAGCTAAGCCAGAGTTTTAGTTTATCCAACATTACTAGCTGGTAAAATTTTACCAGCTAATAAAATGGGTTTAGAAATGGTTACCAATTCACAGTTTGTAAGTGCTGTGTTTTGGGTGTTTCTTTCAAATTACGAATTTGTACCATATATATCAATAGTTATGACCGTAATTCACGTAGAAAATCATTGCACAGTTACTGACTGCCAAGTTGCAGTGATTTGCAAAGGAAAAGGGTAGTTAGGGTGGCAACTTTGGAGAGGTGTATGCAATAGTCTAGGGAATCACTGCTAACTCTCACTGAAGTTTTTTTAAATGTAAAACTTTTCTTTAAAAAAAAAAGCAACCCTGTTTCCTGCTGGCCACCATCCCTTTGATTGCAGAAAATAATAAGGGGTTGCAACTTGCGACCTACTCAATTAATAAGTATACGCAGGTCACTCTACTATACCTTACTGTTGCAAAGTCATCCTTCTGCCAAGGACAACCCCATTTTTTGCTGACTGGTACTGGTGGTAACTGACTCTGACTGTCCCTGGGCTCTGCCTAACCAGGCCCAGGGCCAGTACTAAGCTGAAAAGACACTTAGAATACAGTGATAACACCTACATACACTAGGGTGCACTATGGGTTAGGGTACCCCGATGATTGGCATGATCTCCCCTATAAGGCCCTAGTACATAATAGGGCAGAGGATCAAAACTACCTTTAAGTCCCTAGTATATAATAGGGCAAGGCAGTTTAGAGGCTAGCAGCCCTTTCTGCACTTGCATGTGTGCACTGCTGAGGCCAGTTTAAAAGCAGCCGTGTTGCAGGACTGCTTTTAAAATGATAATTGTGCCCAAACTCGACTTTGATGTTTGGGACACTTAAGAATTAACAAACTACAATGTTTTAGGCATATTAGGTACTTCCAGCGTCTGCCCTAGATGTCCCAGTGGTGGGGGGTTCAGGTATTTATAAGGAGAACCCTTATAAAACATATGTTTTATATGCCTTGAGTTTAGTGAAATTGCACATTTCACTCCCCACATTGTAGTAAAGTGCTTCCCAAAATCGACTTTTGTGCTTGGAGCACTGTGGAGTTCAGAACCTCTAAGGTCTCCCCTAGGTATCCCTCGGTTCTGCTACCATGTGATTGTTTAACTTGTGCTTTACAAAATATGATGAATTTGAGGTGTGTAAGCAATAGTGAGGTAGTTTTCTCAAGTGTGCAAATAGACAATCTGCAATTGATGATGAAATTGTGCTTTGAAGCAGATGATGACAGGGGGCTCTTTGAGGGATATGGAATCCTCACTCTTTAAATTGTCTCCTTAAGGAGAGAAGGTTGACTCTTCACAAACTGGAACTATGGCCTGATAAATTTCAATATGTACATTAAATTCTGTAACCACACATAATAGACTCATGAATGTTGAGGTTTTTATTGCACACAGTAAATACTGAGTACGAAAAAACACATTCCAAGATACATTTTTGCAGTTCAAACTTGCCAACTTTTATTGGGGTATTAAATACCGGGACATTCAGATTTTGGTATGGTAAGCTCTTCAATAGGCATATCACGCCCCATTTCTGGAACAAATCTTGGCATAAGGAATAATTATCACACACAATAAATTATGTGTACCCCAGTGTTGGTCTTTATTGTGTGCGAGAATTATAGCACATAAAACTGGTCCATTCGTAATGAGGACCGAAGACTACAAACAGGCATGCTAAGAAACATGCTTCAGTAGAAACATGTTGGGAAATAGAAAAAATTGGCAACTACTGGTTCTTTGACAAATTCCATCATGCATGAAAGGCACAGGTTGTAGACTATGAGATAGCTGCAGAGGTGACTGTTCAAGTGTAAGGGCTTGATGGCTACTCATGCAGGTCAGACAAGAAAACTACATTTTAATGCTGTGACCAGGAAGCATAGAACAGCCATAAAACCTAATCACTTAAAATCTTCAATTTCGTCAATGGGGCCTTTATGAGGCTGTGGGTGCTGGTGGTCTATTGAAGTGGTGGAAACCATGGTTCACTGGTGGTAGGGCGCATATGCTGAGTTGAGTGTGCGTTTTGGGACTGCATTGTGTCCTTGTTCCTCTTGATGTTAGAGGGAGCCCGCTGTGGTGAAACGGCGATTTCTGTCCTGAGGTACCAAGGCAGAAAATAATGATGCTCCATACCAATTTTAGTCACTTTTCCCACATTATTTCTGTAAAAATAAAAGAAGTACTGTTTTTAGAGTCAGATTGGCTTTGGGGCGTGCTAGGAAATATTCTGGGAAATTCTCTTGGATTTTCATGGACATGATTCATAATTATTTAGGTTCAAGGGCCTTAAATACTTGTCTCGTGCAGGTATCACGCTTGTTTTGATATTTAGCACCTGCTATTTTGCAACAAAGTAAAAAGTATTCGTGTCTCTCCTCAGTGATACTCATTTTACCAAACTTGTAAAAATGACGATTGTAGTAACTTGTTGCGATTCAAACTCATGACCTTTAATAACGCACACAGGAAGATCTTTGTTAGTGCACTCACAGCATGTCTTCTTAGTCTCTTTGGTGAAGTTCTAAATCCCACTCTCTTTTGTTGCTTCTTCAAGCAGTTCTTCTTGGACCCCATACATGTTCAATGCTTAGCTGTGATGTCTAGTACTGTGGGTTCATCAGTAGTCTAGAACCTCGTTCTTTCCAGTCCATCCTTTTCATCGCTCAGTTAGCTGGTTACAGCTCTAGTAGATTCCAGTGTTGTTTTTGTTGCATCCTTGTGACAAGTCTGAAATGCTGAGAGTCAGTGTGATGGATGGGCACATGTTTGCAAGAGGCATTGTGGGAGGATATGGGAATAAGAGAGATGGTGGTCCCCAAAATGGTGGTTGGTATCAGTGCTAAACCTCTTGGTAACTGTATGAAGGCAGTGATCTCAGGTTCAGCTGTACACCTATTAATTCTATGATCTGTATACTGTGATCCTTATCCAATTATATACATATTGTGGTTTAAAGGGCAATGAGTTGCAACCATGAATTTTGGTAGTCATTGTTTTTCACCCACTGTAGGAAAACCAGGCACTAAGGTTAAACATAGCTGGAAGCTTTGTTCACAGTAGCCGCAGAAGGCTAAGTGTTTGGTTTGACATAAGGAAATGAAACTAGTGATCTTGAAGGTGTTTAGCTGAAGCAGGTGCCAGGGCTTGGGCAAGAGTGTGACCTTTTTAAACAGTGGGTAGTGGCTCAGGATACCAGTAGTCAAATGCCAGGAAATGTCACATCCAAAAGAAATGACATTTAATGATGGTTGTCTATAAAAACCTTGCTCTGTCTTAGAGTGGCTCTAACATCCATTCTCAGAATGCAAGGCAATGCTTCTTTTTGTACATGCGCCAATGCCCACATAACAGTTTTATTGTGAGACATCAAGGAAGTGTCAATTTGGGAAAATCTTAATTGAAAATTCTCTTCAACATGGAAAAGCTTACAGTCTTCAGAAGAGGAAGTAAGGACGAGAAGGGGAATTTGTACGGTTACAGTTTACTTTCTAAAGAATAGAAGGCTTTTTTAATCCAGGAAGTGCAAAACAACAGTCACTTAAACCTCCATCCGCAAGTCATAAGCTCTGGAACCCGCCTTTACCTCACCTGACTGCATTTATGCGGCACACCTGTCATTGTTTATACAAAATGAACAGTGATTGCATTTATGTTCTGGTTAAGGAGCAGGGGATTGAGCAATTCAAGAAGGAGGAAGTAGTTACAAGTAGTGCCCAGGACTGTAAATATAAGAGGGCAGTGAGAGCTGCGGATCAAACGAGCTCTGAGGCCAAGGGTTGCTGTGCTCAGCATTGTACAGGCAGCTCTGTGAGGTAAGTCTGTCGTCTTTGTGGGAGTGTGGGCATCAGGCTGTGTGTCTGCATGTAGGACTTTTAGACAGACTCAGTGTTAACAACCAATTCACAAAACCCATTCGTTTTTTTAACTACACAACTGATTGGTATGTCTTGTTGAGCCGCATTTTGGGATGAGATTTGGTCCAGGCCTTACTAGTCTGCTCTAGTAGGAAAGCTCCATCGGTGAAAAGAACTTGACTCTGAAAGTTTCATGTATTTACGCAAACCTCAGCACATGTTCACCAGTGTTTCAGGGATGGCCTCCGTTTGTAAGAAAAAAAAAGACTGTCATGTTTGATTGCAAAAAGTATTATTTGGAAATGATTAGATGTGAACTGAAGGGGTGAGGAGAGATGGATTAGGAGTGATGAGTGAGGGATTAGTGTTGGAGGATGAGGCGTGAGGAATGAGATATAATGAGTGAGGGATAGGAAATGATGGATAAGCACTAAGAAATGAGAGGCGAGGAGTTAAAACTGAGAAATGAGGGATAAGGAATAAGAGCTAAGGAAAGAAGAGTGACTGATGATGGAAGAGGATGGGTGCGTGTCAGACTCTACAACAGCGCATTGTATGTCACTCTCTCCAAGCTTATCACTATTGAATCAACTCAGTACTGGTTCAAGAAGCATCATTTACATAGATGCCAACCCTGAATAGCTTTTATAATGGAACAGCATTTGGAAAAAGACTCTGCTGCAAATGCGACGCAGAACCCTGCCCGCCGTAACCTAGGTGCTGTGAGGGACAGCTGCAGGTTTCCATTGAGCGTGGCCCACCTTCACTAGCTTCCGGTTTGATGGTAGGTTACAAACAAATGAATTGCAGTTCCTCTGAATCCCAGGAGATCTTTCAGGGTGAGGATGTTCAGTTGATGGTATCAAAAGCCGCTGAGAGATTAAGCAGAATAAGTGGACACAAGTTACCATCATCCATTATTCGAAGGGCATCATCAGTTATTTGGAGAATGGACAAGGATAACACCAAATAAGAAAGATTAAAGGTTTTAAGGTTCAAATATACTTTAGTAAAGTAGTCCTGCTCGTTGTACACTTCTAACAATTATAAATTTGCATTTCTTTTCCAAGGTAGTAGATTAGAATTTAGAATGATTTCCAGAAATGCTCATGGAAATCAGTAAAACTCATAGCTTCATAGGAGTATTCTTGAATTTGTCTTTGAATTCTGAAAAATCATAATATACTCGAACACAAGCTTGAGCCTAGATGAGTACATTTCAGATTTTTGTAAAGCTGAAGTCCTGTTTCCTAGATGATAGCCCTAGTTCCACTCAGAGCATCAATTACATGGTGTGTCAGATGCATATGTCTGAGTGTGCATACACTGTAATGTTCTCCGTGTTCTGGACCTAGTTTTCATGCTCCTAACATTAGAATCCCAACCTACCCACCATCTCCATAGGTCCAACCAGCTGAGCCCTGACCAACACCCAGGGGCAGAATCGTTATTGTTTAGTACAATGCAGCGCGGTAACCAAAGTTGGTGCGCTGCGTGGTGCAAGAGGGTGGAGCAGTGCAGAGACATATTTATTAAGAAAATGACCTGCTGCTCCAGTCATATCCTGCGGTGGTGCACTATAAAGGCTGCCTTGTGCCACGCACACCCTTTTGAATCATGGTGCGTATGCTTGCTCTCCAGCATAGGATCTGTAGAGGAACCTTACCCTTCCTGTTCAAAATCCTATGCATAGACAAATTCGGAAACATTGTACACACATTTTATGAGTGCTCTGCAGTGCAACACTACTGCAATGTGTGGAATATTTCACAAAATTACAACATTTCTCCTTGTTAGCTCCTGCTTCAAGAAGGCATTAGTTTATGATAGGAAAACCCGGTCTGCCTAAGTTGGTAGATCAGGGTTTCTGTAAAAAGGTACGGGGACTTGTCATATCCATCCAAGTACTGCCCAAGAAATGCCATTTTGCTGCAAAGAGGTGCAAAGTGCTGTTTGTGCTGAGAAAAGGGCTCCTTTCAATTGCAGAGTACCTTTTGCACTGGAAAGTAAATGCCTTTGCAAGACTTTGCATTGCTTTTTGTCCAGTGCTTAATTTGTAAATGACAGAGTGCCGGTGCCCAAAGCTCCACTTAGAAGACCGCAGCTGATGTAATTAGATGTCAGCACGCACAAAATCAAAGCTGTTTAGTCTTTAATTCACCTCCGGCCTCTTTAATCCAGTACCGGACACTACCTGCCCGTTTATCCCACTCTTGCAATTTCCTGCTTTCTCCATCTGTGATGCTTTGTCCGTCTTTCTCTACCTCCTCCTTTCTGCTATGTGTGTTTTCCTTCTTGCTATCAGTAAAAATCTGATGCAGTAAAATAAGTGCCTATCCCCAAACATAAGTGCCCTTGGCCCCCACCGTCACCAACCAGCTCAAATTAAGCACTGTTTTTCTAGGGTTTAAAACTCCCTTCTGAAGCATTCTCCTAGTGGCCCAGACCCAGAATTAATAATCCTCACGCCTCATGGACATCACTTGGGAAAAATGTAAAGTCCAATAGCAGGCAACGCAAGCTCTGGCAGCCCAGCTCATGCAAAAGTCTGTGTGATGCATTTAGCTAATGTAAGTGCTTTCTAATAACTTCTAAAACCAGCCAGAGGCGTTTTAAGAAGGGCCCAGGGTACCAGCCTTTCAGGGGGGCCCCTGTTAGAGCCAGCTCTGTTCTGCAGAGAGTCTTGCCCGGATGACCTTAAATAATTCTTAAACAGATTGTGTCAAATACTCTTTCCCTTTAATTTATCTTTAATGTGTGTGATGTGTGAGTCTATTAAATGCATTTTCCAGAGAAATGTTGTGTTTAGCTTTCATATAGGGATTCTTCTGGATAGCCTTATTGGGTATGCAGTCGTGGTGGGTGGATCAGCAGCCTTTTGAAGGGCTGTCTAGGTCGTATATGCACACAGAATGTAAATGCTTCAGGGACCCCTATAAGAAGATGTTACGTTGGCATCCCTCACTCACTGAGTGCCCCATCATGCATAGATTCTGTAAGACCTGGCAGCCTTAGGGTGGTGTTCCCCCACCCAACATTTTGCCTGCCTCCCTCCATTTTTCTGATCTTGTTTTTGCTGGTATTAGGACTCTGTGCACTTTACCACAGCTAACCAGTGTTAAAGGTCTTGTGCTCTCTCCCCTATACATAGTAATATTGGTTCATCCCCAATTGGCATATTTAATTTACCCATAAGGCTCTAGTTATTTGGTACCTGTTGTACCCAGGGCCTGTAAATTGAATGCTATTAGTGTGCCTACAGCATTGATTGTGCCACCCACTTAAGTACCCTTTAACCACGCCTCAGGCCTGCCTTTGCAGAGCCCGTGTGTGCAGTGTACACTGCGATATCGACCTGGCAAAACAACCCTTTTGCCAGGCCCAAGCCTTCCCTTTTTATACATATAAGTCGCCTCGGCAGTAGGCCCTTGATACCATAAATGGCAGGATGCAATGAATTTAAAGGCAGGACATGTACTTTTAAGTTTAACATGTCTTGGTAGTGAAAACACCCCAAAGTCGTTTTTCACCATTTTATACGTGTGATTTCCAATTGGGAAGAGATAAGACCCCCAAGTCTGGTGTCTCTGGAATCTCAAAGCTCCCTTACCTCCTCTTCTATCACCACTTCAAGTTACCTTACCTCCTCTTCTATCACCACTTCCAGTTACCTTACCTCCTCTTCTATCACCACTTCAAGTTACCTTACCTCCTCTTCTATCACCACTTCAAGTTACCTTACCTCCTCTTCTACCACCACTTCAAGTTACCTTACCGCCTCTTCTATCACCACTTCCAGTTACCATACCTCCTCTTCTATCACCACTTCCAGTTACCGTACCTCCTCTTCTATCACCACTTCAAGTTACCATACCTCCTCTTCTATCACCACTTCCAGTTACCATACCTCCTCTTCTACCACCACTTCAAGTTACCACACCTCCTCTTCTACCACCACTTCAAGTTACCACACCTCCTCTTCTATCACCACTTCAAGTTACCATACCTCCTCTTCTATCACCACTTCCAGTTACCGTACCTCCTCTTCTATCACTACTTCCAGTTACCATACCTTCTCTTCTATCACCACTTCCAGTTACCGTACCTCATCTTCTATCACCACTTCCAGTTACTGTACCTCCTCTTCTATCACCACTTCCAGTTACCGTACCTCCTCTTCTATCACCACTTCAAGTTACCTTACCTCCTCTTCTATCACCACTTCCAGTTACCATACCTCCTCTTCTATCACCACTTCCAGTTACCTTACCTCCTCTTCTATCACCACTTCCAGTTACCTTACCTCCTCTTCTATCACCACTTCCAGTTACCTTACCTCCTCTTCTATCACCACTTCCAGTTACCATACCTCCTCTTCTATCACCACTTCCAGTTACCTTACCTCCTCTTCTATCACCACTTCCAGTTACCTTACCTCCTCTTCTATCACCACTTCAAGTTACCATACCTCCTCTTCTATCACCACTTCCAGTTACCATACCTCCTCTTCTATCACCACTTCCAGTTACCATACCTCCTCTTCTATCACCACTTCCAGTTACCATACCTCCTCTTCTATTACCACTTCCAGTTACCATACCTTCTCTTCTACCACCTTTGACAATTGTTCTTTCGATCCATATTTTCGTTCTGCGCATAGCTGCAGTCACTCTCCACACCTCATGTCTTGATTTTTTTTGTCTGTCATCTTTCTTATAGTTTTCTTCAGGCTGATGTTTCTTTTATGAACCATTTGCTGGAATCTGGTTAAAATGAGCTTTCCCCACAGAATTGCCATCAGCCCAAAAAGGCCAACTGAACCTTTCCTGTTCCAAATATCACAGGTCACACTTATAAGCCTTTTCTTCCCTAAGGGCTGATTCTTCTGATCAGGTAATAAATGACCATGCAGAGAGGTATGCTGAGGCAGTGCAGACATTTAAAAGATATCTTTTGTTTTCTAAGCGCCCAGGTTTACACCAGAGAAACATGGTCTTCATTTAGAGCCCAGGGTAGCACATACTACCCCTGCTTTGCCCTTAGCTATCCAAGACACTGCATTAGCTACCCCTGTTCTCAGGGTCATGAAAGCAGAGGCACAAAGAGACAGTGAACAGGGCTCCACAAGGCCTCACTCTAGTTTCCTGTCCTAGTCCTTCCCAAAACTAACCTATAATGCAGAACAATTTTGAACTGGGCGCCTTTCTGAATAGCTCAGAATATGACATTGCCTTTTAAGTGCTAAGTTTTTATTGTGCTGTGCAGCAAAACCATAACAAATAACTAATTTCTTTCCTATATTTTTCCCTTTTCAGAAACCATGATGACATTTATCCTGCTGCTTAGTTTGTTGGCAGTGGGAGGTTTGTTACAATTTTTTAAATGTAGCTTATTTTTTACCAAGTGATTTGTTAAATGAAATCTTTGCATCATTCAGGTACAACAGTATTTATGCAGTTAATATCTGTCAGACTGTGGGGCTGATGAAAGGGAAGGCGTCTCATTTCTTCACCCTTGGGTTGAGTGTCTCTTCTAGTGTTCTATGAAGTCTGGTGCAGCTAGCGCCATGGAAGGAGTGTTTCTACTGTGTCATTGGGAGTGTGTGTGTGGGGGAGGGGGGTATATCAATGATCGAGCATATCTGCCTTCAGGGGGGCCCCATTCAGTCTACAACCTAAGGATATCTGTGAGGTATGAAAACCTGAGGGGCCACACATCACGTTCTGTAGGGGGCCCTATCATTTCGCATTATGCAACTGACGAGTCTTATCTGTAGCAGGAGTATACTGCGCTTGGAGATTAGGTTTAGGTATTAAGGACTAGTCTTGCCTCTGCCAAACCAGTGATTCCAAGTTCTGGCTCACCATAGAAAAGAACTCCAGAGTGGGGTTGTTAGTGGTCAAACATATTCGTCTTACAACAAAGGTCCTGGAAAGTCATATATGCGGGACATCTTTAATATCTTTTTACAGGCCCCAGGATTTATCTGCTCATTCTTATTAACTCACCTCTTTATCCCTTCTAATTTTTGATTGGTGGAGCTACATGCAGACGCGGTCTTTCTATTCAAGGAGAAGACTGTCAGTCGCGCAAATGCTTGTTCACGCAGTCAGACCGGAAATGAGGCTCTCATCTTAGCCAATCACAGACATGCACATGTCATGTCGTTAAAGGGAGGCTGAGCAATCACTGTACTTCCGCATGCAGTGTGAATGTAATAGAGAAAGATGGTAGCATTACCCGTGAAAAGTGCGGAGTTCTGCTCTCACACTTGCACAGTCAAGTATTCCCTCAACTGCTTAATGCCTCCAGTGCTTAATTTGTAAAAGATTGAGTGCCGACGCCAAAAGCTCTGCCCAGAAGCCCGCAGCCAGTACAATTACGCGTTGGTGCACTGACTATCAAGGCTCCGTGCTCTTCAATCCACCTCATCCCTTTTTAATGCACTACCAGACACTCCCTGCCGCTTCATTCCACCATTGCAGGTTCCTGCTTTCTCCCTTAATAACTTTTTTTTGTCTTGCTCTTCCTTCTGCCTTTCCGATTTGGGTATTTTTGCCTTTCTTGCTCTCAGGCAATTATGTGATGTGGGAAAATAAGTGCCAGTACCCAAAAATTAGTGCCGGTTCCTCACACCGGCAACCACCCGCTCAAATTAAGCACTGCCTGAATCGACCTACCGGCCTCAGACACGAACAGAGGAGGCAGGCACCAAGGCCAGATAATTATATTTTGTCAATCATGACAGATTTAGAATCCCTACTGCTGCCCTGTTCCCTTCCAGGGTCTGAGCTGGAAGTGAAGAGACCTGAGAGCCCCTCTAAGCACTGGGTACCGTTTCCTGTTGAAGCAGAGTGGGTTTGACGCTGGCCCTCACTTTTTAAAACTACCGGGTCGTTCTTACCCTCAAATTCTCCAATAGTTGAAAAAAAGGGAAAACATTTCACAACTTCGCCCACCCCTAAACCAGACCAGTCCTGAGACCAGCCAGTCATGATCCTGTCCTGAACAACTGCCCCTCCCTCCCCCCAGGCCCCTCTTGTGCTCCTGAAGCCTCAGGTGCTCTGTAGAAATGTTTTCTCTATTTTACAAATCAGCTGCTCCGTGAGAATCATTCTGGAAGAATGAAAACCCCTCGCCCCCACTTTGAATCATATCTCCAATGAGCTTATGTGAGTGAAGCTCAACACATCCTAGAAGAGTTTCTTTCACCCTTCAATCCTCTGTAATGTCAGTCATTGTACTCATTCATCTTTTTACCATCCATAGACCCTTCCAACGTTCCATTCCAGTGGAGAAGTGTGGCTCAATGGTTAGAGCGGCAGACCCTGATTCAGAGATCTGGTCCGGGACCAGGGTTCAATTCCCGCCTCGGCGGGTCTTGGGCTCAATTTCCTCGGACCTGATAATTCTCGCCTCGGTGCCTATTCTAATCATGGGTCCCACTCTGCAACTCTGGGCAATAGCTTGCTTAATCTCCACAACGGCCCCAACAGCGCTGGGATGCCTGGCTTCACCCTGGGGGTGCCCAGGAGTGGACATTTCACAGGGAAAAGCCAGGAAGGGTTCCACAGCGGTATGCGTACAGCGCCTGGACACCCCTTTGGGGGTATGGGTGCGCTTTACAAGTACAAATTTCATTTCATTTCATTCCATCAATGCATCAGTCAGTCATAACAAGCTTTATTCAGTTGATAGAAAACCATATAAGCATAAAAGCAAAGCATACAAAGCCATGTATCATGTTTAAAATACCAAAGATAATTCAATATACCACTTAAAAGAAATTTACACTTAAACATGATTATAAAAATGTTAAAAATACCACAATGTGCAAAAAGGTACAATCACATTTCACTGATAATCCATCAACGTCGCCCCCACACACTTATATCACCAGAGTATGATATGCAGTTATTTCCCCACCATTTTTTCAGTCTAACAGCCGCAGGGATTAATTTATACACCATCAAACAGGTGTAGTGGGATGATCAGCTGTAGTTGGCGCACAGCAGGCTGACATAACCTAACATTTTGGGCCCTCAAGAGTGGGAGTGAAAACCTTTTTCCTAGGAATAACATATAACTTGCGAAAGAAAAAGAAATGAAGTATGGTGGAAGGTGGATTATTAGTAGGGGTGAGTATGCACATATCACTAGCAATAAGGCCACCAACACAATATAAGGTCCAGTCAAGGTTTTAATACATTAGCCCCTGGCTCAACCCTTGGCAGCTGGCTGCAAGCAGGCAGACAACTCAGGAGACAGGTATGTCAATAATTTAAAAACACCAATAAATTAAATAAGTACGCCACAACACAATAAAAATCCCACACCACTTTATAAACATAGGACATATTTTTATCTTTAAAATGACACCAACACGACAAAAATCCAATATAGGGAACCGAATATATAAATTTTTAAAGATTAAACACTGTCTAATTCTTAAAAACATACAGCGTTAACCTGGGACATCTAGTCACACTTGACTGGGACAAAGCCAAAGTTTGAGGTCGACCGCAATGGAACTCTGGTTGGATACACTAAGCGGGAGGCCCTGGTCAAAATTTTACCTTCACACTTAGAAACTTTTCAGGAGGATTTTCGCTCGACGGCGAGCAAGGCACTTCATCAAGCCGGATTCGCAGCTGGTTCACAGGCTTGACTTGACGTCGTGTCAGTCCACTTATAGACCTTTTTCCAAAAGTTGTTCCAAACTTCTTGAATATCTTCCCATAAGCAGGGAACCCTCAAGTTCCTCTTGAGGGTTCAAAGTGTCCAAAACACAAATGCAAAGGTCTAGAAGCTCTGAGATGGTCCTTGGAAGTTTGGTGCTAAAGTTCCTACAATGCATCTGGCCAAATCCTTAAATCCACTGGACGTGCCCCAGGCTGGGGACTTCTTGACGGAGATGGTGCAGGGAAGCTCTGTTTACCTGTTGCTTTCAGGGAGTCCACTCCTTCATCAGCAGGAGCAGTCCTTCAGTTTGCAATCCTTTGGGGTGGAGACCAAGGTTCCAGCAGGGCAGTCCTTCTTCTCCTTGTAGATTCAGGCAGCAAATCCAAGTGGCTATGCAACTCTCACATATTTATTCAATGATCTTGGGTGACAAGCAGGCGGCACCCTTGTCCAATGAGGTGCAGGGTGCTACCCAAAAGCATGGCAGCTTCCTCCAAAGTGTGGCATATTCTTGTCTCACAAAGCACTGAACTTTAAAATTCAAAATGGAGAATTCCTCTCCAGGAGAGTAGACCTGGCTAAACCTACTGGTGTGGCTCATTTCCGTTCACACTCCTCCTCCAGACCTTCAGCAATTTCCATTCCCGGGCCTGCCATCTGGTTGGGAGGTACAGGAAGAGGTGGTAGGCCTGGCTGGCATTCCTTACTGTCCTGCTCTCTTTGAAGCCCAGGTTGATTTACCCAGTCCTCGCCCTGACCTGTTCTCTGCAGCTACAGAGCTCTCCCCATCAGATAATGCATGCTCTATGCAGGCCACTTATCACCTCGTCAAAGCAGCCTGGCTGAGCCTGTTATGGCTGACTAATCAAGAGAGGCTGCTAGAAGGCTGGATTGTGGCCCACGGTAAAGAAAGTCCTCTAACTTCTCTTCTATATTACTTATTATACATTCAACAGTGGCAAGTTGTTGGATTTATCATTACCAATCTTGTATGTCCTTGAATTACATTTTTTTAGCTCCTTCCTAGCAATATTTATACTTAAATAAAATATTCCAGTGTTAGCCTATGGAGCTAAATATCTACAATGGAGAAAATTAAATTGCCAGTTTTTCCCTCCCAGAGGTTATCTTTTATAATGTCCCTGCATATGGGTACATGGCACCCCACCCCTGGGGCATCTATGGGAGACCTTAGTGGTGACCTATATGTAAATATAAGGTAGATTACCACTTGGGAAGTACCTTTAATTCCAAAGTCAAAGTTGCATATAATTTACTTTTAAAGACAGTTTGCAAAGCAGGGCTGCCTTTAAAAATGATAGCAGGCAACACAGCAGTGCATCCTCCAGTGCAGGAAATCTCCTAAGTCTCTAAGCCTCCCTGCCCTATTATATACTAGGGACTTATAGGTAGTTTGAATCCCCCTTGCCTTAATATATACTAGGGACTTACAGGGGTCGGTCATTGCCAATTGTAAATATACCTAATTATCATATATCGTTTTAATCATATCACTGGCCCTGGGCCTGGACAGCAGAGCCCAGGGCATAGTCCGAGTCAGTTACCACCAGTATAAGTAAACAAATGGGGGTGAACAGGGCAAAAAGGATGACTTTCTCACAAAGTGTATTCTGTGGAGAGCTTGAGTCACAAGGACATGGCATGAGCTTGTATTCATGAGAAGCTTTGCTAGGATAAGAGACCAGGAAGTGCACTATATTAAATCTAAACCATATCAAATAAAATCTCTGTGAGTGCTGTGGAGGAAAATATAGATAAAGTTCCATCTGGTCCATAGTCACTTATGGGATAAAGGCAGACACTCTTTACTTCCCCAACTCACTGGCTAGTTTTCACCGCCGGCAAAAGGCCAGGAAATCTATCTTTAGTTGTTGTTCAGAGAAAGATATATTAGCTTGTGGACAATCTAAAAGATCAGATCTCCCTAGCAAGGGAAATTGGTCTTTCACATGTCCTAACCAGGCTATACATGGGGCATTATCTAAACTTAGACAATCTCTTATAATGTCCTGGTTTAAGGCTACTTCATCTTTTGCCCACACTGAGGGCCAGAGCTTAAGTGGTGCAGGTTTAATTCAATATTCTAGGTTTAACAGGCCTAGTTCCATGTGACAAAGGAATAAGGGCAAGGTTTTAGAAATGCACAAAAGCCTTCTGACAAACATGTTTTCATTCGCCTGAAGGGTGGCAGTGTCACAATAACCCCACACCCCAGACCTACGGACCATAGCAGAGCAACATAGCAGAGCAACATCGAGCCATAGAGATTTTTCTATTGGCATCCATCGGCTTGCGTAACATGCTTGGCATGGGAATGAAGTAGGATTTAGTTCACTTTAAGCACAAATGCACGAGGATGTGGCGGGCTGTATTAGGTAGGGCACTTATTGGGATGTACCATCCCTGTCAAAATGAAGTGAGGTGTAAAGCAAGGGTGTGTGCTGGCCCCTTTCCTTTTTGTTTATATATAAATGATCTGGAGACCTCGCTGAATCTGGGTGAGAGAAACACTCTCATGGTGGGTTCGAGTAGACTCCCTGCTCTGCTATATGTAGATGATTGTGTCCTGGGACCATATTATGCGAGCAGCGCATTTTCGTTCATTGCGCTGGATGCACCTTTAAAAAGGTGCGCCCGGCGCAATGAAGGAAAGTGCGCTGCATTATGGTGAATGGCTGCCCCCAGGGCAGCCGCGAACTCGTGCTGCCCTGGGGGAGCGCATTCACGTGAAACACAGAGCGTCTGCTTTACAGCTGCTCCGTGTTTTTACTGTGCAGGCGGCACCGCCTGCACCTTCAAAGGGGATTAGAGATCCCTTTGCAGGTGGGTGCAGTCAGTAACTTTACCTTCCTGCAAGGGGATGTCTGGGGGGTCCATGGGACCCCTTTTCCCCCGCCAGAGGGCTGCCATCAGGGGGCCGACTGACAGTGCTCCACCTTTGAGGTGGCGCACTGTCAGTGCGCCTCCTGAAGGCTTTTTTGCCTCCGCGCCCACGTCGGTATTACGGCGCGGGCGCAGAGGCAAGGCACGCCCCCATGCAAATGAGGGAACGCCCCCTGCAGATAGCGCTGGCGCTTTTTGTGCTCCAGCGCTATTGGTATTACAGAAGGGGACGCACAAGCATCTGTGGCCCCTCCTGTAATGTCAGAGTGCCCCGTGGGCGCACAAAGCGGGCGCAAACGCCCATTGGGCCCCCGAGGCACTCTGTATAATAGGGCCCCTGATGTCCACGACAGGGGTGAGCTTACAAGTCTTGGTAAATAGATTTGTCTTCTACATGAGCAAACTGGGACAGCAGATAAATATTGCTAAATCTCACACCATCAATGTATCATTTGCCTGTCTGAAAGAAAGTGGATTATTACTTGGGTTGGGTGGTTTTCCACCACATGAAATAATCTTGCTGTTAACATAATGCAACTCAGCCCAAGCATTAAACCAAGGAAAGAATAGAGATTACATTCTAATGTAGCTCATTGTCTAGTAATTACTTCAATGATAACCTCGTTCAATTATGAAGGGTTCATGTCAATGTTTGCTGTTTGTGGAGAGAGAAGTAGTTATTTAAAAAATACATCAAATCTTTGTTGACAAAATGGCCCAATTAAATAATGCCAGGAGAAAGACTTGGGAGATAGCAAACGTTCCATTGCATTTTAACAGATTTAATTAAATGTATCTTGTTTATATTATGACGTGTGGATGAGTGCTGATTAATGTATTTTTAAATGGATATGATGCAACAATAATTTGGATTTTAGGAAGAGGCTTCGGTTGGTATTTTATATTTTCCCATTATTGGATTAAAATATTCACTGTTGAAGAGTGTTGTTCTTTAACGTAAGACCCTCCCTCTCTGTTTTGTATTTTGAATATTACTAGGTAACTGTCAGACCACGAGCACGCAGACACCAACTTCAAAAATAAATGCCAATGAAAGGTGTCTCTGTGCTCAAGGCTCATGTGATCCCGGATGGGTGCAGTATAAGAATGCTTGCTACAAGCGATTCAATGACATAGTGTCTTGGCCGGAAGCAGAGGTAAGAGTTTCATGCATGCTCTAATAAATATGAAGGCTCTTATTTACTAAGGTTTTACATGGATTCTTGCTGGATGAATTTACTAACCATTTTAAAGGCCCGCAGATGCAGTGCTAAATTACCTAAAGGCGCAACCTATAGTAACAAGCATTTGCAATGGAATAGGTCTCGCAATTGCGAGAGTTTAAGCTATTGACATTGTAAATGACAATGTCTTTTATTTAGCGGCCGCCATTGTCCCGGGCACATGTGGGTCTCCGAGAAAATGCATCATGCTGCGTGTGTTCTGCTGGGACCACAGTTAGGTCCAGGACTAGGGTGGCACCACTTGAAGGGCGTGACTTACAGCAGGCAGACTCCAGGTGCAGGGTTCAAGGTGGTTGGAGCCTTTTCCGTTCCTGAGGCTCTGATCAGGATGCCAGCCAACTAGCCATTGGAGTGACTCTGATGGTCCTGGTAGTCAAGATGCAGGTCCAGTTCTTCTCACTCAGGCAGCAGGGCAGCAGAGTAACAGGGCATCAGAGTAGCACTCCTTCTTGCAGCAGAGTAGCACAGCAGTCCTTCTTCTTAGTCTTCTACAGGTCCAGATGTTTACTGAAGAGTTGGGTCTGAGGGTATTTATATTTGGTGTCAGATTTGAAGTATGAGAAGTTTTTAGAGGTTTACACCCCCTGAGGTATTTTGAAGTTTCCTTCCTCCCTGCCATGGACCCAGCTTGTTTGGGGACACAAAAGACGAGTGTCAAACCCTTTGTCTGTGTGCTGGGCAGAGCCTTTGTGATGTGCAAGTGTGGTAGGTGACTGCTCCTCCCCCTCACCCTGACAGAGCTGGCCAATCCTGCTAACACCTATTCCTCCTTTCTCCCACCGTTTGGGAGCAAAAACAAAGGCCAGCTACACCTAGCCATGTGACCAAGAATACAGGCTGCAGGGACCGCATGTTTAGGACAAGAAACTGCCAACTTTCTAAAAGTGGCATTTTTGGAGCTGTGACTTGAAATCCGACTTTACCATTAAAGAGTGTTTTGG
Organism: Calotriton arnoldi; assembly: GCA_963921515.1. Lineage (NCBI taxonomy): Eukaryota > Metazoa > Chordata > Amphibia > Caudata > Salamandridae > Calotriton > Calotriton arnoldi. The sequence goes on along the minus strand of CAWUFW010004257.1, from coordinate 1,541,965 downwards.
ATTACAGTTCTTTAGATAACAACCTCGACCACGCAACCTGATCACAATCGAACCTTATCACTTATTACATGTAATAAATTAAGACAACGATATCCTATGGGAGAAGCAGGCCTTGCAGTATTGGAAAACAGTTTAGGGCCTTCCCTAGATGTGACTTATATGCAGTAATTAGGAAGGTGTAGGCCTGGAAAAAGGTCTAATTTGCCAGGTTGAATTGGCAGGTAAAAACTACACACACAGGTTGCAGTAGCAGACTTGAGACATGCTTTAAGGAACTACTTAAGTGGGTGGCACAATAAGCAAGGCAGGACCACTAGTAGCCTTTAATTCACAGGCCACTTTGCTAAGGACGTATAAGTAAATTTAATGTGCCAATTGGTTATAAAGTAATTTTACCATGTTGAGGGAAGGGAGGACAAGCACGTTAGTACTGGTTAGCAGTGGTAAAGTACACAAGTTCCTAAGGCCAACAAAAATGAATTCAGCAAAAATGGGAGGGGTAAAGGGAAAAACTTTGGGTGAAGACCACCTAAAGGCTGACAGGCTTAACAGTCGCTCCTTAAACATCACACTGTCCTTACATCTTCGAATGCTAACGAATGTTGTGAATCCCTGCTGTACTAATCCAAGGTGGCTAACTCACTGCTTCTATATATGGTGGCTATCTTGGAACGGTAAAATAATGGTATGCTGTGAACAATATCATTCCAAGAAGGCTGCACAGCTTAGAAATAGTGACCTCAGAGGATGCAACACACCACAGATGTAAAGAGTGGAAATCAGCCAGCCCTGCAGGGCTATCAGAGGGGCTACAAAAATGAAAAAAGAGGAGAAGGAAATAAATAAAAGGGACATGAATAAGATACAAGCTATTGCAAAGCCAATAGGTCTAAAGTTTGTGGCCTGGTGGCTTTGCTAATGCCTTTTCATAATGCTGCACAGCGCCGGGAGTGAGCAAAATACTGATGCTGTACAGTATCAACAATAAAAAGTACAATGATGCAACCGCTGCTGGTGATAGCGTCACTTCGACGGTATGCTTAAGTGTAATACCATATGCGAGCACTAGTGGAATGATGAGTAGGCCATTTGCTTTCTTTTTTTACTTACAGATCCATGATGGTAGACGTCATTTGGATTAATACATAAAAAAATTAGGAATTATTAAACCGTTTACCGCGGCGAACATTCCGCTGCGGTGCGGGCGTTCTAAAGGGTGGGCGGGGCTGCGTCGGCCAACGGTCGTGCGCAGCACCAGGGAGGTAGTGCCAACGGCCGACGCGAGCACGGAAGGGGTTAATAGATCTCCCTGTCAATATGTATGTTGATCTACTGCTGGAATGAAGAGTACTGAGCATGATAAGCATGTTAAGGGTTGTCCAAAATGAAGCATTTACACAGCACATAGAAAAGAGGTCATAGTGGCACCATGTACTAATGCATCCACTCCAGAGACCCGTGGTTGACCTCATGTCTATAAGTACAAATCTTGGCAGGTCAAGTTAACCTTTCTTTTTTGAGGTTGATAAAATTATTACAATTGAGCTGGGGAACAATAATCATCTGATGTTCAGCACCAAGATACTCTTCTGGGTGAATGTGTGTTTTATTAATACATATGGGATGTTATGTTATAAATCAGTATAGGAAATCCACATTTTCTGCATGGTCACTAGGCATATTTAACTTGACTATAAGTCTAGAATATATGGTAAACAGTGTACCCCGGGTCTGGAAGTTAAATGCCACTAGTGGACTGCAGCACCTATTGTGTCGCCCACTACAGTGGTAGTGCAAACATGACTTCAGGGCTACCACTGCAGCATGACTGTAGCAGTGTAAAAACTGCAATTCAACCTGTCAAAAAAAACCCTTGACAGGTAAAAACCCCTCTTTTAAATATGAATAGGTTATAGGTAGGCTTTGGTGCCCACAAGGTGGGCTTCATGTTATTTAAAAGTAGAACATGTAGAAATGTAAGGGTAATATGTAATTACAGTGACTATCACCCAAAAACTATTTTTCACTTTTTTCACTATGGCAGGACTAGCTGTCCTATTTAGAAAACCGGACTTCAAAATAAAATCTTAATTCTATATTTTAGGAATGGGACCAGCCCCAAAAATGATTATACAACTGTAGTTATAGTTATTAAAAATCCAATTCAATGGTGAAGTTACATTTTGTTGAAAATTACCTTTGCCTTGCGAATTTCTAGTCAATGAAACCACTAAATATGTTGGCATGTCAGAGAAACATGGTGGCTACTAGTAACATTCACTGCCTAACCCTATACTTCTGGAAAGGTGGTTCCCAGATAGTGATCTAATAAAACTTGGCTCTCTACAAAACAAAAGGACCTACTCACACAAAGCAAATTATCAGTTTGGAACACACATTTCTGTGGGACAAAACCTGAATAAATGAAGAAATAAAAGGAAACATTTACAGCCCTCCCTCCCCCCGCATGGATAATATGAAGTGCAGAGCTTGCAACTTCCCTCACACTGACTATGCAGCACTCTCCTGTTGTAGCAGCCGAGTAGATACAAATGCTACTCACAATATCTACAAATGAACCTCTGTCTCACATGCTATTCTGCCTCCCCAGTGCCTTGTCACACCGCCTGCATCTCCCCCTCACCCCCCAAAGGGGATAGGGGCACCCGGAATTGCACTCTGGGTTGACTGCTAGTAGCCACCTTCAGAGACACTATCCAGCCTCCTATGTAAATATTATTAAAATATCAACAAATTACAAATTCCACAACAGATTCATCATTGATGTCCAAGAGTACGAGGGACCCTTTCCCAGAGCCCTGAGCACTGGATTGGTGTACTCTTCCATGTCACATCCTAATCCCAAAACACTGGGGAACTAGTAACACATTCATCTAGAAAACGTGCAGACCTACAGCAGTACTTGTACCTCAGTAGCCTCACTAAACAGGCCTATCATCTGACCAGCTGACACTTCCTGTAGGCATGTGGAAGAACAAGGCTTCTCCAAACACATATCTCATATCGCTCATATCAAGTTGACTGTGCTGGGGATGTCTCTGCACTCACCGCTCACAAAAGCACTCCTGCCCAACCTATAATCACTCATGCAATGTCCCTACATAAGTACAATACATAAGGGCATTCATAGTATTTACCTTGAGGGAGTTTTATAAGCTGTAAGAACACACACACACTGAATACAGTGGCTACCAATACTCATGTCACTCTGACTAGGATGTTCAGGTATAATTCCACCTTTCGTGGAACCAACTCACAGTGCCCAGGTATCTCATCTGCCTGGACTTTGTTCATGCATCCAAGAGTCACACACCCAGGCAATCGTAGGGGTTTCCTGCCACAAACACGCACACTCCTCAGCACAACGAATCTATTTATGTGTCCCCTCGCATACTGAAAAAACCACAGTCACCGCAACAGCTTCAGCCTCAGCTGTTATTTCCGCTGGCTTCAGATTTCCAGACTGCAAGGTGCAGGAAAGCAGAGGTGAGCAGAGCTACTCTCTGCTAACAGTGAACGGAGCAGCCTAGCAGTCCTGCAGTCCAGCAGTCCTGCCTGTCCAGCCGAGGGGAGGTTGGCAAGCAGGTTTGAGTGAGTACAGTTTCCACCGGAAAAAGACAGTTGCGGGCCACCAGTGGGCTGTCTGGTTTTGCTTCGTGCACGCATATGGACTCCCCCGACTCTCATTTTTCAGCTGCTTATGGTCTCTCCACGAACAAGCTGCAGACAAGTAAGCAAGTCAAATAAGCTACTGGGAGTTTGGATAATAGCTCCAGTAGGTATCATATCGTCAAAGGTCTCTCACTAACGTAGAGTGTGAAAGGTCAAAAAGAAAGACAGACAACAGTGCGATAAAATCACGGCTATCTTGAACGAGGAGGAGACCCGTGATTGGGGCTAGTGTTGGAAGTGCAGAGGGGTTGAGTAGGGTTGAGCCGCGCAGGCCAGCGCAGCGGCGGTAACCCTTCTCGTTCCCCGGCTCCCCGCGCTCGCTTATTGAAATAGAGCGGAGTTTGGCTGCCGCTTACTGGGGCCTAATACCCGCAATAAATAAGTGTAAAGGCGTGATTCTCCGTCCCATAAGGAAGCCAGAGTATCAAAGAAAGGGGAGCAGCCACTCCAAGTTACAGTTACATTATAATGCGGTCCGGAAGGCTTAGGAAAGAAATAGCAAAAACCCGCAAGAAGTTGAATAAAGAATATATAAAATCACTTGAGGAACTAGAGACAGTGCAACTCCACCCTTCGATGTCATCACCCCCTCACCTGCAGTACTCTGAACAGGGATCTGGCCCTTCAGGCTGTACCACTAAGAAGGAAACAACAACACCTCTAGCGCCATCAATCCAACAGCATAACATGCAAGAGGAAATGATCAATGATGTAAAAAGAGGACTCTCAGAGATTTTTTTAAGAAACCTGGAACCAAAGCTCAAGTTTTAACCAACCCCAACGAAACATCGTTTCCATCAGTTCAGCCCTCTCAATCATTTCTTAAAACAGACCCAGCCCAGATTAAAGTGCAGGCCCTGATCCACGAACAGCTTGATAACCAGGTCACAATTATATCCCCAGATGGCCACTTTCCAAGGGATGATCTCTCTACTCCTGGAAAAAATAGGACACGCTCAGTCACTCGGTCCGGAGACACGCTTCTTCTCTTACAACAAGTTCATCAATTAAACAAGGAACAAAGCTCACCGCCAATATCTATTTCAAGTGATGACTCTCCCTCAATCATAGATCACCTTTACAGCAGGAAACCAACCTTCACATAAATAACATAGGCTCTCCTGGAAACAAAATAAACATCACCCCTCATGCAGCACAGTGGACCAGGATTTCCCCAGGTAACATCAAACCGCTAACGCCAAAGACGCCTCCTGTCTTGGCCCATTATGAATCCCCTGAAACAAAGTTGGGAGAGCCCAATGATCACTCTCTCCTGGACTTATCCTTCTTCAAGACAGAATTTAATAAAACAAAAGATGCGACTGAAGGTCATGACCTAACAGTGTTTGAATTCACTACTGCTTGGCCCCAGCTTTTACAAACCCTACAATCTACAGTGTCTGCATTAAATTATCATTCAGATAAACTTGATTTACAAGTCGATCTTCTAAATACACTAGCAGTATATACGGCAGGGATCGACAATAAATTGGAAGGCTTCAACGCCTTAATCACAAAAGCACAATCCAAAGTCAACATGACCCAAGCGATATGTTGCTGCTCGCCAATAATCGATAGCCTGTCTACGCTTCCCCAGTTCCTTGCCCTGGTCCTGACAGAAATAAGGAAATTACCATCATGGCAGCAAGACCAACCGTATCCCCCATGCTCACATTCAATCAATGTAACCACCCAGAAAGTTAAAGATCAAAATACAAATCGTAACAAAACTAGTAAAGGACATAAGGTTTCACCAGTAAAAATCGATATTCGACCGATTGACGTCTCAGCTGCAGCTCCGTCTCCAGACAATCAAGTGGCACCCAAGGAGTACGGTATTTTTCAAACCACTAATAAAAATAAAATTACGTCAAAAACAGAAACCTTGTTTACGTCCGAAACAATGCAAAGTGCCGAAATTAGAGACGTCGGCTCAGGGTCGGGAATAATGAATAAATCCCCTCAAAATCAACATCTGAGCAAAAGGGAAAGAAAGAGACTTCGAAAAACGTAATAAACGCAGCACAGTGATACAAAACATGACTAGTGACCCCCCATATTGAAAAGGGCAACACACGACTTGGCTCAATCAGTTCTGTAAGTTTTGATAGCAATTTCTCATCATCACAAAAATCACCTTTACAGTTAACTACAGAGTCAATTAGTAGGGTGCCATCAGCTTCCATCCACTGTAAAGACCACAAGGATCCACTCGGGGCTAGGGGAGAGGTTTCAGCAAAGTCTCCACAGCCCTTGATTTTAGATGAGTTGGAAAAGGTCACTAAGTCAGAAACATTACATAATACTGCCAAAACTGGACTAGAAGATCCGACAATTCCAACAAATATGGTAAATACACCAAAGGAAAACCAAAACAGGGAAGTCATAAAACAGTATGAAAATGAATATGGGTCAGGAGGAAATGAGAATTTTAAGATAACACTGCTTAAGAATCCGGATATAATACAAATGGGCAAACATCTCTCCAATATAGTGGACCACCAATCTCAAGGCGGACAAGCGGGACACAAGCAACATCCATTATATATTCAAAGGAGAATTGACCCATTCGGGACAATGAATAAAAATAATCACATGATCCCTGGCCAGGATCCCATCACAACAAACATAAAAGCTAAATTGCTATTTATTCCTGAATACATCACTCAAGGACCACACGATATTTTGAATAGAGGGAATATTCTGAAACTTTTTAAATCTACCTCTGAACTGCATCATATTGAATCCAATGATATAATTTCAATCGAATTTAAACCAATCAGAAGTAATCAACTTACCGAACCAACATTGATCACCTTTTCAAGTGTAGCAATTAAGGAGCAGGTATTATCAAGGTCTGACCTATTTAACAAATGGGGTATTAAAATAGCTCCCCAAATTGAACCACGGTACCCATCGGTTCTTGCAAAATCTCCTATCATATTAGATAAACCAGGACCACCATCTTCTTCAATACTAAGATCAGCTAAAGGCCGATCCCCCAGAAGGGCTATTCACTCCGAAATAGAGGAGCCCAAAATCATGGCGACTGACTGGGCATGGCTGCCAGCGGCCCTGGACGGGGGAAATTACAATTGAACTGGTATTCAACCCGGTCTCTCAGTATGTTCGTGGAATATCAACGGTCTTACCCCAAAACTTCAATCACCAGAAGTGATAACGTTTTTAAAACAACACGAGGTTATATTATTGCAGGAAACATGGTCCCTGGTTAGTCTTCCAATAGAAGGATACTTGGAATATAGAATTCCCGCTCAGAAGCTGCACAAGTCTGGTCGACCCAGCGGTGGTCTTTCAATTTACATTTCAGCCAAGTTAAAAGCTAATATAGTTCAATTGTCATTTGAGGAAGACTGGATTTTTGGCATAAGGATTGATACTCCCAAACAGACTGAACAACTGATTTTGATCAATGTCTATATTTCTCCAAGCATCAGGGAGAAAAATCCAAGTTCAACTACCTAATCCAGATCTTGTGTAAATTACAAAGTAATCTCAGAAGAACAGCCTGCTTAGTATCTGGTGACTATAACACAAATCTCTTTCAAGAACTACCTGAAGAGTACGATGCACCGTGGCCAGACATTCTGGAACAAACAAAACCCACCGGTAACAAATACAGCAAACTCGGTGAATACATGGTGCTACAACTCAGTGTTTTGGGCTATACAATTTTGAATGGTCGCTTCCTAAGGATAATCCACCAAATTGGACAAGATCGAATGGTCGCATTTACTCCTTTTTAGACTACACCATCTGCAATAAGGAAATTCTCCCTTTGATCGAGAATTATACCATAGCCGCACGAGGAGACAGTGATCATCGTCCCCAAGTGACTACTATGTCATTTCATATAGCACGTCATGCCGCGACAAGCCTGACTTCAGGAGGAAATCACACTGAAAATCTTAAAAGGTTGAAATGGTCAGATCCAATTATACCAGCAATAATGACCAAATGTAGAGCCCTGCAAGATTTAAGGAGCATCGATGTATTCCCGCTTACTACAGCATGGGAACTCTTCTCCCGGGAACTGCTTAAAAACTTTCCACGTACTACACGAAAAACCAAAAAGGCAATTCAATAATAATAACAGCCGAAATTAAGAAATTAAAATCAATACGCAATAGTGCGCTAAGACAAGTACGTAGGCACCCGGGGAAGACTACAGATTCAATATATATAAGCAAGCTCAAAAATCACTCCGACAAGCAATATTTCTTGAGAAAAACAAGCGTTCCGAGCAGTTCTGGTTAAAATTGATACACGCAAGCAAAAGTCACAACTCAAAATCGTTCTGGTCACTTGTTAATTCCAAAACATACAAACAAGGAGGACAAAGTAGCGCTAACATCTCTGAAGCCGAATGGGCATTTTATCTAACAACCCATTTTAAAGAACCAGAAAAGGAAGATGATCTATTGGCCAAACTCCCAGCTATGGCCCTACAACCCAATTTATGCCACCTGCTAGGTACAAACTATGTTGGGATACCCGAGAAACCTTCTGAATTAAACATAAGGATTCCATCTGTAATTGATACCAAATCACCACTCCAGCATGAAGAATCGACTCAATGGGCATCCACAACATTAGGAATTCTTACGGAAAGAACAGCACGAATAATAACTGAGGGTCGCTCAGATGGAGCTCCTGGGCCAAATGGTCTACCTCAATCTCTGTATAAACAGGACACAGAATTTTGGGCCAATCAACTGGCACCCCTTTTTCTTATTGCTGGACTAACCAGGTACTACCGGAATCTTGGCATGGTGCTATTATACATCCAATTTATAAAGGTGGTAAGAGATCAGATCCGAAAAACTACAGGATGATTACTCTATTGGATGTGGAATCGAAATACTATGCCAAGCTGCTCCTTCAAGATCTGGCGTCTTGGGTTACAAAAGGCCATCTTATACCCTTTAACCAGACAGGATTTGTGCAAAAATCAGGCACCATAACAAACCTGCTTGCAATATCTGTCCTGTTGGATAAAGTGGTAGCATCAGGAATGTTAATGCATGGTTGTTTTGTCGACTTCAAGGCCGCTTTTGATCGCGTACTCCGAAGCCGATTATGGCTCAAACTGCGGAAATGGGGGATTCCACCAGTGCTTCTACAAGCCATAATTGCGCTGCACACTAATACATGGATCCGCATAAAACTTGGGGATGGATCGTATATCTCAAGGAAAATACAAACATCTCGCGGAGTGAAACAAGGTTGTGTGCTGGCGCCCCTCCTTTTTAATCTCTTCATCTCCGATCTGTCGGAGTCACTCGATGAAGTCAACTCTCATCCCCCAAAAATCGCCGGGGTAAGAGTTAGTAATTTACTGTACGCGGATGACCTCGTCCTGCTCAGCCACACCAGGGTCGGCCTGCAGAGACTACTTAATCGGTTGTCCCTCTACACCACTGAAAATGAACTGGAATTGAATTTAACAAAGACAAGGGCAATTACCTTTGGGCTAAGGAAATATCAAGGCGGTGGTTGGCAATACAATGGTAAAAGCGTTGATAGAGCAGTTTCATATAAGTATCTGGGGGTCCACATGGATAGAAGGGGCTCATTCGCCAAACATAGAGATGAGGTAGAAGCCAAAGCTTTGACGATCCAAGTGGCATTTAAGACCCTCGCAAGGCAACTGTCCGGTCCAAGCTTGACCCCACTTATAAGTGTCATGAAGGCAAAAATCATTAACTTCCTCACCTATAGCCAGGAGATTATGCAAGGGAAAGACAAGAGCCATGTGAATAAAATAATAACAAGAATTTTCAAACAAGTGCTGAGCCTTCCAAAAGTTCATCCCCTGCTCAAATACGTCTTGAATTTGGTCTCCAAGATCACCAAGCGGTAGGGGCTGGAGCATTTATTAGGCTTTGTAATAAGTTGCGTACCTCCAGAGAAGGATGCCTGGAAGGCCTTTTGTGGCAGGAAATCTCAGCCGGCCAGCTTGGTGGATCATTCCGGTGTTATTTACAGGACTCTTTAAAACTCTTGGATGCAGAAGAAATCTGGAGCTCTAATCCATCACAGCAGGCACTTAAAATCCACATTAAAAGAAAAGTTCGCCTCTGGTCTTTCCACTCGGACAGAGCCCAACTGGCACAACGTAAGCATGCCTGGACAATCGTATCAGGGTTTAAGCCAGGGACCGTGTCAACTTATTTGTCATGCACCTATTCAGTACTGTGGAAAAAAGATTTTGGCCCTTAGAATGGGAGAATGGCCATTCTTGTATTACTTGCCAAGTTGGCGCCGCACAAATACCAACATAATGTGCAGGGGTGTGGGAGCAGCAAGGAAACAATCGAGCATGTGGTATGTCTTTGTCCTGCACTCCTTGACGACCAAAAGATCTTGCTGAAGAGTGAATGGAACAAACTTGGCACGCGTACGTGTAGACAAGCTATCCTTGCATCAATGAATCCGGATAACCCATTGCTTAATATCCGGTTCACCAAGTTCGTTACAAGAACAGTAAAAAGATTTATAAATAGTGAGAGCCAGCAAGTCAACAGCTGTTATTCACAAAGGGAGGATTAAGTCCAATGATGTTATGCTGATTTACTCACTCCTCCGTACTATTCGACAGCAGTTGATTGCGGCCTTTTGCACATGGACTATGTTGCTTTCTTGTGTATTCTTGGATTTTAAATTATTGTATGTAGGGATTTTTATTTTATAAACGGAATTGCACTATTAGTGGTATTTGTCATCAACTCCTCATGAATTAATGTCTTGTCCTGTGGCCTTAGTAGACGCCAAACTAGAACGGACAATTATGGTTCTTGACTGTTTCTTACTCGTATCTTAAAAAGTCTTATTGTTTAGATGAAGTTAATATTTTACTAATATGAATAAATATAGACTTCCAGGTTTTTTTTTTTTTTTTTTTTAATTATTTATTGTGGATTTTAAAACACTAAGAGGAAATAATGTAAGCAAAACCCAGGACTAAGATAACACTTGTCTTTTGTTCTATGTGTAAATATTTTAGCAAATATTTGATATACGTTTTTGTTTTCTTATTTTATATTGCATGTCCATCATTGTAATGATTTTTATTAATCAAACAATAAAGTATTCTACTCTATTTATGTGTCAATAGCAATAGGTGGCTTCCTGCTGCTGTGCTGCGTTCACATGTGATGAAGACCTAATGAAGAGCTCTCCATCTCGGCCAAGATGTGTGCTTTGCACTGCAGTTGAATGCATTCCTTGTTGAGGCGCCATGCATTCAGGCATGTACCTACCAACACGCGATGCCTCACATGCTTCGCTGCTCAGCACATTTAGGCTAAGACTGCGCAACAACCTAAAATGTGCATGGCCAGGGTCAGCATCAGGGAAGGGAGTGATTGTCTCTTCAGAGACCAGTGGTATAGCAAGAGATTAATAAACCCTAGTTAAAGGAAGGAAAATGGAGACTGAGCCTCAGTTGGGTAGTCAAATACAGCCATAGCTGAGCCACGGTGCCAGATACCTGCTGCACTTTTGATAACTACACCCACTGCATAGATCCTGAGAGCTGGTGCTGCAAACACTCTTCCAAAGAGGAACATTTGAGAAGAAACTAGGATTCATAGACTACATTTCAGTTTTTCTTTATTTGTTGATTGTTTATTCTTTCCAACACCGTCTTCAGTGTGGGCAAGAAACTAGTTATTTGTGCATCCCAGCCTCATGCCACCCATTACCTTGGTGACAGGCATAATGTAAATAAAAAGCCCTGCCACTTTCTCCATAGTAAGGTTTGCAAATCATATTCCAGTCCGCTTGAATTACATTTTATGGTAACATGACTTAAGATGGAATAGGTATCTTGCATTTTGTAACCTTTTATCAATAAAATCCAGTAGCTATCAGTATTGCTACACAGTGGTAGTGCATATTGTAATGTGTGAGCTCCACTGTTTCTGATTTGTAAGATATTGAAAACCAAAGAAGCCATATACAATAAGTGTTAAGTATTGGAAGTATTCTACCGGACTGTCTGCTAATTCACATACCATCTCCCTATGTTTAAGAAGAAACTCCAGGCCTCTTGTTATCATTATGGTATGTTTACATGTGGTTATCCGCTTCCATATCTTTACTGCAAAGACTTTGTCCTGAAAGGTGTTGTTGTGAAGGCTTTTAATACGTCACTTTGTACCAGTGCAAAGTATCCAAAAGTGAAGCACACAAGGGCAAAGTGTTGACGTGGTATTTACTTTTCAGTGCAAAAAGTATTTTGTCCTGGACATTTGCCTAAAAGAAACATGAAGCAAAGCTTTACACTACTTTGCGTTACTTTGTATCAAGGAGGCGTCCTCTGGCTGCCACATGAGCATACCCACACAACCACTCATGGTTTTTTATACAAAGTAGTAGAAACAATTTTTTCCTCTAAACTTTCAAAATGTCTGTTTGTGCTGTACTATACAGCACACATGCAAAGTATTTCTAAAGGTAGCATTTTGTACTGTAATAGTACCTTTCCAGTTTGACATCTCACACAGAGCTTTGCATTATGATACAAAAGTGTATATGAGGTGCTTGGCTGCCTACAGGTTCATCAGAGCTTTTGGAAGAGAGCACCATATCTTCATCAATATGGTGCTGTTCTCCTCTCACTCTACCACTCAAAGCAGCACATCTGTCTTTCTGGCTGAATATTGAAGTCAAGAATTATCATTGTATTATAACATAACACTACATTATAGAATCAGGTGCCATCCCCAGTGTTTAATCTGATGTACATTTTGTTTGTCTTTTCAAGTCAACCTGTCTCTCCTACAATTCTCACTTGGCCTCCATTCACAGCGAAGAAGAAAATGATTTTATATTTGTGCTGATGGGAAAACCAGTGGATCCTTACAACAAAGGCGCTTACTGGATAGGAGTACATGACAGCTTCAAGGTGAGTGACTTTCATTCTTACTTGATAGGAATATTAGTGTGGCATGTGCCAATCTTTCTGCACATTTCACATGTATTACATATATAGATTTCTTTGTTACGCTTGATTCTTCATCCCTATTGGTAATTTAGTCTCTTTGTCTACAAGCTCACCTTCTAATTAGAAAGCCTGTATTGTATCCATCCTTTAGAATGCAAATATACCAGCAGTGTTCAATGGCCTCTTTGATCAAGGTTCTCATTAACCCTGGGCGGAGCAGGCGTAGTGCCTCTACGCGAAGTTCCACTGAGTTGGAAAACGACTCAGTGGAACTTCGCTCCGCTACGTGCCCTCCCCCTCCCAAAGTAATTATAAAGTAATAAAAAAGGTACTTACCTGCCGTGGCTGCCTCCTCCTTGCCATGGCTGCTCTCCTTCCTCATACTCACCGTCCTTTTTCTTAGATAACCCCTACGTTGTACGTCTTGCGCTGCACATGCGCACTCGCAAGACGTACAACATAGGGGTTATCAGTGAAGAAGGACGGCGAGGAGGAGGAAGGAGAGCGGCCATGGCAAGGAGGAGGCAGCCACGGCAGGTAAGTGCCTTTTTAATTACTTTATAATTACTTTGGGAGGGTGGAGGGGCCGGCTAGCTACGCTCCGCCATGGAGTCGTAGATTTGCCTAAACAGAACGCGGAGTAGGAAAAAGTACGTAAACTACGCGGGCTTAGTTCTCATGCAGAAAGGCATGACCACTCTTGCAGTGGCAGTTATGAAACAAAGGCTTGATGTACTAAGTTATGTCGCCGTCTCAAACAGCTGAATCCACATAATTGGACCACAAAAGGGTATTTCTTAAATACTTGATCCATTTTAGGACTCGGACTTATCAACTCCTATAATGGGTTGTGCCTGGATACCCATTCTCCATTTAAAAGAGGCATGTTGTGCACGTCCCTTCCAAATTGTGAATCCATACCATATGTATCAATGGTTTGCAACTGCAATTCTGTTCACAAGCCAGTGAAAAGTTACTGACTTCCATATTAAAGCATCCATATTTCCTTTATGGAAATTGGGCTGCTTGGTGGTCTGCTGACCCTTACAGATCACCAATGGCAGGGAGCTGACATTTGAAACCTACCTTACAAATATTAAAGAGCTAGGTCCATCTGCAACTCACTCCAATTCCTTATTTTGTGAACCTGCTTAATAGTAGATAGGTCAGTTTGCAAAATAAGTTTCTGGTCACAACAATGGTTGCAAATTGGGACTTTTTTTTTGCAACTAGAAGGGTGTATATCTGACCTAAAGTGTTATTTTACTTAAGACAGATGGTTCCCTAAAAGCAACATGAGCCAACCATCTTCTCCCGTACCTTACCTTCATTGTATGTCATCACTTTAGATTGAAAGTGTGAGGTGACTGTTTTCCAGCGAGTTTATATAACGCTCTAAAAGGGCACATAAAGATTACCATACATATATAGTATACTAAACACAGGTCCACCAAAAAGTAACTACTTTCAGCAGTATATCAATTTACAGGTGATATATATGATACTAAAGTACGCCCAGTTACTATGACTCTCTCAATTGCTTGGCCTGCATTGTTTTCCCAATCCCTGTTTTATGCTTTTACTCTTATTCTCTTTCTTTCTCACTCATAAACATGTACACAAATTATTAATATCTCTCTCTGTCTCTCTCTCTATCGCTGTTTCTCTTTCACGCACACACACACACACACACACACGCACACATACATACATACGCACACACACATCAACAAACAAATTTGGCAAGCAAAAGAAAACTATTAGGAATCGCTTCTGATTGAATTTTTCTGGGTTTTGGATCATCATCAACCGCCTGCGCAGGGGATCGGAAATTTCTATTGTAAACGGGAACAACCTTATCCCTGATGACTGGATCACACACATTAGCTCACTGTAGAGTGATTCAACAAAACGCCTTCATTTACACATCATCAACAGCAGGCAAAACTCTGAAGACAGAAGTCCGGAGGAGGCAAATTCTTCAATACGCTCTAGCCTTCACGACCACAAGAATCATCAAATTGATCCATAAAAGCAGAGCTGACGGAGCCCCTGGCCCCAACGGTATTCCTGCGTCAGTCTAGAAACAGGACCCAGAGTTTTGTTCCACATCACTGGAAAAGCTCTTTATAACATTATGGTCACCAAATCCATCCCGTCATCTTGGCAAAGGCCTAGTGGCATCCCCTGACAGCTACTGCTCATTGCCCTTCTGGATGTCGAAGCCAAATATTTTGCCTCACGCCTCTTGGAAGATCTTGATGCGTGGGCAAATTCTAGGAATCTGATACCCTTCAACCAAACCGGCTTTCGAGCTTTATCGGCGCATCTGATAACCTAGTAGCCATCATGATGCTTGTTGCAAAACAAATAAGGAAAGGCGAGCTTCTTTAATGCTATTTTATAGATTATAGCAAGGCCTTTGATCAGGGAAACTGCCAGTTGCTTTGGTCCAAACTCACAGCCTGGCAAATACCAGCACCACTTTTAAGTGGCATTCAGTTGTTGTACTCTGATACGTGGGCTAGAGTAAAACTGGGGAATAATACTTCAATCTCAAGTAAAATAAAACCGAACCCAGCATCAAACAAGGGTACCAGCCTTGGCACACTTAAATCTGTATATGTGTGACCTGGTACCAGCACTGGACTCCGTTGTCAGTCATGCACCAAAACTAGCAAATCAGTCAATAACTACACTCCTCTATGCAGACCATGTAGTCCTTTTACGTGAAATGGCGAAGGGGCTACAAAGATCGATCAGCACACTATATAAACATAGTATTTTAAATGCGATGAAAATAAACCTCGAAAAAACAAACATTATCATATTTGGCAGAAAAAGGAAAAAAAACTAGGTGCCTGGTTTCTGAATAATCATCACTTGACCAAATCAAACAAATTTAAATATCTTGGGTGCTGGCTGAATGATAAAGGAGGTCACCTAAATATCTCAACTCACTGAGGCCATGAACTGCATCTGGGCAATTTGCTTTCCAAATAATGTTTAAAACCACAAAACCGCCCACTCTGGAACCCATGATGAAGATAATTAACGTCAAACTTATTCCTACATTGGCATACGGCTCAGAGGCATTCCCAGGAGGATCAGGTGCCTTCTTGAACAAAGCACAGAGCACTATCTTTAGATCCTTCTTAAACTGCTACACAACACCTCACCAGCTCGAATCAGGATGGAGTTCAAACCGAATGACCAACACTTTGTCCAGAAAGCTAGCCTCCTGAAGTACATGCACTCAACACGAGCAGCCAAAACTGGAACTCTAAAGAATTTAATCTGGCTGGAAGTAATGTCCTCAAGTTGGCCGCAGACCCATAATCCTTGGTCAATTGCCCTCACCAAGGCCCTGGAACTGAAAGGCGCTGCCACTCTGTGGTATCTACACCTGCCACACCAGCAGTTTAAAGCAGTTCTAAATAAGGATGTTCACATAGCTTCCTTTATGAGGGATCACCAGAATTTCATGAGAAGAAAGTATGCTCACCTGGTAATCAACTGCTATGCCCAAAGAGGGATGCAAATGTACATCACTGAACCATTTTCTGCCTGTTCCAAAACCAGGTTTTGCCAGCTACACATGGGATGTTTTTCATCATTAGATTTCCTGCCACCCTGGGCGCTCCAACCATGTCTTGACAAGTGTCGCTTATGCAGCACGACCTAGGAGACCCTGTCACACCTTCTTTGCATCTGTCCTTATTTAACCAATGAATGAAGAAGGTTTCTTTGACGCCCCCTGATCAATGAAGGGCTACTGTTGATTCAAACGGTTGTTGAATTTCTCCTGTGTGAAGCCCATCTGCAAGTAATAGCCAACCATATAAAATACTTGAGTAGAGAGGACAAAGCATTAAGGAACGTTTCCGCACTGATCACTCCTCCAGGTATCTAGCCCTCCTTAGTGTGGATGCTACTTGCATAACAAGGACCATGTGTGAACAAAGTGGTCAGGCCTCTAGTGGAAGGTTGTCATCTTCATCATGACCTTTTCTAAATCATCATTGGACGATTATTTTAAAGTGACAACTTGTCCTCCTGCGCGGCCAGCAGAAATACAATGTCCAGCAAGTGTTCACTACAATACGCTTAGTCCTTGTTCCCTGAGTAGGCAAGGTTTAGAGTGACATTGTTCTGTGGCCTGTGCTTGCTTGTTTATATCATCAGTTCTCAAAGTTTAATCGTGCCGGTAGAATTTTTAAAGGGCAAAACACATCAGAATAATCTGACCACAGCGGCCAGTAGAGTTCCATGGTCCCGGTGCTAGTTTTGACATTTCACAGTCCCCTTAGCATTGTTGTGATCGCAGAATATTTTTAAGAGCAAATTACTTAATAAATGGTGAAACGCATACTCTTTATTGTTAGGCCTGTATTAGAATCAGCACTTTACCATTTTAGAGCACAGCTCTTTATATATTATTACAATAGTCTAAAACCTAAAGTCCGACTAATTTGGTCTGTATACTCCGAGGACGCCGCTAAATGCAACTGAGTGTTTCTATTCAGCTTTAGAAATCTCAGGCCAAAACTCTTGAGTCTTTGTATTGGTATGTACAATTAGGCTCTTTTGCTTTTAAGATTTGGTGAAACGTATATCTTTTTATCTCCAGCTACACCTCAGATGGAACACTTTATTCTCTCAGAGTACAGCACTTTGGGCCAGATGTACGACCGTTTTTTGCGGTCGCAAAGAGGAATTCTGCCCGTTTGCGACCGCAAAAATGGTCTGGCCAAATATGGGTAGCGACTCGCTATTAGGAAGGGGCGTGCCAAGGGCGTCCCTTACTAATAGCGAGTGCACATGCCATGTATGAGTGTTTTGTAACCGCATTTGCGGTCGCAAAAAACTCGCAGTTTACCACCTACTTCAAGTAGGTGGTAAACCACTCGCAAACGGGAAGGGGTCCCCATGGGACCCCTTCCCAATTGTGAATGGGTGCGCATATATTTAGGTCTCGCCTAGGCAGCGCTTGCGCTGTCTCGTTGAGACATGCAGTATATACTATAGCGTGGAAGCTTTGTGGAAGCTCCGCCCACTCTCCGCCCATCTTTTTGATTGGCTTACATCCTAAATGCTGCCTTCTGATTGGTTTTAGGCTTCTTAGTCCCTCCTCCTGACGGCCATCTTGTCATTTGTATCCTTCCCTGGCTATTGGCCCCTTTACTCCAACACTATTTTCTGCCCTGTGTCCCCCCGCAGTTCGTCACTTCTCGCCCCCATCACCACTCCACTCCCATTCGTGCCTTCTTAAAGTCCAGCACTCCCATTTGTAATGCAATACGTCTCGCGTAAATGCAAGTTGTATTGCATTGCAAATGCTTGTTTTAAAGTAGTGCGCATTGTGGTTGAGCGGGAGCCCACCCCGCATTCTGTGTTCCTCGCGAAGACCGGATGTCAGGAGTCTCGCGCCTGACTGTGGGCGGGGCTCCCGTGCACCAAGGAGAGCCCCGCACACCAGCCAGAGGAAGACGGAGCTTACCAAGATTGATTTGCGATGTTCTGACAGGGCTGCTCTGAGGGGTTTTTCCTCTCTCTCTCAGTGGCGATGAAAGGAGCCAATTGGGATTTCTCCTCACGCCGAGTCTCTGCATACTTCAACCATTGTGCGCTGGACAAGTAAAACACCAACTGCTCAACACGGGCTGATGAGCTTGGGTTGGCCCACTGGAAACCTATCGGGCACTAGAGCCATAGCAATGTTGAGCCCGGCAGCACCTAGAGAGAGGGAGGGGGGCTCGTGAAAGCAGCAGCACCCCATGGAGCTTTAACACGCACATAAATCCAAGGCGCAAAAAGGGCACCACATCTCTGGCACTCCACGGGACAGCAGCACTTAAGTCCTACCAGCCAAGGGCGCCAAGACGCAATTGTGGGCCCAGCAGTAGTGGGGATATTTGCAGCCCCTCTGGCAGCAACAGCAAGAGGGCACACAATAGGAAACCAATAGCATTCAGGGGGCTCTTACTATAAACTGAAAGATTATAGCCGGGAGCGATCCCACTATTGCAATTAATACCCCCCAGGAGAGAGGCTGGAAGTCTGTCCCCTTAGCACGGGGCATCACCAAAGCCCCTCACAACCATTAACGGCAACCGAAAGTATTTGGACAAAATTTGGCACCTCGAACTCCAAAACCCAACAACCCACCAAGGACGCATTTAAAGATACATATATATATATATTGAAGAGAAGCAGAAACACCCTGACGAGCAGCTAGAAGCCCTCAATGGTGCACGAGCACCCAATGTCTTGGGGCAGCCAAGGTAGGGTGTTGGGCGACAAGACCCAGTACCTAAGGAGCCGGAAGCAACCGGTATGCAAGGAGACAGCCTGGCTCAGCATCGCCAGCAACGGGTAGGCTCACTGGCACCATGCCCAGGTCCTTCCTGGTGAAGAAGGCCTCCAGCCACAAGATCCCAAACTACGGGCAACTGGAATGTAATGTGAATGGGGAGTCTGAATGCATGCCGGGGTAGGCTGCTGTCGTCGGGGTAGTGTTACCAGATGTCTCCGTGTTATGGGCCTTCCTTGTTTTTTTTCCAGTCCTGGGCTTTCCGATTACAAACCATTGTTATCTTCTGTTTAGTCTCATTGGAGCAAACGAAGACTACAACTCCCAGAATGCACGGTTGTTTGCTGCCAGCTCTGGAATTACTAAAGCGTTTCTTGTGCCATGAATCCGGTGGTATCCCTTTCTTGGGTACTTTTCTTTTAGTATACCATGGTGCCTGGAAAGTAATTTTGCTGCGATGTGCTACTCTGCCGATGAGCCTCGCACCTGCAAATTGCCATACGTAATCAGTGTGACATTAGTGCAGTTATGGCTTTTTTAGGCAACCGCACAGAGCATTCTGGGTAGTGGCATAAAACAAATTCCTCATAAAATACAAAACACCTCCACAGATTTTAGTGAGGTCACCAATTTCTCAAAGCTATATCACGCTCCAAAAACAGTTAATTCTCCATTCAATTATGCTGCATGTATAGGAAAATTATATAGGATAATGCGACATATTTTGTGGTGGAATAACTTCATTATTTTGTAATTTTTAAACTTTTTAAAACTGTCTAGGCGAAGGTTTCACCTCTCTAGTACCACTTTAAACCCACCTTTTGTTATAGGCAACAAAAAGGTAACCAATCAACCTTTGTGAAGGGCCTTCCTCTGCACAGCAACACGTGTTACCCTGTTTATTAACTTTTGATCCACTTGAATAAGAAACATTTTTTGTTAAAATCTGCAGATTATGCAGCAGGTGATGGATAATGTGGCAAACGCGGCAAATCCACAATTATGTGGAAAACAGCAGCCGCAAAATCCCATAATTCCAGTGATCCTGACATTAATGGAGTCACCCTCTAAAACGTCTGACTTCATTTTCGCTGGACAGTTCGGATGTATGGAACTGGTTCAGCCTTCCTTACACAAGGAACAAATTAAGCCATGAAGTTGCTATGCAAATGACACACACAAAGCGTGGCAGGACACACGGCTCAGACTGCATTAGCAATGCAAGACACACATACACTCACCGTTTTGCTTTGCCTTTTTCCCTGCAAATTAGACACTGTGTGCCAAATGCATAGTTGTAAGCCTTAGCAATGCTGTACTGGAGCATCCGTAAGCTGTAGTTGCCCCATTGCTTAATTTGTGCTAGTGTTTTCAGGCATTGGTTACTGGCACTCATTTTTGGGGACCGGGACTTATTTTTCGTTATCTGACTTTGACCAAGAGGAAGAGAGAAATTCCGAAAAGGGAGAGAACAGGAGAAGTCTGGGAGCACCATGACAAAGCGAGAAAGCAGGGATGAAAAATAACCCACTGAGGTGGAATAAATAGAGGGCAGCCTTTGTATTTGCCAATTCTGGCATTCAGCAGTGCCAGCAGCAAGCTCCTAAGAAAACTTTGGGAACCTGCACTCTTTGTTTTAACACATTAAGCAATCAAATACCTCCTGTGACTGATTCTTACAATCCACTCACCTGCTTCCACATTCCAGAACTCCTCCGCTAATATACTCAGGCCCATTATGCAACCCCTCCTTGTCTTTCATTTCAACCTCTCTCTACCCAAGAACACTTCTGGCCACCGGCATATAATGCAGTATTTCTTTCACAGATTATTTATTTCTTCTCCTCCCTATACAAGTTCTTTCCAAGTTGTCAGAGGATGTCTTCGAGAACGACAGTGCCACTACTGGTGCCTCCCACAAAATCCGACCCAGGCCAGCATGCCACAAACTCAGTAAAAGACATTGTAATTTACAATGCCAATTGCTCAAACTTTAGCAAATATCGAGACCAATTTGCATTGCAAATGCTTGTTTTTAAGAGCAGGCAGGGGTCCCAGGGACCACTGCCTGCCCTTAAAAAATGAAACTGAAAAGTTTCATTTTTCTTTTTTAAATGCATCCCATTTTCCTTTAAGGAAAACGGAATGCATTTTTTAAAAAAAAACTGCTTTATTGAAAAAGCAGTCCCAGACATGGTGGTCTGCTGACCCCAGCAGGCCACCATCCCTGGGAGTGCCAGCCATTCCCAATGGGGTCGCAAATTGTGACAGCCTCATTAATATTCATGAGGCATGCAATTTGCGACCCCATTGGGAATCGCGAACAGTGTCTGAGACACTGTTGTACATTGAATTTTGCGACTCGCAAATTGCGACTCGCAATTTGTCGCAATTTGCGACTCGCAGAATTCAATGGTCGTACATCTGGCCCCTGATATAATATTGCACCTATGTAAAATCTCGAGTCCACTTGCACCGATCTTTTTATTCTGGAGATGATGCTAAATGCAGTTAAACGTTTTTATTCAGCCTCAGAAACCTAGGACCGAAATGGACAAACTGGTAAAAAATCTTTTGAGGACTATCGTTCCACGACATATATGATCATGCTAATAGCCCTCTGCACTTGAAACTGGCATGTACACTGAATCTTAGTTTGTTTTCTTTTCTTAGCTCCTGTTTTATGTATAAAATGCCCAGGAATGTACAAAGAGACATTGTTTCTCTGTTTACCTCATTTTAATGTGTCATATCTGTACATCTTTTTAAATAGTTTTGTCTGCACTTTAATGGACTTGATTGTCTAAATAAAGTACACACAAAACAAATATTTAGAAAAAAAAGCTCTGCAAGCCTACTACCCCTCCCCACACACACAGACACACACACACACACACACACACACGTGTATTTCGGTTGTGTTTCTGTGCAACCTGCCTCTCCCTGTGCCCCCTATGTCTGCTTATTGCGTCATCCCCGAATGCAGCAGAATCATTATGTGAGACAGATGCATGCAAAAGTCTTTCTGATGTTATCTTCTGTATTCCGAAAATTTCAGGGGGTGTAGAGATTAGCGAATCCAAACGATTCACATGTAGTTCTCTTACTTTGATGTGGAATCACGTGCTTCTGAGACGGGTGACATTGCCTGCCTGAAAGCTCAGACAGCAGACTACTAAGGACATTTCTTCTGGCGAGTAGCCCAGACATTAGGACTGTTGCACATCTCCCTATAGTTCCTAATATGAGTGCCTTCCTAATGCCAATTTGGCAGGTAACAGGAGTTTCTGCCCAAAAAGGTGTATAGTGAGATACTCGATTATACATTGTGCCGAATTACAAGGTGCAATTAGGCCCTCCAAAAGGCCTTGATTTCAGAAATATCATGGAGAAATCTTTGTGATCACACCAATATCAGCAGGTTATTCTCCACATAATCTGTGGTCTTCGTGAGGATTTTTTATTTCTTGTTCTCTCAGTTTGAAAAACCTTTAGCTAGACCAATCGGCTTTTAAATTAAAAAAAAGCTTGTAGGAAATGCTAGTCTCTCACATAAAATGTAATAATTCAAACATACACTATCATTCCTTAATATTAAACTCGACATAGTTTTCATAGTTGTATTCCTAATTCCTAATAGAGAGCCTGGAACTGAGCAACAAACCTTCCACTGTCCCAACCTTTATTCTGGGGGCAGCACCGCTCTTTGCATCTGGTTCAGGCATCATGAACCTCACCAAACTCGAGGAATAGTTTTCAGGAACCCGACCTAGCTTCTAAGCTTGCATGGCAGCATTTTGAGGACATGGAATACAGACTTGCCAAAGTCTTGACTAACAGATTATTGTGAAGGTAAAGTAAGTATATGTATGTAAGTCAAGATAGATATATTGTCAAGGTACATATATATGACGTTAAGTATAGTTATCCTCTACTGACCTTTAGGATACTCAGGCAGTGGACATTTTACAGGTACATTTTTAAATCTCAATATTCTGGTAGATTTCTGTCACAGCTCAGCTCAGCAGGACTCCTTTCCATCCCAAGCACCATCCCTCTGGCACTTGGTACTTGGTCTTCCTCTGTCTTTGGACTGTTAATACATAGAGTGGACCCCTAGCCTCTTTATCTTGTAACCTATTCTGTAGCGATGAAACCTTCAATGTTAAAATCCGGGTCATTGCCCAGAGGCTTTGTTGACATGGGTAGTGAACTTAAGAAATAGGCTTAACATGAAACCCAATGCAATTAAACATATTAAACTTATTTATGGCATCAACAGGCTGATATGTATATTTGAAACTTCTCTGTCTAAGGTACTTACTCAACTTGTTGAGTTTACTGTAATACATTACAAACAATCTTGTGTTAACTTGTGCAGTTCACTATAATACGTCTTTAGCTATAATATTTTGATTTATCTCTGTTGTTTTTTTTGTTCCATGAAGGAGGGAGTGTATACAAATGCCGATGGATCTAAACCGACAATGCTGCCATTTGGTAAAGGCCAACCTGACAATCTTGGCAACGAAGACTACATCGGTTCCTGGTACATAGAGAATGGTAAGCAGGTTCCTATTATATTTTCCAATTCATAGGTAGACATGGACTGGATTTAAGATATGAACGCTCTAAAATATAATTCAATCAACTAACCATTTAGTGTTATAAGATTAAATAATTATGGTTTAGATTTGGGGACATCAGACTGATTTTGCTGAAGAGAGTTAAAGCTGTAAACTGTCTTCATCTGTTGCCTAAGTCTTCTCATAAATCAAGTTTTGTGATCCAAGATGTTTTTAAAGTGAAATGTTAATAGAGGCAACAAATTATTCATGATAAAATGCTGATCTGATTTAATTTGCAATATAGCTTGCATGACATCAAAGTACCTAATCAGCTTAGTGTTCAACTTCAAAAGCAGAACGTTTACACCAGCCTACAAATGATCACATTATTTATTTTTTAACTATCTTGGACCTGGCCCTCTCTCAGGGGTCACTCCAAAGTTGTTGCCGTCACTCCCTCCCTTTGCTGAACCCATTGTTTGAGGGCTTTCAGAACTCTGTACACTTTAGCTCTGCCAACCAGTACTACGGTGATTGTGGTCTCTACTTAAAACTTGGTCCATTTGGCAGATACCTAATTGGTACATTTAATTTACTTGTATATAGTACTACATGTACCCAGGGCCTGTAAAGTAAATGCTACTAGTGGACCTGCAGCACGCATTGTGCCAGCCATTAAAGTAGCACTTTAATACATGTCTCAGGCCTCCCACTGCAGCCTTTCGTGAAGTTTTGAAACTGCCATATCGACCTAGCAAAATAAACCTTTTGCTAGGCCAAACCTTCTCTTTTTAATAATTATAAGGCACCCCTAAGGTAGGCCCTAAAGGATCATAGGGCAGGGGGCATTGTATTTATAAAGAAGGATATGTTTTTCACTGCCGTAAGGCCTGTTTATCTCTTTGACTAACACTGGGTTACATTCATCGCCACACCTAGGGCCCGCTTTAGTGCTGGTGGCACCTGCTGCAACAGTCTTTTTTGGTGCCCCCTGCTTGACCTTCTCCTCGGATTCCCTCACTACAATCCGGCAAAAGTGCCCCTCATCTCTGCATTGCTTCTCTCTCTCGCACATTTCATTTGTCTTAAAGCACTAGTAAAGGCTGGCTTTATCGATCCACTCAGCTTTCCACATAAAATCATCAATCAATCAGCATTTGTATAGCGCAGAACTGTAGGTGTATCTGGGCACTGTGAGTGTGATGTCTTGGTCAAAAAGCCAGGTTTTGAGTTTCTTTCTGAAGTCTGCCAGGGAGGGTGCTGTTCGAAGGGCAGGTCGTTCCCGGTCTTGGCAGCGATATAGGAGAAGGAGAGGCCTCCGCTTCAGCTGTGCCGGATGTGGGGGGGGTGTACACACGGGCAAGAGAGGCGGATCTCAGGTGTCTTCCGGGTATATAGAAGTTTGGTCGATAATTGATGTAAGACTGTCCTTGATCATGTAAAACCTTGTAGGTGTGTGTGTGTGTGTGTGTGTGAGGATCTTGAACTGGCATCTCTTCTGAATGGGGAGCCAGTGGTGGCTTCTGAGGTGGGGGGTGATATGCGTCCATTTGGAGAGGTCCAGAATAAGTCTCTCTGTGGCATTTTGTAGGGTCTGGAGTCTTGTGAGGAGCTTGGTGGAGATGCCGGCATAGAGAATGTTGCAGTACTTGAGGCTACTGGTGATGAGGGCGTGAGTGATGTTTTCTCTGGTGTTGACTGGGATCCATCTGAAGATTCTGTGGAGCATGGGAAGGGTGTGGAAGCAGGAGGAGGCGACTGCGTTGACTTGTCATTTTATGGTCAGTTTGCCATCAAGGATGATGCCTAAATTGCGAGCCTGGTCGTTTGGTGTGGGTGTTGGTCCAAGTTCTGCGCAACATCAGCTTTGGTCCCAGACGGAGGTGTTGTTTCTGAAGATCAGTACTTCTGTCATGTCCAAGTTGAGTTTAAGGCAGTTGTCTCTCATCCAGCTGGCTACGTTGGTCATAGCGTTGCAGAAGTTGGAGGGGTCTTCGGTGAGTGAGAGGATAAGTTTAGTGCTGTCTGCGTAGGAAATTATGTTGAGGTCATGGGATCTGACGATGTCTGCAAGGGGGGTCATGTAGGTGTTGCACAAGGTGGGGCTGAGGGATAATCCTTTGGGTATGCTGCATATTATTTCCTTGGGTTCGGAGGTGAAGGGAGGCAGCCGGATGCTCTGAGTGCGTCCTGTAAGGAAATAGGTGATCCACTTGATGGCATTTTGCTGTATGCCGATGTTGTAGAGCCTGTTGATGAGGGTGTGATGGGAGACGGTGTCAAATGCAGCAGAGAGGTCAACGAGGATCAGGGCCACAGTCTTGCGGGTTCTGATGTTGCCTGTGGTAACTATCAGCAGTCACGGTGCTGTGGTTGATGCGGAACCTGGACTGGGAGATGACCAGTAGGTGGTTTTGCTTCAGGTGTTCAGTGAGCTGTTGGTTTTCTCAAGTACTTTGGCCAGGTTAGGAAGCAGGGAGATCGGTCGATAATTTTTGATTTCGCTGAGATTGGCAAAGGGTTTCTTTAGGAGGGGTCTGACCTCTGCGTGTTTACATCTGTCTGGGAAGGCTGCTGTGAAGTTGGAGGTGTTGATGATTCTGGTGAATTCAGTGCTGATGGGGTTGGTTCCGAGGCTGAAGATACGGTGGGGGCCCGGGTTGGTAGGTGCTCCGGAGTGGAAGGATGACATGATGGTTGTGGTGGTCTGGGTGGTGGTCATTCAGCTGTTGTGAGCTGGTGGGTTGAGGCTGTTAAGGTTGAGAGTGATGGGCTGCGGGATGAAGTTGTTGTAGATGGTGACAATCTTGCTGAAGAAGTAGTCCTAGAGGGTACTGCAGAGTTCTTGGGAGGAGTGGATGGTGTTCTCTGAGTTCTTTCATGTGGTTGGCCGCTGTATTGATGCGGGCTGTGTGTGCTGCTCTCTTGGCTTCTTTGATGTGGAGATGGCAGTTGTTGAGGGCTGGCTTGTGAGCTGCTCTGTCGGAGGGGTTCCTTGTGGTGCGCCAACGTTTCAGTTGCATTAGCGCTTGGTGATTCTGAACTCTTGAGTGTACCAGCTGGCTTGTTTTGTTGATTTTTGCTGGTTTCATCGGGGTGACTCTCAGTGCAATTTGTGGTCCATGCAGAGAATGGTCTGGTCGATGTCTGATGAAGCTTTGAGTTGGGTGGTGCTGAGGGCCTGTGTCCACTGGGTCTCTTTTACCTTAACCCAGATGCAGTGGGAGGAGCTGTGACGCTTGGTGATGGTGTGCTGGGTGTCAGAGATGGTGAAGTGAATAGTGGCATGGTTGGTCCAGGTGAGTTCTGTGGCGTGGCTGAATTTGATTCTGTTGCTGAAGGTGAAGATGGCGTTCAGTGTGTGTCCCGCTTTGTGCGTGGTTCGTGGCCAGTTGGGTAAGGCCGATGTTGTTCAGGTTCTCTCTGCGAGTGGTGGAGTTGGTGTTATTGGGATCGTCAACGTGGAAATTGAGATTGCCCAATAGGATGTAGTGGTAGGAGTCGATGGCTAGGAGGTGATGAGGTTGGAGATGGTGTCGCAGAAGGGTGGTCGGGGTCCCGGGTGGCTGGAGACGAGGGTGCCTCTTATCATGGTTTTGTCATCGGCCTGTAGTTGGAAGTTGAGGTGTTCCATGAGAGGTGTAGGGTTATCGTTGGCGGTTCATCGGATGGTTTTCTTGAAAATGATGGCGGTGATCCCACTGTGTTTGTTGGTGTGGTCTCAGTGTATCATCTTGCAGCCATCAGGAGTTGCGGTTGCGATGTCGTGGTTCAAGGTGGGATTGAGCCACGTTTCAATGATAAAGGCCACATTAGGGGAGAGGGTGGTGATGGTGTCTCAGATTTCCATGGCGTGTTTGCAGAGGGATTGAGCATTGAGTAGTATGCATTGGAGCGCTTCTGGGTTGTTCATAGTCTTCTGGGCGGGAGCATGGTTCTGGATCCATTGCTGGCTTGAGGTCCTATTTTGCAGGAGAAGTGGTAATGGCGGCAGGTAAAGGGTCCTTTGGTTGATCGCGGGGGGAAGTGCAGCAGCAGTTGTTTTGCCACCTGGGGTCCAGGTCCTCGACCTCCGTGGCGGTGTATCAGCAGGTGGTAGGAGGACCAGGGGTCCTGGCGCTGGGTGCAGTCCAGGTGCGGATGGGCGCAAATGGGCTTGCCTTTGGCGCGGACGCACTGTGGCCTCCATTAAGTAGGTCCTGGGGGTAGGGGGAGGCGCTGGGTTGGCGGGAGGAGGGAAACTGCGGAAAGAGAGAAACGGAGGGAAGAGAACTTACAAATGCTCAGAAAAGAAGCAAAAAACAATAGAAAAGGAGCCGAAAACTATGGAAAAGGAGCAAAACAGGATCAGAAAACGATAGGAAAGGAGCAGAACAGTACCAGAAAACTATAGAAAAGGAGCAGAAAAAGATAGAAAAGAAGCAGAACAGGATCAAAAAATGATAGAAAAGGAACAGAAAACGATAAAAAAAGAAGCACAATAGAATCAGAAAATGCTCAGAAAAGGAGCAGAAAATGATAGAGAAGGAGCAGAAAACGAAGGGAAATGAGTAGAATAGGATCAGAAAACAATAGAAAAGATGCAGAAAACAATAGAAACGTAGCAGTTAGCAATAGAAAAAGAGCAGAACAGGATCAGAAAACAATAGAAAAGGAGCAGAAAACGACAGAAAAGGAGCAGAACAAGATCAGAAAATGACAGAAAAGTAACAGGAAAAGATAGGAAAGGAGTAGAACAGGATCAGAAAACGCTCACAAAAGGAGCAGAAAAAAATAGAAAAGGAGCAGAAAATGAGGGGCATAAAATACAAATCTGTTCTTTGCAGTAGGAACATTAACCCTCTGTGCTACTTTATGGCGAGTTAAAACTGCCATTAGCATACATGGCAACATTTTAGAAGAGGAAAGTAGGAGATTTATAAAAAAAAAATCGAGAGAATGTATTTCCCCCATTAACGTATATTGAAGCAGAGGGCATTTTAGGTAGGAGACAGACAAAATAAAGCCATTTCTGTCTTCAAAAATTGGGAGTCTCGCGCATGATCCGGGTCTTTTGGCATGTATGCACTTGACAGAACTACAACTTCTCTCTCTAGCAGGAATATTAAACACAAGAATTATCTTGACATTACATTTTTATTGCTGCCTGAAAGCTGGACGCACAAGGAACTCTGCAGCAGGTGCTTTTAAATCGTAACTTATTGCTAAATACCCCTGAGAACAGTGCCCCCCCACCCTCCCTCAGGTCAGCGCCCAGTGAAGCAGCACCGGTTGCACCGCACTAAAGCCATCTCTGGCCACCCTGACAATTTATTCCAGGAGAGGGGAGCTGTGGGGTGTGGGTCCATGTTACTATGGAAGACCCATAACAAGCAATTGTTATGAAATGTTATGTTAATTTCTATTTGTCTAGCGCCAAATCACAAATGGTCTCTAAGCGCTTAAGAGGACCATAAACCTAGAACCAGGGCACGCCTCCCGTAGCTCAATGAGACTGGGAGATCTTATCCAAACGCCTGGGTAAACAACATGGTCTTAAGTTTCCTCCGAAACAGGAGTAGGGTGACTTCCCTGCGCAGGCTCTCCGGAAGCTTGTTCCACAGCTGAGGCACCACAACTGAAAATGCTCGCCCCCCCCACGGTGACTTTGTCAAAGCGAGGGTGTTGGACTTGGCCCTTTTTGGCTAAAGTTCCCTAAACTTTTTGCCTTCCCCCTAGACCTTTTTTTAGGTCTCGCCTACGCAGTGCGCATGCGCTACACAGGAAAAAGACCTTTAGAAATCGATTCAGTTTTGCTGCTAAAAACGTGCACGCATTGCATTGCTTTGAATGCAACGCGTGCACGTTTGGCGATTCCCTTGCGGGAGCGAGCTTTCAAACCATCTGTTTGTAATTAACTTGCAAACAGATGGTTCCTGCTCAGCTCCCGCAATGGAAACCGGCGCAGGCCCCTCCTCTCTCCCCTCCCTGCTGCCTCCTCCTCTCCTCGTCTTTTTTACCTTCAGCGCAGGCGCGCGCGCTTGTTTTAATTGTACTTTTCACCGCCCTCTCTCCCAGAGGTCCCCCGTTCCTCGGACACCTTCTCCCACTCCGCTTTGCTTGCGGCCTTCCTGCTTTGTGGGTTTTTTTTTTTACTATTTTGATCTGAGGGTAACATCTCTGCAGGGATTGCCATTACCTGTTGATTCTATAATATTTCAGACAGTGACGTCGCTCCCCTAACCCCTAAGCACACTGATGTCACTGGAGGCTGTGAGGACACTGGTGGCCATGATGTCACTACAGGCGGAGTCCAGTTCGAATGGTGGCTGCACACAACCAGTGCCAGCGGGTAAGGTGTACATTCCCAAAGACTTAGTGCGAGATTACCAAAGGGGTGATGATATTTATGCGTGGTTCACGGCATATGAGATCGCACTAAGGATGAATGAGGTGCCTGAGAAGCATTGTGGGGCAGGTCTATGGAAACACTTTGAGGCTTCTGGGAGGGATGTTTTACCACCTTTAGAGAGGGCAGGAACCCTGACCTACGCCAATATGAAGGAGGCTTTATGCCTTAGGTATGGGCTCACTCCTGAACAGTACCTGCAGAAATTCAGGGATTTCCAGAGACTGAAATCCAGTACTCGGGTGGAGGATCTGGAGGAGTACACGCGTGCACTGGATCATTGGGTGATGGTTAGCATGGCGAATGATTACCAAGGATTGCTCAATTTGGGCTCCAGGGAGCCTAGGCTCAGTAATTATTTTCAGAGTTGCGCCAACACCCGTTAGACTGCGAGCTCTTTGATTCCCAGGAGCTTGCCCCCGAGACAGGCCCCTGGTCATGGGTCCAATGGTCTGAGGAGGCATTAGGGAGGAAAGAGAAGCAAGGTAGAGCAGTTAGGTCCCAGAGTAGGGGGGGCATGCAGGCTAGCTCCCTGTCTCAAAGGAGAGGGAGGGAGTGTGAGCAGCGTCCCCGGGGGTCCACAACCCCACCCCAGAGACTGGAGGGTTCCTTAGAGGAGCACCAGGTTGGAGGCCTAGCGCCTACCTGCCAGCAGTGTGATGAAGAACACCTAGCGTCAGGAGGTCGTGGGGCGTCTGTAACCAGAGCTCCCGCGGTCCTGAAGTTTGTGGGTGCCATTCCTAAATGGCAGGCACAAAAATCTAAATGGAAGGTTAAGGGGGGAAGGTGTTCTCTCGTGGGAAAACCCATGGGACAGTGCCCAGCCAGTAGGGCTAGGGCCCCTAAAAGTGACCAGGGTAACCCCACCTCTAACCTGGAGGGCCGGATAACTGGAGACCGCATCCTGGCCGATGGGTCTTCCCGGGGTACCGCTCTAGGTGGGAGTTGGTAAGAGACCAGCACCCCTAGAAGGCCCCCGACTGCCAGGAAGTACCCAGGGAGCAGCATAGTTGGCCCAGGGAGTAGTGACCAAGAGAACCGCCTGGGGTCAGGAAGGCATCGAACATTAGGGTGTCCCTGCAGTAGCGGGCCTGCGTCTGTGTTCTATCGCCCCAAGCAGGAAAGTCCATCAAGGTAGTTGATTGGTCTACCCTGGCTTTAGGCTGGGAGGGGGTTGTGTTGGACTTGGCCCTTTTGGCTAAAGTTCCCTAAACTTTTGCCTTCCCCGTAGACCTTTTTTCTGATATGGTGTTGCCAACTTAGATGCTTTGGGCACTTTGCCACTGCTGATCAGTGTCAAAGTGCAAGTGCTCCCTGTATAAAGTGTAATGGTAATTGGTTGTCCATAATTGGTATATTTGTCTTACTAGTAAAGTCACTAGTAAAGTGCACTATGGGCCCGATTCACAGAACTAACTTAAGACAGAATCCTAAACTTACTACCATTTTGGTATTCACAGAATGAACTTACTCATTTTGGTATTCACAGAATAAACTTACTCATTTTGGTATTCACAGAAGACACTTACACATTTTGTGTAACTTACACATTTTGTGTAACTTACTCATTTTGTGTAACTTACACATTTTGTGCTACTTACACATTTTGTGTAACTTACACATTTTAGTATTCACAGAAGGCACTTACTCATTGATGAGTAAGTGCCTTCTGTGAATACCAAAATGAGTAAGTTAATTCTGTGAATACCAAAATTGTTGTAAGTTCATTCTGTGAATACCCAAATGTGTAAGTTCATTCTGTGAATACCAAAATTGTTGTAAGTTCATTCTGTGAATACCCAAATGTGTAAGTTCATTCTGTGAATACCCAAATGTGTAAGTTCATTCTGTGAATACCAAAATTGTTGTAAGTTTAGGATTTTGACGTAAGTTAGTTCTGTGAATCAGGCCCTATGTGTGCCAGGGCTGGTGATACAAATGATACTAGTGGGCCTGCAACACTAATTGTGCCATCCACACCAGTAGCCTTAAAGAGAGATCTCAGGCCTGCCACTGCAGTGCCTGCGCGCAGTTTGTTAAACTGCCTTGTTTTCCTGACAAGTGCACCCACTTGCCAGGCCTACCCCTATGGTAGGCCCAAGGTACACCCCTGGGCAGGGTGCAGTGTATGTGAAAGGTAGGACATGTACTAAGGTGTGTACCATGTCCTGACAGTGAAATACTCTCCATTTCGTTTTTCACTGTTGCAAGGCTATCTTCAATCAATCAATCAGGGGTTTGTTAAAGCGCGACTACTCACCCGTAAGGGTCTCAAGGCGCTAGGGGGAAGGGGGAGTGCAGGTGCCATCCATCAAGGAGGGGGTCTGTCGAAGAGCCAGGTTTTGAGGTTTCTTGCGAAGATGGGGAGCGATGTTGTCTGTCTGAGGTGGAGCGGAAGGGCGTTCCATGCTTTGGCCGCGAGGAAGGAGAAGTAGCGGCCTCCCGATCTGGTCTTTCTGGTGCGGGGGACCACGGCGTAGGAGAGCTGGGCTGATCGTAGGGTCCTTTGGGGTGCGTGGAATTTGAGTCGGCTGTTCAGGTATGCTGGTCCGGTGCCGTGGAGGGCCTTGTGTGCGTGGGTGAGCATCTTGAAGGTGATTCTCGCCTCGACAGGGAGCCAGTGGAGTGTGCGCAGGTGCTGGGAGATGTGGCAGTGTTTTGGCAGGTTGAAGACCAGTCTTGCGGCGGCGTTCTGGATGTTCTGTAGCTTGCGGGTGAGGT
Organism: Calotriton arnoldi; assembly: GCA_963921515.1. Lineage (NCBI taxonomy): Eukaryota > Metazoa > Chordata > Amphibia > Caudata > Salamandridae > Calotriton > Calotriton arnoldi. The sequence goes on along the minus strand of CAWUFW010004257.1, from coordinate 1,509,311 downwards.
TTTTGTTTATTCCGCCGTAGAGTGCGTTGCCGTAGTCGAGTCTGCTGGTGACCAGGGCGTGAGTGACGGTCTTTCGGTGTTCGAGGGGGATCCATTTGAAGGTCTTACGAAGGAGGCGGAGGGTGTGGAAGAAGGAAGACGAGACAGAGTTGATCTGGCGGTCCATTTTGAGCTCGGAGTCCAGGATGATTCCCAGGTTGCCCATTCTTGCCCATAGGACAGAATGGGGGAGGCTGTGTAATATGTTTCCAGCCTATCTTCCCACAGGCTTAAGATGGAGAGGCGAAGTTTAGTGTGCCTGAATTCACAATTTAATAACACATCTTTTTGTGAAGGTGGTTTTTGAATTGTGTGTTTAGAAACCACGCTTTTAGAAGTGGCTGTTTTTTTTGTTCTAACAATTCTGTGTCTCTCTGCCTGGTTGTGGATTGACTGTCTGTATTTGAATGTGATAGGATCTGGGAAATGTCTTGACCCAGGGGAGGAGTAGGCGAGACAGCCACGGTTGACCTGCATCTGGAGTGTAGGGGGGAGGAGTAGCCCCTGGAGGTGAAAAGGCCTGGGCTGCTGCCATAAAACAAAGGCTCCATCTCCTGCTGAGTGATTGAAGATCCAGACCCCCACTATCAAAGGAAGAAGGTGTCCCTGCAGGGAGACACCCAGAACTGGTTTGGACAGGGGTCAGTGCCCCCTGAACACAAAGACTTCAAAGACATTTAGGGGTATAACTATGAGAGCTGAAACCCCTGAACGTTGGACTGATCAAGACTGAAAAGGATTGAAACTACTTCGTGGTCAAGAGGAACCTCTGCCAAGGAAGAAACAGCTGAAGAGACTGAAGGAAAGGACTGACCCTTGCTGTGTGTTCTGGGGCTGGCCTGCAGTTTGCTGATTTAACCAAGGAGAGGCTAAGGGACTTTGCTGTGTGCTGTGTCCCCCTGCTTGAAGTGACTTTGCTGTGTGCTGTGTCTTGAAGTAACTTGTCCCCAAGGGCCCGAGGAGAGCTGGCTCTCTGTTGTGGAAACTCAGGAACATAAAAGTTTCCAGGTGGGTCTCAGCGACGCTGTCTGCGTGTGCTTTTTGCAGCCTGAGACCTGCGTAAGGATTGCCTCGTGATCGTGTGCACCCGGAGTCCAAGGAAGCCTCAGCGAGGCTGTGTGCGTGTGCTTCGTGCAGCCTGAGACCTTCATGAGGATTGCCCTGTGATCGTGTGCACCCGGAGTCCAAGGAAGTCTCAGCGACGCTGTGTGCGTGTGCTTTGTGCAGCCTGAGACCTTCGTGAGGATTGCCCTGTGATCGAGTGCACCCGGAGCTCAAGTGAGTCTCAGCGACGCTGTGTGCGTGTGCTTCGTGCAGCCTGAGACCTTCGTGAGGATTGCCCTGTGATCGTGTGCACTCGGAGCTCAAGTGAGTCTCAGTGACGCTGTGTGCGTGTGCCCTGTTGCAGCCTGAGACCTCCGTGAGGAATTGGCCCGTGACTGTGTGTCCCGGAGCAGTCTTGTTCTCTGCTTCGATCGAGCAGCGTGACCAGAGCTGCTGCGACCGTCATTACCATCGGCCCAGACCGGCGTCCCCAGAGGAGCTGTGCCGCCGGCCCGAGCCTGCCTTTGCCACGGAGGAACCTTGAACCAACCCCGTCGGGGGGGGGGGGCCGAGTTCCACTGCCCAATATCAATGAAGTCGCACCGGAGGCCCAAGTCGTGAGGAGAGTGAGATCGCACCCCCCAGGTAACGCTCAGCGTGCGTGTGTCGCCGCGTGGGGAGAGAAACGCTCTCGGCCTTTCCCATCTTTGCAGCTGAGCCTCCGTTCAAGTCCGTATTGCGGCCCGTACTTGCCGAGGAGTGGCAGTACCGGGGCCGGAGTGTGGAGCTGCACTTTGTTTTCCATCAGAACAGTGTTGGGGGCATATTTTGGCAGTAGCTGACCGCGAGTCAGTAAGAGTGGCATAGAGACCGTCCAGAGCACCGCGATCGGTGCTGAAGCATTATTTTTGCATTACGAACTACCTGATTATTGCATTACGAAGTGCATTATTTTTTGCATTACGAACTGCCTGATTGTTGCATTACGAATTGCATTATTTTCGCATTACGACCTGCCTGATTGGTGCATTACGAATTGCCTGATTCTTGCATTATGAACTGCATAGCATTGCATTAGGACTGCATTAGATCATTGAGAATGGCTCATTAATACTGCAAGAACCTACCAGTGCTTGCTGGCCTAATAACCGGCACGGTGAAATATTACAAATATGCATATGTTGGATTTTTATCGTGTGGTCTCATCGTATATCTTTTTTATATTAACATATAATTGTTTTTCTATGAAACTCGTGTGGAGTCCATTTGTGGTGTTATCACTAGGCTACTGAGAACGTGTTGCAAATACTTTACACATTTGCCTTGGAGATAAGCCTGGCTGCTCGTGCCAAGCTACCGAGGGGGTTTAGTTTGTGAGCTTATATAGTGCTTGAATCACCCCCTAAGGGGTATCTCAGCGCTCGTGGACTTCCAAAAGAAAGTTGTCTCGGTGGGCTGGTCTAGAAGAGGGCAGTTTTCAAAGCCTTCCTAAATTTCAAGTGGTCTGGGCATTGCCTTAAAGCTATAGGAAGTTGGTTCCATAAGGAGGGCCATCAATACACTTGAGGGCTTGAGGAGATTTAAGGACCTGCGTGAGCTGACTCCCCACCAAATAATGTAGCACACGAAACAAGCCACGAGTCCGGGTTAGGAGGAGGTTAGTGTGTTATGCAAGGGGGAGGAAAGGAGGATTCCCTTTTTAGGACGGTTCCCCTCACACACCAGAGGTGTCATGCTTCATCATGGGGGTACCTCCTCACACGGAAGACCTAGTCTTCGTGTGGGCTACAACCCCTCTCTACGAGGGAGGAGCTCAGGGATGTTTTTATTTGGTCAGGCAGGGTATACTAAACCCCTATGTGAGCCGGTGTGTGTGTATGGAGCAAGAAAGTGCAGTGTTGTAAAGTGAAGTGAAAAGTTATAACTGGCTACAGGGTTAGCTATATTGTGACTTTATTCAGCTACCCGGTGTCAGGATTAAAAACAATGAGGAGCTGATGACACATGTGCCGACATTAAAAGCACATGTGTGGCTAGACCAACATGTTTCGGCCAGGAGGACCTAGGTAGTATCACGGCCTTCTTCAGGGTCAATTTATTCAGCTACTGCAGTTATACAGTGTGTGTACGTGAAAAAATATAATTTTTAAAAAACACGTGAATAAATCAAAAATTAGATACTGGACCAGTAATCTGACTGTTCAGTATGGACTGCATACAACCTATATTGAAGACATAAAGGCATGTATGTAAACATTGTGTATATAACCAAAAACTCAAGTACATTGACTAACCTCATACATTCTAATTATAGCATTTTTAAAGCACATATACATTTGGTATACGATGTGTCAAATACAAAAACGTGTGACTCACCGGAGTGGGTTGTACAGTTCACTACGTCTGTCCAGGCATATTAGCTATATGGTACGTACACCAGAGCCTGCAGAGAGAGGTAAATGGTGTTTCTTTAAAAACAAGGGCGGAGCAACGGTAATATTGGACACAGACATCTATAGGACGGAATGTTTAAGACAACTTAATAACAATACCGCCTATAGACGATTGGACCACGACCCCACGGAAAGGATTACGGAAACCATCTCGGCCGTAACCAAGGAAGCACATGACAGTGGTTGGATAACGCAGAAAGAGGCGGAATTCCTTTGTACAAGGGCACCAATAACACCTTATTTCTATGTATTACCAAAGATACATAAGCCACAAAGGCCTCCACTAGGGAGACCCATCATCTCCGGGATAGGATCCGCCCTGGAGCCACTGTCACAGTTCGTTGACTTTTTTCTCCGTCCATTGGTCAGCCGAATGCCTACATATCTTAAAGACACTACCGACATGTTACGCCTGCTGGATGATGTGACCTTTAACCCTCTTACCGACTATATGGTCTCGTTCAACGTGGAGTCGCTGTATACTTGTATACCCCAGGATCAAACTCTGGAGACAATTGAACTTTTACTCACTCAGCACCCACCCGACACGATCACACCAATCCCATTTATAATGCAGTGCGCACGACAGTCAGATTACTGGTCCAGTATCTAATTTTTGATTTATTCACGTGTTTTTTAAAAATTATATTTTTTCACGTACACACACTGTATAACTGCAGTAGCTGAATAAATTGACCCTGAAGAAAGCCGCGATACTACCTAGGTCCTCCTGGCCGAAACATGTTGGTCTAGCCACACATGTGCTTTTAATGTCGGCACGTGTGTCATCAGCTCCTCATTGTTTTTAATCCTGACACCGGGTAGCTGAATAAAGTCACAATATAGCTAACCCTGTAGCCAGTTTTAACTTTTCACTTCACTTTACAGCACTGCACTTTCTTGCTCCATACACACACACCGGCTCACATAGGGGTTTAGTATACCCTGCCTGACCAAATAAAAACATCCCTGAGCTCCTCCCTCGTAGAGAGGGGGTTGTAGCCCACACGAAGACTAGGTCTTCCGTGTGAGGAGGTACCCCCATGATGAAGCATGACACCTCTGGTGTGTGAGGGGAACCGTCCTAAAAAGGGAATCCTCCTTTCCTCCCCCTTGCATAACACACTAACCTCCTCCTAACCCGGACCCGTGGCTTGTTTCGTGTGTTCCATAAGGAGGGCGCCTGATATGAAAAGGCCTTTCCTCCTGTCCGTGCTTTTTTGACCAAGGAAATTTTGAGCAAAGATTTTGAGCCAGATCGAAGGTCCCTATGGGGGATATATTGATGGAGCCTCTCCGCCAGATAGGTAGGTCCATTTCCCCATATTGCCTTGTGCGTCAGACAGCAGATCTTAAACTTCACTCGTTTACGCACGGGTAGCCAGTGTAGTTGTTGTAGAAGAGGGAGTGAAGCTGATCTGTGAGGGGCGTTTAAGACTAAGTGTGCAGCAGTGTTTTGTACCACCTGAAGGCAGTTCAGAGAGGACTCGTTAGCCGCGATCAGTAAGGCATTACAGTAATCTAATTTTCTCAACACCAGGGTTTGGATGAGGGTCTTTCGCAAGGAGTCGGGGAGATAAGGAAAAACTCTTCTCAGCAGGCCTAGCACATGAAAGCATGAGCCAACGGTGTGTGTTACATGCTCTTTCATAGTTAAAGTCTGTTCAAGACGCACCCCTAAGTTCTTTGCCGCTGTTTTTGGTGCTGGAGCTGTTCCTAGCTCTTTAGGCCACCAGTCTGGTGTCCACAATAGTGGGGCCTCTCCAAAGAGCATGATTTCAGTCTTTCCGGCATTCAGCTGTAAGAAGTTGTTTCTCATCCACTGTGAGATGACCTGCATGCCGGAAGAGAAGGAAGCTTGGGCTGTCTGAGAGGTCTTATTGAAGGAGAAGGTAAGTTGGGTGTCATCTGCATAGGATATCGGGATAAACCTGTATTATCTCAGTAGTGAGACCAAGGGGGCAATGTAGATGTTGAACATGGTTGGGCTTAAACATGAGCCTTGAGGCACTCCCTTGGTCAGTTCTTTCATATTGGACCGGTATGGTCCCAAGTTGATAGTCTGGGTGCGATTAGAGAGGAAACTAGTCATCCACTGCAGTGCCACTCCCCCAATCCCGGCTTCCCTCAATCTCCTGAGCAGAGTCTGGTGGTCGACCGTATCGAATGCGGCGGAGAGCTCTAATAGCACCAGGAAGGTAGGTTGGCCATTATCTAGTGCGAGCCTGATGTTATCAGTAATGGCCACCAGGGCAGTTTCCGTGCTATGTTTTGGCCGGAAGCCCGATTGAGATGGATCCAGGTAGCCAGCCGATTCGATATGGTCAGATAGATGTTTATTTACATGTTTTTCCAGAACTTTGCTCAGAAAAGGTAGGAGGGAGATAGGGCGGAGATTTGAGAGATCTTCCATGGAAGCTTTGGTGTTTTTTCGGATTGGGATGATCTGAGCCGCCTTCCATGTTAAAGGTAGGTGGCCTTCCTTCAGTGATAGATTCAATAGAGAGCAGATGGGATCTGATAGCAATTTGACAAGAGAGGCTGAAATTCTTGCAGGCAAGACATCGAGAGGCGAGCCAGATTTTACCTTACACATTAATGTTTCTGTCTCTTCTTTAGATAAAAGGGGGAAGTTCAGCAATGATTTTGCCCTTGTGCTAGGTGGGGATACCGTTATGGTGTCTGCTGGCAGAGGACAGATTGTCGCGGTAATCTTATTATAGATGATGTCAATTTTCTGTATAAAGAAGTCGCTTATTTTATCGCAGAGAGACTGAGAAAAGTTTTCTTCCAATTCACAGGCTTTGGGGCTAGTGAAAGCTTTCAGAATCTGATATAGGACTTTGGGGGTATTCTCTGCTTGGCTAAGTTGTTGAGCTATATGAGTTTTTCGAGTCTGCTTAATGTTTTTGTGATAAAGAGTGAGGGCTGATCTGTATTTCTCTTTATCATCTTTATGATGGGTTCGGCGCCATCTTCTTTCTAAGTTTTTACAGTGGCTTTTTTCCTTATGAAGTTCAGGAGTAAACCAGACTGCCTGGGTTTGTCTGGATTTATTTGATCGTGTTTTCAGTGGGGCGATCAGTTCGATAGCGGCTAAGGCTGTATTATTGAAGTGGGCTAGACTCTCTTCAATATTACTAAATGCAATGCCCCCAGGTGGTGTGAAAGCCATTGAGAAAGTTTCTGGATTAATTTTATGCCATTATCTATACGAAGATTGATTGTGTGGGGCAAGCGACTCGAGTTCTCTGGGCCCCTGCACTTGCGTGGTCCGACCAGCTTAAAGGCTTTGGTGCTTCACATACGAGGAGAGGTGAATTAGAGAAGATAATGTCTAGGGTGTGACCTGCTGTGTGAGTTGGACCATCATTGATTTTTGTGAGGTTCAGTGTGGCTAGGTCAGCCAAAAAAGACGACGTTTCTGCCTTGTCAAGGCCTTCACTGTGAATATTGAAGTCTCCCAGCAACATAAAGTTGCTGGAAGAGATCACATAAGAGGCTATCAGCTCCATGAGTTGAAGAGAAAATTAAGCAATGGGGCCTGGTGGGCGATATACCAATGCCCCTTTCCAGCTATTTTGTGGCGAAAGATCCATCCTAAAAATCAGGATTTTGATCTTCTCGTTGCTACATTGTTCTAAAATTGTGATTTTCTCTCTATCACTATGAATGATGGCTATCCCTCCTCCCATTTTGATCTGCCTGTCGAGTCTTAGAATCCTGTTCCCCTCTGGTATAGCGATGGTGATTGCGGGGGTACTGATAGGTTTTAGCCATGTCTCAGTTACAAAACCTACATCAGGTGTTTCTGAGGTAAGTAGGTCCCAGATCTCAGTTGAGCGGGGGCTATCTGAGAAGGTGTCTTTCCTTTCCCTGACGTAGAAGCAAGGGTCTCTATTTGGTCTAAGGTACCTACCTCAGCCAACTAGAGACCCCAGTTCTAACAGAGGGCATGCCAGCAAGCTTGCCTCAGACGATCGGAGGTGCCGTCCTGGCACATAGCTCTTCAAGCGATCTTTGATATACTTAGGTGCTGCTCCGTAAAGGGCCTTGTGTGCTATGCACAGGCCCTTGAACCTCGCCCTCTGCTTAATAGGGAGCCAGTGTAGTTCTTGTAACAGAGGTGTGGCACGTGCTCTTCTCGGAAGTTTGAAAATTAGTCTTGCTGCGTCATTCATAACCACCTGAAGTTTCCCTAGTAACTTATCAGGTAACCCTATGTATACTGCGTTCCCGTAGTCCAAGCGTGACACAATTAATGCCGACACAACAGTCCGCATGGTGGAGAATGACAGCAGAGGTACAAGTTTCCGTAGTTGTCTCATAAGACCCACACAGCTCCCCACCACAGCGGTCACCTGATTGTTCAGTGTTAGCTTGGTGTCCAGCCTAATGCCCAAACTCTTCACCACTGACATCGGTATCGGAGTGGTGCCCATCTCTTGTGGCCAGAAGGAGTTGGACGAGGGGTTGGCCCCTGCGGTAATAGCTAACACCTCAGTCTTGTCAGGGTTTACTTTCAATGAGTTGGTGGTCATCCAGTTCATAGTAAACCGGAGAATGTTCTGCACATTGGACTGTGCCTGTGCAGAGCTGTCAATCCGCATGATTAGTTGCGTGTCGTCGGCATAATTGAACACCTGACATTCAAGTTTTGCCAATGCTTCCACCAATGGCTGGAGATAGATGTTAAAAAGCAAGGGGGACAGTGCAGAGCCCTGCGGAACCCCACACGGCAAAACCCCTTTCCTGGACACGCAATCCCACAGTTGTACTTTTTGTGACCGATCCTTCAGGAAGGAAACAATCCATTGAAATACAATGCCAGTGACTCCCAGCCGACGCACACGGGCCAATAGCTGAGCATGGCTCACCGTGTCGAACGCGGCTGAGAGATCTAATAAGATCAGTGCTGACGATTCCTTCTTGTCCGCTGCCAGCCTCAGCTCGTCCAGCACTGAGAGCATCACCAGCTCTGTGCTGTTATGGGCCCTAAATCCTGCTTGCCGTGTATGGAGCAGCTGGTGTTCCTCCAGAAAAGACAAAAGTGTTCTGAGCACATGCTGCTCAAGCACTTTGGCCTAAAAAGGAAGTTTGGAGATGGGTCGAAAATTCTTCAAATTGTTCGTATCTGCCCCTGCCTTCTTCAATAGCGGAGTCACCATAGCTTCCTTGAATTTGTGAGGAACCTTCCCGGTAACCAAAGACAGGTTAAGTAGGGCCAACATCTCTGGTCCTATCATCGGGAAGGCCATTTTGCACACCCTAGGTGGGCAGGGGTCTTCCGGTGACCCAGATTTCACTTTGGCCATAATATGCACTAGGCAGTTTAAGTCTAGGGCAGGAAAAACTGAGAGAGTGCCGCCCTGAAAGTCTGGTGGGTCTATCACTGATAGAGGGCACAGGCTTATAGGGGTATTATCTATTTCTGTAAGAATATCCTTAACTTTAGCTAAAAAGAAGTCCTGTATTTTATTGCAATCATCTAAGTTTGCCGTTGCCCTCCCTTCCTTCTGTTGACTCAGCTCCTTTAGCACATTAAAGGTCTCCTTCTGAGTGTCTGTTGCCTCCTTAATCTTCAACTCATAATATGCAGATTTCTTTGTGATGATTGATTTTTTATAGAGGGCTAATTTTGCTTTATATTCCTCCCTGGCCTTTAAATCGTATGATTTCCGCCAATGTCTTTCAATTTTCCGATTGAAAATCCGACATTCTCATAGATAACTGTAACTATGAAAATCAATACAATTTCAATGAAAGTACAACTTATTTGACAAGAAGGCAGTCTTTGCTTTCATTTAGGCGTCTTCTCTTAATTGGTGTATTTTTAATCTGCCATTTTGGAAATAAGACTGACAATGCGCTGCCATTAAACAAGTTTCAGTACTAACTGTGTTAACATTTCAAAATTAACAGCATACATCTGATTGGCTGGATTGTCCCTTTGCCTCTCAACTGGCCAGCTAAGGCCTGCTCTGTGGTGTGCACTCCCCCCTGTCATTGTCCAGGGGTTTTGAGGGTAGTTTGGACCCACACTCGTCTCCTGCCTTGCCCAAGAGCGAGGAAGGGATTCTTCACTCAATTTTATTTTTTTCACATATAGTAGTTTCCACTATCTGCCCACATTGTTGCCGAACTTTGCTTATGAGCCCGAAGGATGCTTTGCGCCACCATTCTCACTGCATTCCACAGGTTAGGGGGGAATTGGCATGCGTTTTTGAATGGTGCAGTTTCCACCCTCACATCAGCAAGGTCAGGCATAAACTATAGGGGGCCATTAATGTTCATAAATGTCTGGCTACATTGATAATACTTACTGCTTAGGGCAATTTTTATTGATTACCTAGTGGGGTCACTGAGGGGCATATGTACAAGCCCCTATCGCCACAGGAACGTCACTTTTTGTGACGTTCCCGTGGCGATAGGGGCTTTGCCTCATGTACAAGGCTTAACGCTGCCTTGTACATAAGGCACACTTTCACGCTATATTTAGCGTGAAAGGGGCGTGCAGTGGGTGTTGTGGTGGGCGATCCACCGCAACACCCATTGTATTTGACGCTGCCCCCTATGTACAAGGGTGGCGTACATAGGAGGCAGCGCCAAATTTAAGACCAGGAAAACCTTGGTCTTAAGGTGGCGAAACGAGGAGAAATGCATTATTTCTCCTCGTTTTTGCTTTTTCCATGTGTGCTGCCTTGTGCAGCACACATGGAAAAAGCAAAATGCCATTGTTTGTTTATGTACAGGAAGGTGTCCCTTCCTGTACATAAACAAACCTTTTAAAAATGCCATTTTGTAACTTTCATGTGTGCTGCATGAAGCAGCACACATGAAAGTTACAAAATGGCATTTTAGGATTGGTTATGTGCAGGAAGGGACACCTTCCTACACATAACCAATACTCCCCTGCACACAGACACCCTTGCACTCTGGTGCAAGGGTGCCTGCGTTGGCGCTAAGTTGTGAAACTTAGCGCCATCGCAGGGGGAAACGCAAGGCTGCATCACATCCTTGTAAATATGGTGCAGCCTTGCGTTTCCGAAGTGGCGGAGCGTGTCGTTAAGCCTAGGAGGCTAACGACACGCTCCACCACTTCGTCGTACATATGGCCCTCAGGTTCTCAGGTAATGGTATCATTACTGCTTGGTGCCATTGGTTGCGTTACTGTCAGAAAGGACATCACTTTTGTCATGGTCTTCCTTTTTTTTGTTCTGTCTAGTTTTGCCAGCTTTATGAATCTGCACGATGCCACTGCTGAACAGTGGTAAAGCACTAGTGTTTTTTCCTTTAAAATATGTGCTGTGCATTGCATTTTCCAAATTGGACTGCTTAACTTTCCTGTAAGGCCACAGTATATAGGGCAGAAAATGCACCAATGGCATAAGAGTTACCGGTCATTTGTGGGCTGCACTGTGCATTTACATCATACTGAGATTTAAAAAAAACATATTTGTCTTCCAAAAGCACTACTGTGCTATAGCTGGACTACCACCCTTCCTCTCCTCCCCCACGAAAATCACCTGCGGAGTCCCACAGAGGTCATCTCTGAGCCCGACCCTCTTCAACATCTACATGGCCCCCCTCGCAGCCATTGTCCGACAACATGGCCTCAACATCGTATCCTACGCCGACGACACCCAGCTCATCCTCTCCCTCACCAGAGACCCCACCACAGCTAAACTCAACTTCCAGAAAGGAATGCAAGACGTCGCAGTCTGGATGACCAACAGCTGCCTCAAACTCAACGCCGAGAAGACAGAAGTCCTCTTACTTGGAACCACCCCATCAGCATTGGACAACACCTGGTGGCCCACTGCCCTCAGAAGCCCCCCTACCCCCTCAGACCATGCCAAAAACCTCGGCATCCTACTAGACTCATCACTCACCTTGAACCGACAGGTCAACGCCGTCACCTCCAGCTGCTTCAACACTCTCTGCATCCTTCGCAAGACCTTCAAATGGATCCCCCCTGAGTCAAGGAAGACAGTCACCCACGCACTTATCACCAGCAGATTGGACTATGGAAACGCACTCTACGCCGGCATCAACAAGTCCCTACTCCGCAAACTCCAGACAATACAGAACACCGTGGCCAGACTCGTCCTCGGCATCCCCCGGCACGAACACATCAGCCAACACCTACGGCGACTCCACTGGCTCCCCGTGGAGAAGAGAGTCACCTTCAAAGTCCTCACCCACGCCTACAAATGCCTACACAACAACGGACCCAAATACCTCAACGACAGATTCAACTTCCACGTACCCAAAAGAAACATCCGATCTTTCAACCTCGCACTGGCCGAAACCCCGCGCATCCACAGAGCCAGGGCAGGTGGAAGATTGTTCTCTCACATTGCAGCCAAGACCTGGAACAACCTACCGGCAGACATCAGATGCGCCCCCTCCCTGAACACCTTCAGGAAGACTCGCAAGACCTGGCTCTTCGGCTAAACAGATCTGCGTACCCCCCCTCCCACTGAGCGCCTTGAGACCCCCACGGGTGAGTAGTGCGCATACAATTCCCTGATTGATTGTTTGTTTAAAATCACAGCATTTCCACATGAATAGGAAGGGGCCTTTGCCATGTAGGGAACTCTAATATATTTTAATATGTCATGTGGATGGGTGATTAATATATACAAAAGTGCTGGTGTTTCATTTATATTGAAACCTGGCACACTACATATTACAAAGGGTGTGCCCTCAGAGTGGTGTTGTTTATATGTAGCTGAAAAGGCCTCATCATGGAGATTTAGATACAAACCTTAATCTGTATCTTTGCTTTCGAAAATAATATTGAATGATTCAAAAGCTGGAGGTTACAAACCTGCTATCTAGAGGACAAAGGCTTGTTATGAAGGCCCAGAAAGACATGGGGTGTTTCAATAATCAGCCACCTAACAGGGGTTGGCCAGGTGGGAGGGATACAGAAATACTTGCCAGAACAAAGAACAACCTTCATACTCCCTTTTTAGGTCTCGACCTAGCGACGCAGCGCGAAGCGCTGTCGCTAGCGAGACTTATTGTTACTGACTTGCTTCGGAAGGGAGACAGGAGCTGTGCACGCGCAGGACGGACTTAAAATGTGAACGCGCCCGTGAACACGCGATGTGCACATCTCCTGTCCCCCTTCCGTCCTCGCAAGCCTCATGCAATATTACTTTCTTTTTTTTAATGCGCACGCAAGCTCCAAGCGCGGCGCGCTTACATGCACAGCATGCCTCACTCCACTTACCTGCTGTTGTGGGGACTCTGCGCTGCTCCTCGGCTGGTCTCCGTCTTCAGCCGGTCCCCGCAGCACTTCTTCAACTACGGCGGCGAAGTACGCAGGCGCCGCCACTGGGCACGAGCCGCAGGCCACGCCGATGTGCACGCTCACGGCGTGCCTACAACGCGCGCATGGCGCTCTTTTACTTTCCCTTGTTCTGTGATGTCTGCGACTGCATGTCATCGGGAAGGCACTCGCAGGCTTTAATATTTCGTCATTGTGGGGGCGAATTGCAAAGAATGGTTTCATTGAGTCTGACCCGAGGTAAACTGCTGCTTGTGGTTCGGTCTGAGACATTCTCACACGCGGTTTAAACTAAGCAGGACGCACTTTCTAATGTAGAAAAGGCCACGCACAACAAAAGCAGTCGTTTTCATGAAGGTAGAGCAGGCGCTTAAATAAACACCGAAGAGACTGCCAGGATACCTCGTTGAGACGCGTAGTTAAATAAGAGCCCGAAGCGCACTTAGCGTTTCTGTCCCTAGCTCCTCTGTATTCTGACATGTCTAGCACACATAATTTCTGTGACAAACGTACAGTGGCATCACCAAATTAAAACAGACCAGATGCTATTCGTGGGAAAAATTGTCGTGAGTTTATTCATATTCTGTTATGCTGTGCACAGGTAGGGTTAATTTACGGATGATTGATTAAACGAGTGCAGTGCCTTTTAGGACGAACTGCTGAATCCCATCGTGAAACATTCTCTAGCCACCTGTAATCTTAGTGCTGTCTTAATATCCATCCAGTGCTGTGTATTTCACATTGGGGTTTCGGACCAATTATTTTTAATGGTTACTGCACCTATGCCGCCAGGGAGCGAAGTAAGGTCCAACCCCCAGCTGTCAGGATACCAACGGTCCCTTGCGGGATGACTGGGTCGCAGTCGTGTTCTTCTCATGGCAACCTACCGCTACTCTGCCCAACACACACTAGCAAGTATACAACGAGACGCCATACAGCCGGAGGCCGAAGAAGGTAAATCCAGCTGCTGTGGAGGTGGGCGTATCACAAAATAAATGCATTCAAACAACCACAGAAACCGTTAAGACGCAAACCACACATGGGGCCCTTAGAGCACACAGCATGAAAGGGGCAGAGGCAGAAAGCCGAAAGCCAGGCAAACACAAGGGTAAAATCCAGCAACACCTTTCATTCTAAAATGCACTGGCTGGATAAGTTGCCCAAAGGAAAGTGGACACAAAAACTTAATTCTTTCCCAGTCAGCCAGCTCACCTCCTGACAAAGGGATTTTATGCCGCCTCCCAACAACGAACAAGCATTTGCAATGCAATAGGTCTCGCACTTACGCAAGTTTGAGCTATTGGCATTGTAAATGACAATGCCTTTTATTTATGTTTTGGTTTTTAAAACATAAATAAAAGACATTGTCATTCACAATGCCAATAGCTTCAACTTGTTTAGACTTGGAGATGCCAAATTGAGTTGACAGGATCTTTCATTTCCAAAGCCCTCCTAGAACCCTGCCTCTAATACCAGCAGAGGGAAAGCAGTTCTTGGCCTTTAGGCTATACATTGGCGATTTACTTTTTATAGCTGTGTTTTGCCTTAAGTCTTTTTAAATCGCCCCACTGTGCTCTGGTTGGCTGTAGTTTAAAAGCACTGCAGTGACACATGTTACAAAAAGTGTAGGAAAGCCAATTGTTTTATATTAATATCTCACACCTTAGGTGTTCCTTGAAAGAACACATGACTAGGTGCGAAATATATATGTTAAAATGGCACACTACATACTGCAAATAATGTGCTCTCACAGTTTCTGAATATCCAAAGCTGTTTTCATTGAGTAGGTCACACTAGATTCTCCATGAACAGACCACGCAGCTAACAATGGGCACTGATTGGATTTAGATTGTTTAGGTTTTGTGTACCTTTCTTGAATACATTTTTAGTAGCAGTGGACAATGGTAAGGGTCAGTGAATTTAGTCGACTTGTTTGCTGGAGCATTTATGGATTAACTATATTAACCACATCAATTACCACATATTTTGCAGATTTCCAAGGAGTTGTATCTACCTCAAATGAATAAAAATAATACTGACTGACAATGCGCAGTTCTGTCAATCTGGAAATGGATGCATTTATCCATGAAAATGAAATCTCGTCCTTATTATCAGATTCGCCCATTGTGAACTCTACATCAACCCTGACTCGCAAATACGTAGTGAAGCAGGCCCTCAGACCAAGGCCTGGGATTGCTGATTGATAAGTCACAGGTGGGAGGATGCGTAGCTGGCAGGCTAACGCTCAGGCCGGAAACTCTTGATCAATCCCACAGACAGGCGCAGCAATATTACAAAGTGTCAAGGGAGAATGCCCCAATAAAGCACACATGGCTGGAAGGGGTACGAGCATTCCTAAAAACACTATAAAAATCAGATACCACATGAGTTAGGAACACATAGCTAATCAGGACCTAGCTTACGTAGTGATCACGCCCTCCCGTGCTGGACATCTGGGCTCCTTCATCCCTGGCCACATTGTGTCCATGCGAGGGAGAGACCCACTTGTGGTAACCATTAGAAAATTAAATTATGACTCAAAGGCAGCAACCAACATTCCTCACCTTATATGGTATGCTGGAAACGTTTCCAACTGTAAACATTTTGTATAAAAGAGGGACATAGACCAAATGTAAATTGAGACAGTCCTTAGACACTGTGGGGTCGATTCCGATTCGGGCCGGAAATCTCTCCGACCGAGCCGGACCCGGAGAGATTTCCGACCGAATCGGACCCGTGCAGTCCGACCGAACGAGTACGATGCGTCCGTATGTTATCGGACACGAGTCGGTCGGACTCCCATTGAAGTCAATGGGAGCCGGTCGTACAACGCGTACGCGGGCTCCCATTGCCTCAATGGGTGCGAGGCGGACAAGGGCGCCCCTACAGCGAGTACGCCGCGGAGCGCTCGCGGCGTACACGCACAGGTAGGGGGACCCTTGGGTCCCCCTGTGTGCGCCTCGCACGGGTACGCGCAGACAGGGGTCCGACACGGACCCCCAAAGTACGGCTCCGACAGCGAGTTCGAGTCGGACGGCGCGAGTCGGTCGGAGCGGTCGAGGTGCGCATCGTACTTACCCGGCCGGAAAACGTCTCCATTGCGCGGTGCGAATCGGGTCCGAGCGAGTCGGTCGGAGCGGTTCGAGTCCGAGCGAGTCGGTCGGAGTTGTCGGGACGCCCGGACGAGTCGGTCGGCGAATTCGCATCGTACTCGCTCGGCCGGACCCGCGTACGGTTCGGTCGGGAAACAGGCTTTCGCATGGCTTTTTTCCCGACCGAATGGTATTGGGTCCGCCTCCGACCGAGATCGGAATCGGCCCCTGTGCCTGTAACTGTTATCCCGGACTTAATGTTTAATTAAACAAACTGTTCCTGTTTTGCCAAACACCTCTTGTCTTCTGTTTTTTAAGGGAATTCAAACTGAAGCAACATTTCAATTTGCATTTTTTACCCCAAAATGTAGATATCTCTGCTATATAATTTGGTCACCCATGCCGCATATTCCTACTACCCATGACAATGTTAAAGCCCTGCAGACTACTGTTATAATGATGAATTATGTATTTTACAGGCAACTGTGAAATGTTTTACAGTTATCTGCTAAATATTAGTTTTATACTAGTGCATTTTATGCAGTTAAAGCACCAAGGCGTATATATTTATGTCATGGTGGTTTAAATCAATATGGCATTTGCAACATGGTATTTGGAGAACCTGCACTAATAAACGTGCAGTCACTTGTTTTTTATTGCACTGCAAAAACCAAATCCAACTTTATTTCCACAGTACAGCAAACTGACACAAAACGATCACTAATTACTGCCTTACAGATTGCAGGTAACAATAACTTTACCCTTGGAAACAACTCCACTACAGTCACAGGGTCTCTTCAATGTGATTTTACAAGTGTAATATGTTATTTATTACAATTATTGAGGGGGGGCAATATAACTCACTTTCCAAAAACCAATCTATCTATCTAGTTTGGCCACTCTTCCTGAGCTGTTATGAGGACCCAGGAACCGCATCCTTTGGGGCTGCATCATAATATTAAAGGGAAGGGGGCATGCTACCCCCTTCCCCGAGCATTACAAGATCCTGGACACCCATGACCCACATAATAGCATGGCCTGTGCCCCCGCCCAAGACATTAAGAGGCCCTGGTGACCCCATCCCCTGTGGGTGCCCTCTGGGTGCCCCGTCCCAACCCACAAAATTAGAGGGCATGGGTCTGCAAGGGCCTCCACGGCCCAGCCGGCTCCCCTGCCTGCACCCATCCCGTGTGCTGTGGGAGTGGGCAATATTTGTTTTTCTTTCTCCTCCCACCAGGACGGAGTAAACATGTGTTCCCAGCCACCGAGAGTGCACGCAAGGAGGTGGATTTTGGCTCCCTGCCCGTGCTCTCACAGGCAGGGAACAAGTCAGTGTCCTGGGTGATATAGTATCTGTTAGAAATGGGGGTCTCTAGTTGGCAAGGGTTTGAACCTTTGTCCAAATAGGGACCCTTCTTCCTAGTCAGGATAAGGGAGTTACACTCCTAAAATAACCCCTGCTCACCCACTTGGTAGCTTGGCACGAGCAGTCAGGCTTATCTTAGAGGCAGTGTGTAAAGCATTTGCACATAACCAACAGTATTACAGTGTAAGCACTACAAAAGGACACCAAACCAGTTTAGAAAAATATCCAATATTTTTATATACTTAAGACAAGACCAAAAACGATAAAAATCCACAATACAGTACTTAAAAATCTTCAGTTATCAAAATATGCTTGAAAAACAGTTTCTTGATGTCGATAGCTCCATCCGGGGCTATCACGGCGTCGTGAGCAAACAAATCCAAACAGTTCTGGCTGACCGCGGTGTCGCGGGCCAGCTACGGTGTCGGGAAGACCTGTAAACAGTACCTTTTAGAAATGCAGGGCGTCGGCGACCTCTCGTTGAGCTTCCGAAAGCACGGCGTCCGCAGGCATCGGTTCCGGAGGTCGGTGCAGGAGTCGTCAAGGCCCTTGAAGTCACAAGCGTTGCAGATCGAACTCCTCTCTGTTGAAGTCAGGAGCGCTGGCTTCGGCAGGCGTCGGGTGCTGCGGTGCAAAGTGCAGCGGTGCGGTGTGCAGTGCCCTCAGGTCGCGGTGCGAGCAGTGGCTTGGTGGCGGCATGAGATGGTGTCGTCGGTGAGACCAGGGTCGTGGTGCGAAGTGAATGCGGTGCTCGTCGCGGTGCTGGCAGGTCGCGGTGCAAGCAGCGGCGTTGTTGTTGCTGAAGCGCTGTCATCGGCTGATGAACTGGAGTCGATGGCGCCGGCGTCGGTAGGCCAAGGCTGCGGTGCGGGATGAGGGCGGTGCGTCGTGTAACTTTACAAGCGGTGCCCTCGAACCACGGTGCAAGCAGCGGTGTAGATTTTGGCGTGGAGCGGTGTCATCTGGGATACCAAGGCGGTGCGGGGTACGGTGCCCACAGGTCGCAGTGCGAGCAGCGGCTTGGTGGCGGCGCCAGAAGGCGTTATCGGTGAGACCAGGAACGCGGTGCGGCGTTGCGGCGGTGCCCTCTGAGGTGCCGTCAGGACACGGAGTCGGCAGCGGCATCGTCGACGTCGTCGGGTTGCTTTTTCTTCTGTTGCAGCACAAAACACACAGTTCCCAGTGCTGAGGGCAGAAGAGCTTGAAGTCTTTGCTGTTCCTGAGACTTCTTGAACAGGGGGCAATCTATTTTTGTGAGTTTCTCCAAGGGCTTGAAACTCACAAAAATAGATTGCAGAAAGTTCAGTCCAGTCCTTTCACTGCCCAAGACAGAAGCAGCCACTGCAGGCCAACACAGCAAAGCACTCAGCAAAGTGTTAGTTCCTCCTCACAGCTTCTCCAGCTCTTCTTCTTGGCAGTCTTCTTGGTCCAAAAGAGTTCTAAAGTTCAGGGGTCTGGGCCCCAATATTCATATCCCAAAATCCTTTGATCTCTTAGGCAGAGAGTGTCTGTGCCCAGCCAGAACCAGTTCTGCCTTCTCTGGTGTGGATTCCTGGCAGGAGGTGGAGACGGCATTGTCAGAGGCAGACCAGGCCCATTCAGGTGCAAGGAAATCTCCTCCCCCTACTCTAAATGCAGCCCAGGTCTATTCAGCCCTTTCCTGACCTACCTAGACTATCCGGAGCCACTCCTGCTCCCCAGCCCTCTGTCATCCAAAACCCAGACAGTCAATCCACATTCTAGCAGAGGCACACTGGATGACTGAGCAAGAAAATACCTACTTTCTAAAAGTGGTATTTTCAAACACAGAATGTAAAAATCACCTTCACTAAAAGATGCATCTTTAGATTCTGAGTTCAGGCATACTAAACTTTATTTTCTTACCCAATTCCCTGGGCCAGTTATGTTTATAAGATGTTATAAACAAACTCCCCATTCTGTCCTATGGGGAACAGGTAGCCTTGCAATAGTGAAAAACTAAATTGGCAGTAATTCACTATCAGGACATGCCACACACACCAGGGCATGTCCTACCTTTCACATACACTGCACCCTGCCCACAGGGGTACCTTGGGCCTACCTTAGGGGTAGCTGACATGTAAGAAAAGGGAAGGTTAGGGCCTGGCAAGTGGGTGCATTTGCCAAGTCGACATGGCAGTACCAGACTGCACACATGCTCTGCAATGGCAGGCCAGAGCTACATTTACAGGCTGTTTGTGTGGGTGGCACAATCCAGTGCTGCAGCCCACATACATCATTTGATTTGTAGGCCCTGGCACACTCAGTGCACTTTACTAGGAACTGACACATAAATCAAATAGGCCAATCATGGAAACACCAATCCATAACACATTTTACCTTAGGAGCACTTGCACTTTACCACCGATCAGCAGTGAGAAAAGTGCGCAGAAACACTAAGCCAGCACAAACAGAGTCAAAACCGGGAGGTCAGAAAGCAAAAACTCAGGGGACACACGCCAAAAGATGCCAAGTCTAACAGAATCTATACCACACACTCTCACCATGCACTGCTTATCACCTCACTTATTACATCACTAATGACAGGTTCTATCACATCACTCATAACATTAGCATCTGAAATGACATAATTGATAACAACACTGTGCATGGCAAGAGTGCAATTTACTTTAGGGCGTGAGTTTTCGTAAGCGCTCGCATGTGAGCACACACATGTGCAACAATGCAAACTCCGCTCTCGTATACAACAAACCACCCTTCCTTTAAAAAAAAATTAATTCTTTACTTCAAAACAAAATCTTTGAACCTCGTAGGAAACCTACGCTCTCTCACACTTGTGGTACGATCACTAAACAGAACCCTACTTTTGCTAGCTGAAGATTTATCTGCATATGGGACTTTGGAGAGATCATTTCCCTGAACATCTAAAAATACATTTGTGGTATGATTATCAGCAGGAAACAGTCTACCCTTGAATAATGACACTCTGCTATGATTGTGTGTCTTTTACGATTCCATACCCCACCAGCATCCACACGTACAGCGTTCTTGAATACCTCAATGATCCCCACCAGGTCAGACCAGTTAGCAAGCCCCTTACACCCCCTGTGGTCATGTTCGCAATATAGACTGAATCCCTCTATTGCCTTTTTCAAAAGGAAGTTAAAACAATATTGATGAAGAAAGTTTTGCCTTAGAACCATAGCTCCCAAAGCTCTCAAAGACTTACCAGTTCTATGAGACTGTTAAAATTGTATGTTGTTTTGCTTTTACTTCCTCGTACCCTTTAGTGGTTGCTAAATTGTAAAGCTCTCTGATAACCCCTGTGGTCATGTTCGCACTATATAAAACCTTTTAAATAAATAAATAAAAATGGTACCCTCCTTAAGATGCACCATGTCACCCACTTGCACCTCATGCATTCCTCCAACTCTCCCTTTTTTTGTGCAAATCTTCTTTCATCTTGGAATTATAAGCTTCCAATTTGGTTTGAATGTCCTTGAAATCTAGTTCAGCAACATCGCCTTGTGTCAGAATTTTGTCCTTTAAACACCACGGCACAAGCTTGGTGCCAGGTTTACGACTTCTCAATAGCTCAAACGGGCTCACCAACGTAATGGAATTAGGAGAAGTCCAATAGGCTAAAAGCATGGACTGCAATGCATTCTTCCAATCCAAACCCTCTTCGACAAGCAACTGAACAGCTTCCTTGACCACTCAGTTAAATCTCTCAATCTCACACCACACTTATTCAAATAACTCTCCATTTGTCTACTCACAAATTGAGGACCGGTATCTGTCACTAACTCCTGAGGAATGCCCTCTCTACAAAATACATCATCCAAAAATTGTATAACCACTTCAGATGTAACGTCCTTAACCATCTTGATCTTGGGCCATTTAGAGAAGTAATCAATCGAAACAATCCCAAAAGCTCCTTGCCTTGTTAAGACCAAAAATGGACCAAAAATATCCAGACCTAGTTTGCGCCAAGCAGAGGTTGGTAAGACAACAGGTTGCGGATCAGTAGAAAGAGCTTTGGCGGATTTGTCACTATTAGCACAGAGAACACACCCCCTTGCATGATGCTCCACATAGGCATCGATACCAGGCCACCTAAAATTAGTTTTGAGACGCCTCTTGGTAGCTGAGATTCCAAAATGACCCTCATGGGCCAAATTCACAATAGACTTCCTTAAGCAAAAAGAGGGAATAAACTTATCCCCTCTCACAAGAATGCCATCCTCCACTGCAAGCTCTTCACTTATTTTAAAATAGCTCAACAAATCGCCGGAAAGTTTCCTCTCTTCTGGGCACCCCTTTAAAATAAACTACTTCACACACATAAGATCCTTATCGTGGTCCATTTCTTTAAGCCATTCCTCCTCCTGAACAATTGCACTATCAGTACCAAGCAAATTCACATCTCGCACTGTATAAGCCACTTAACATTCATCTATATCTACCTCATCGGACTCTTGTGCTGGACATACAGTCAGTGTGCACATTGGTTTTACCAGGAACATACTCCAATGTATATTGGAAACTCTGTAATCTCAAAGCCAACCTAGCCAATCTGGCAGACATAGTGTGACCGCCACCTGGAGCTAACATATGCACCAAAGGCTTGTGATCAGAGTTGGTGACAAATTTGGTACCCCATAAAAATGATCTAAAATGTTCAGCTCCCCATACACATACTAACAACTCTCTCTCTATTACAGAATAATATCTCCTTGTCTCACGCAAAGTTCTCGACGAGTAAGCCACAATGCATTTTTACCATACTCTTGGATCAGCACAGCACCTAAACCACAACTACTAGCATCCACCATAACGCTTCCCGACTACAAACAGTTTAAGGCATGGGGCTTTCACAATCAAATCCTTAACAGCAGCAAAGATGGTAGACATCTCATCAGTCCATATAAATTTAGCATTCTTCTTCAATAAACTCCTAATAGGGTCTATAATGGAGGAATAAATTTAGCGTAGAATTCCACTAACCTCAGAAATGCTTCAACTGCTCCTTACAATTGGGAACAGGTGCCTCTCTGATATTTTCAACAGGAGACTTCTTAGGTTTAATTTCTTCTCCACTTATACAGTGCCCCAAATACTCAATGTCCCATTTCCTGAATTTACACTTATCCGAGCGTAACGTAAGACCTTTGGCTGCCAATGCAGCTAACACCTTCTCCAGATTGCAATCATGCTCTCTCTCATTCTTACCAAAAACCAAGATATCATCCTGGAAAGCCACTGCACCATCTAGTCCTTCCTGCGTCTCCTTCATTAATCTCTGGAACATAGAGGCAGAACTTCCCAGTCCAAAAGGCATTCTATGAAATCTATACAGACCCTCTGGAGTAATAAAAGCAGTTAGGTTCTTAAACTCCTCATGCAACACCACTTGGTGATGCACACTAGCCAAATCCAAACATGAGAACATTTGGCCTCTGCCAAGGTAGATACCATCTTATGCAAATTCGGAAGTGGATGGCTATCCACCCAAATGGCCTTGTTAAGGCTGTGTAAGGCTATGCATAAGCGTAGTTCCCCATTGGATTTAACTGAAATCACAACCATAGAAACCCAAGGAGATGATTCCACTGGTTCAATAATCCCCTTTTGATTCGTCCTGTATTTTGTCTTTCAGTTTACCTCTATATGACATTGGAACATTTCTCATCCTGTGGCATGAAGGGACAACAGTTTAATGCGATGTTTAAAACCCTTGTACTCTCCAAGTTTATTGGTGAACAATTATGGAAATTTGTGCCACAACTTCCTAATAAAATCAGACTCATCTCCAACTCTCACACTGCTGGCAATGGAAAAAACAGGAGGATCAGCACTAGGGTCCAATTTGATATTTAGTTTCTCTTGATGTGGCCAACCCAATAATGATTAACCAGCCTTTGGTACGTAAATTTTCCCAAACATACTACGTTCCTGGAACACTATGTTGGCCAAAAAAACCCTACCAATTCAATGTTATGTCTTGTATACCCACCTGGAGTGATATCTGGTGGAAATAGTTCTTTTTGGCCAATTCTTTTAAACGAATTCATGAGCTAAGATGGTATACCAAGAGCACGAGTCCACTAAAAATTGTACACTCACTCCCTCTACAACAATCTCACATGCAGGAAATTTCGTCAACATTGAACCACTATTGATATTCAATACAGGATTTACATCCTGTTCCTAAGCATTTCACATTGCATTGCACTCCTCATAGTTATGCACAGCATATAATCTTCTAGGGGCTGACCTACATGCTTTAGCACAATGCCACTTTTTACTACATCTAGAACAAACTTTATCAGTAGCAGGACATATTTTTGAATTTCCCAAGTGGAAACTACTTCCACACCTGAAACAAAAAACAAAATGTTTTCTTCATTCTGTTTTTGCCATCTTGTCCTCACATCAGCCTTTTGTGTACTCTCACTCCTTTGCCCAATGGATTTCTTAAACTTATCTCCTTCTTTTCTTACTACATGCACTTCCATCCTCTCATCCCCTCTAATTTCTTGCACAAATTTCTCAGAGCATTCAATAGCTTTAGCTATCTTAATCGCAACACTAAGGGACATGTCAGATGTAGTCCATAACCTTTCTTGTATCTTCTTTTTGTTGGTCCTCATAAGAATTTAGTCCCTCAACACTTGTTCATAAGTGATGTGCTCGAAATCACAAGTAACAGCTAATGATCTGAGTGCAGATACATAACTTTATAGAGTCACATCTGACCTCTGTTTAATGGATTAAAATATGAAACGCTCCATGACAACATTAGTTTTTTTTCCATAACGTAACGCTAGCTGTTTAGATGCATACTGGTAAGAATCAATGTTACCTGGACTCACTAAAGTTAGCAAATTTTTTAACTCTTTTATGCCAATACCACCTAGACAATGTTTCAATAATGCTAGTTTTCTTTCTGCCTCACATTCTTCCCCTTCCAAAACATCAACATAAGCTAAAAAAAACACTTCCTGTGTTTCCCAATCCATGGGTGGTTCTCCTGGCACAGTTAGAAATGATGGTGGAGGAACGATTCCAGACATTATGCTACAAAATACCACAAACAATGTCAGGAAAGAAAAAAAACTACAAAATTAGTCACTGTTGTCACGCAGAAAAGAGAAACAGAGAAAAGTCTACTTCAGGATGTACATCAGTTATCTGCTTCTCCAATGAACTAACTGTCTCCCAAACACTTGACCTTAACTTGGAAAGGAAAACAGATAAAAACAAAGTACTTCTCTTTCATCCGTTACGCAGCAGTCGTGTGCGCTTCACAGAATAACCTCCATAACCAACAGAAACATGCTAGACGTTTAGGCAGCAGAGCTTGTAATAGAAACGTGATCATCCAATATTTGCTGTTTTGGAATGCAACCAAACGTAACCATACTTTCCTGGTAGCAAGTAATCCAATCAGCTGAGAGGAAAAGTAAACTGCCCAATCCAACCGTTAGTGGGCGGATCCGTGAGCTGATCGTAATGAAAACAGCCTCCTCCTTGAAAATCCAATCAAATCTCAGGCAGCCGAGAGAAAGGTGTACCACCCAATCGAAACATAAGTGGGCGGATCCGTTGGCTGATGCCAACTACAATCAACTTCCTCCTGGAACTCTGTGAATAAGTGAAATAAACCGGACATCTGCGAACACATGGGAACGTGCCTCAATCGTCACCAGTGTGGTAGAAGCCCGGGCCGGGGAAGGTGCAGCCGGACCCATTGGGGGACCGGGGCAAACGCCGCCCGGAGGTGGGAAGCCCTCCCCCATCGCGAAGCCCACGAAAGAAGGGGCGAGTTGGCAAGCAGCTGGGGGGGGGGTTTAAATAAGGGCACGAGTCCCCCCCCCTGCAAAGAGAAGGAAAGAGGAATCGCCGGGAAGAGGAACGACTAACCAGAGGACTGGACCTGAGACCGGACCCGAAGCGGCGTCATCGGCGAGTTGGAGCGGAGCAAGTGCGGCGATTCCCAAGGACAGGAGGGGCGAGGGCAGTGATTTGGGCCTTAAGGGGGAATGAGCACCCCCCCTTTCTTCTCCCGGCAGACCTACAAGGAGCAGTCAGCGGGCGGGCCTGGCGCAGCAAGGATCTGGGGATCTGGGGACACAAGTAACCCTTTGTCTGCCGGCCGGCCCCATGGCCCCCCTACCCTCTCTCCCCTTTCTGCCTGCAACAAAGAGCGAAGAGCGGTGGGAAAGAAGGTGCCAGAGGGTGCGGGCAGCGATCAGCAAAGTTTCGGGACTTACGGGCACATGTAGCCAATACGGCGGTGCCTTGGGTGAAGCAGGAGCCCCGGCCTGGAGTTACGAGGACCAGCGGTCCAGCCTCGCATCGCAAGGGGGGGTCGGTGCGGGCGGCGGTGCCCCCGATACGGCAGATGAGCGAGTAATTGAGGTGAGCTCGGGGTCCAGAAGGTTGCTGGTAGCATAGGAGGACAGAGGGTGGGGCAACATAGCTTACTCAATATAGCCGGACTTGGAAGGGGATTTCACTCTCCAGCTGTTGTAGCTCACTGTAACCCGGCTGGGAGGTGCTATGACCTCAGTCTGCCCTTCACAGTCCCTCTGCGGGAGTCTGTGCTTCTCATGTCCCTGAATGCAGTGAAAGAAGGAAATGTAACTGAGATGCAGAAAACAACTCTGTCTTATTCTAGCTTCTCGGGGGGTTTCTCCTGTTTGTAACAAACATAAATCCCCAAATGATTTCATGATGGTAATGAGTCAGGGAAGAGCTTCAGAATATCCACAAACCAGTAAGTTTGTTAGCATGCACACACTTCCTGGCCCGCCATTTGCAAAGCGATCACTCGTCGGACCACGTCAGGGAGTGTCTTCTTTGTTAAAATGTCTTCGTGGATAGTTGAGCGCAAAGGCCACGCCCCCCCCCGGTAGCGCTGTGATGTTCATTTTCACTGCACCGCGGGTGTAAGATTGGAGTCGAGTCAAAGCAGCCGAAAGTTTCCCAACACCCCCCCCCCCCCCCAAAGGAGGCGGGAACTCCGTTGTATAGTGAGGGGCAATGTAGCACGTTACATAGCGCCACGAGAGAGTCGAAGCTAAGCTAATTGTTCCAGCCAGAACGCGATGAGCGCGGCTCCAGGTCCAAAAATGAAATTATTGCACTGGATAGTAAATACCCCTTCCAAGATTGGGTGCCACTTCGAGTAACTTCGTGGCACAGCATAGTACCAGCATTGGCAACCTACCCCACCCCTCCAACGTAACATGCATGCTCATAAATAAACACACAACACATTTCTTGTTTGGGTATAATTGCTGCAGGTTTATTACATACATCGTTATGTAATATGGTGGGTTATCTTACGGGCGATCCAAGGGCAGGCAACCGTCTGGGCCGCCTGCCCGCCTGATGAGCCAAGCAGCACTGGGGCGAACCCCATCTGTGCTGCCACTTCTGGTGATCCTCTTCCCGGATCACGTGACACATGGTCCCTTATTACTCACGCCCCTTTCAGGGCGGAGCGTAGCATAGCAAACCACCCGGTTGTTCAGGCCCACAACCGCCCGAAGGACTAACGGGGCGCCGACACGGTTTTCCAGGAACCTCCCATGAGGCTCCTAGGATTTGGCTCTGGCACCCACCATGGTGCCGCGCAGAGGTACCCTTCTGTACCCCTCTGCTTCCAGATCGCCCTGTAACTCCGCCTGCAACGAAAAAAGACAACATTACAACATTCTCTGCCTCCTGCCTGCCACGAACCACGCCGGGTAAGCGGTAGGGTGGGAGACGGCGTGTCCGGGCGCGCGAAAGAGGACGCCAAGATGGTGGGGTGAGGCCTATATACCCCTCCCCCTGTCCTCGCGCCCCGGACGTGATGCTCGCCTAGCGTGCTGCGACAAGGCTTGGGGGACTCGTCCCCGAGTCCCTGCCCCTACGGGGGTGTGGGGTGCCCAGCTGGTACTAGAGGGCTGCCCTCTTTAGTGGCCCCCTGCGGGGGCCTCGGACAGCCGCATAGTACCAGCATTGGCAACCTACCCCACCCCTCCAACGTAACATGCATGCTCATAAATAAACACACAACACATTTCTTGTTTGGGTAAAATTGCTGCAGGTTTATTACATACACAGTTATGTAATATGGTGGGTTATCTTACGGGCGATCCAAGGGCAGGCAACCGTCTGGGCCGCCTGCCCGCCTGATGAGCCAAGCAGCACTGGGGCGAACCCCATCTGTGCTGCCACTTCTGGTGATCCTCTTCCCGGATCACGTGACACATGGTCCCTTATTACTCACGCCCCTTTCAGGGCGGAGCGTAGCATAGCAAACCCCCGGTTGTTCAGGCCCACAACCGCCCGAAGGACTAACGGGCGCCGACACGGTTTTCCAGGAACCTCCCATGAGGCTCCTAGGATTTGGCTCTGGCACCCACCATGGTGCCGCGCAGAGGTACCCTTCTGTACCCCTCTGCTTCCAGATCGCCCTGTAACTCCGCCACAGCTCTGGAGGTGGCCACCGTCGCCGCCAGAGCCCCCACCAAAACAGCTCCTTTCTCACCTGCAACCTCTCATTTCCAGGCCTCCTGCAAAGCTAGGGAAGAGATCCCTCCCACTGGTGATAGATGAACCCCATCTATATCACAATAGCCCTTGCCGATAGCCTGGATCAGCTAGTGTCTAATGCAACACAAAGGCCCTTCTGCCCTGTGAATTTGTGCCAAGAACTATCCACCCTCCTGTGGGAAAGTTCCATTACTTCACATAACTCAGCCCTGTGCCAACTCTGGGCGGGGCAGATCAGATTCCCTGGCTCACATTGCCCCATGAATTTGCTGAGCTCACCTAGCTGCCGTCCTACTAGGATGGTGTGTCTAGCACACCTGTGTCCCCACTTAAGGGACAGCTGCCCGCTTGTTGGGAGACCGCTCCCACACCCACCTGCCTACCTTTGGCTATTCGGGCGCGAAGGATTATATTTTAACCTTTGCACCGTCCATTTGCTTTCTAACTCATGACGCACAGGAATGTCCATAACTAGACGTGTGTGACAATGAGCCAGGGTGCCCTCCTGCCCTTGCCGTGCATCCCTTATTTCTTATGGGAAGTTCGCCAGCTCAGCTCCCTTCGTGGTGAACCCCCCTAGGGATACCAGCTAGAGAATCCGTCTGATTAATGCAGTGCGCACTGGCTGCCATATGGTGCCTAACCTTAAGGATTGGCTAAGTCCTACTTTGCCCTTCATCCCAGAATATTTCCGAATAGGGGGGGTTCACACTGCTCGCCTTGCCTTTTGTGCTTGGCACTTTGTTCCCCCCTTTCTTGGGGACACAGCACAATGTGTTAGCTGACAGCACCCCCGCCCAGTGAGGCTAAGCTAGCTAACCGGGCAGGGCATTGACCTTAACTGCAGGAAAAGTCGACAGGCTAGAACCCTCCCTGCGAGAGCCCCCGAATAGGGGGGCAGGGGCGTTCACACTGCCCACCCCAGGGCAACCCCAGCGGTGGAAAATGACCTGCTCAGTTAAATTTTGATTTTTGTTGATCACTGGACATGCCAAATGTTCTTTTACATAGTAGCCTTTTGTGCTTGACACCTTGTGTCCCCATTACTTGGGACGGCAGCCCACTGTTGGCTGACAGCGTCACCACCCAGCGTGACATCTATTACTGACCGGGCGGGCGTTTGCGCCTAACTGCAGGATCATAGTCAACTGCCCTTGGTTCTGGGGTGCTCTTATTTCGCCTCGTTGCCCAGACGTATGCACAAACCCCTTTGCTTGCTACCCTGGTGAACACCTTAATGGTATCAAAGCTGGTTTGAAACAATGTATGTCTTGCGCCCACTACTGGAGACACCTCACCCTTTCGTGCAATTACAACTTACGCAGCGCACCCCGCTTGCCTAACTGCCGTCGGATCACAGATGCACAGTACCTACTGTGCATCTCCGACCCTGGATGCTTTAAACCTGCCACAGTGACGGAAACCAAGCTTCCCAGTACCTGTTTAGCTGCAGTACACCTTCAGTGGGTCCGCTAGGAGATACCACAAACAGACACACCTATATGTATTGTGCCCACTATTGAAGACAACTCACCCCTTTGTGGAGTGACAACTACACAGGTGCCTACCCAAGTCACCCAACAGACAAGTTGGCCCTGACTACCTTGTGTTCTGGTGCCAGGTTTGGGAAGAGCCTTGCCTTCACTAGCTGCCCCCCTGGGAAACACAAAGACAGTGCTCTGGCCGCAGCGCAGCGATGCCCTCGTGTAGCATCGAACCCCATGTCAAATAAGAGTGACAACTCCAACTTATTTAAGACTACACCATGACCATGGGTGGAGCTTAGCTCTTCCCCAAACTTCTGCTAGCGTAACCCATGGTCACGCCTCCTGTTCAGTTCACTTTAGTAATTCATGGCACTGACCCACAAGGGCCTAATACTGGGCTGTGTAAATGGAGCCCAGGGTGACCTTAAACACTCGGCATGGTGTGGATGGGTGCTAACAATACCTGGCTGAAGTGCAATCCCTTTGACAATCACTCCTGACCAGATGTGCCAATGCAGGTAGAAGCAAGAGTTATCCAGCCCACCTTACTTCCTGTCCCAGTGATCTGAGTAACTTAGTGAAAGATGCACATTTGAACTGGTGGCGGAAACTGTTACTTACGCCTGCAAATGCTCTGCTCAGAGCAGCCCGCCAGACAATGGCTTCCATTGAAAGGCGGTGCCAACAGACCTCCAAGCACTTAAGGCGGTACCTCTGAGTAGGGCTCTAATCTAACAAATGCCCCGTGCATCGGATACCGCCTCTGGCTGTAAGCCGCTCAGTGCTACTGATGCCTTGGCGCTTCCTGACCCACAGCCAGCTCACCCTGATACAATCCGCTCGTGACTGGGACTCAACAGTGCGGCAAAAGCACGAGACATCCTAGCCTGACCTTAGCTCTTCACCAGGCTCCCACACAAGAGCCATCCACTACCTTGTGGCCTAAAAAATTCGCCCTGTGGGGCGGTTGCGAATGGACTGCAAACAACTCCTAGGCATTCTCTACTCATGTTGAGATGGAGTTACTGGTTGGCTAGGGTATGCGCCTAAGCCTGGCCGAACCCACCTCTCTAGTCAGGAGAAGGGGTTGCACACTTAGGCTGACTCCTGCCCACCCCATAGGTGGCTGGGCAGAGACTTTGGCTTATCCCAGAGGCAGTGTAAATTTAATGTGCCAACCGCACTCCCACAGTGGCACACTACAGCAGAGACTCCATACCAGGTTATTTCGGTTTATACGTGTTAGTGACTGGCCCCCAATATGGTATGACCAAACCAAGGTTGAAGCAATAGGAGCATGAGTCACCCTAGTCAGTCAAACCACTGCGGGTAGCATGCAAAGCTAAGCCCATGCATAAATCACCTGCCAATGCGAGCGGACCAAGCATTCTCCGCTCCCTAAGCCATCAGAACTGTCGATGGTATGCACTTATCATCCCTTATCACAAATAAGAGGACCTCAAAATTTAATAAACTATAATGTTGTTCACTTGTAATAGGAACCCAGGTCACCCAAAGAGTGCACATATCAACTGATTCTCCTCTGCTCCTCCTTGGTATTATTGACAGGGAGGCAGGAAGAATTAATGTTTGTAAATTAACCAAATGCCTTGGTGCGTGAACGTCCGCAGGTCGCACTCGTCAATGCAGCGATTATTTAAATTAATAATAATGTGCATATGAATAAAACTCTGAACAGGCAGCTGCGGATTGAGCCAGTCACCACCCTAGATGAAGTCCTGCCCTCCCAAACATCTGCTAGTATATCAACGAGTGCAAGGCAGAGGGAACGGGAGGGGAACAATATGTATCAATACCTGCCCTTTCTTGAATACTGGGAATGCCAAATGTTCTTTAATACATTGTAGCCAATTTGTGCTGTAACTCTAACTTACTGCTCCCGCCCAGTTTGACCCCAACTTTGGTAGTAACATGCCCTTAATGGCACGTGACATTCTACAAGCACTGCGCAGAATTCCCCCATGACCCCTGGGGGTCTCCTCTGGTGACGCAGACCCCAGGTGGAGGGCTCGTCCTTTCAAAGAGTCAGACTTTGTTATACTGCGAAAGAGGCACGTGCGGCACTCAAATGAGACAAAATAACTCTTCTTTGCAAAAGAGATTCTGCCTGTAACTATTGTCTATCTTGGGACAAAAGATGAACCATGATATTCACTTATCAAATCTGTGATTTCGTGGTCGCTTCCTCTGGCATATTCTAATAACTCGCCCATATATGACTGACACTGCATCACATCCTATTCTGTGTGCGATCTTGGCCCACTTTAGTGTGAGCAGAGCCCCGCGATGCATACTTGGCTTCATGGTCGATAATGCACTAGTAAACTACCCCCCTCCCATCAAGTTGGGTTGCACAGTACATAGTAAGGGTGCAGTAGACTAGTTACTCTCCTGAGGCCCCCATGCCACTGCACTTGCGGCGCTAATGAAAGCTTTATCGTTTTGGCTGTGTCACTTTGTTGCCTGCGCCACACTACAGCCCCATGGAAATAGTGCTGAACTCTCGCTTACTACACTGCGGAGTGAGCCCACTGAATTCACCGAAGTTCTTCACATTTCCTGCTTCCGACTAATTGGGAACACGTTCACCCCATGGTATCTTGGCGCTGCATAACCTGTTTATTGTTACTCAACACCTTGGTACCCGTTTTATCAACCTCAGAAGGATGAAATGTTAAGTGGACCTACCAGGATCTGAACCTGTGACCAAGGGGTTGAAACAAGCCACTCTCTGTTCTGCAGCTCCACGGGCCCGTGAAATTGTATACCAGGGCATAAGATATATAAGCCACAATTATAGCTTTGTTGCATCGCATCTTGAGAATGCATCCATTGGGTCTGTGCACCTATGCCTGGTGTAGGGAAGGGACTCTAACGCTGGAAGGTTTAGATGTGGAATTCTCACTACCGGGGCAAGCATGAGAATTGCAACTGATAACTTCCAGAGGCAACACATTGAAACCGTTTGCGCTGTCATGCTAGGGGAAACTGTCGCATTACCGGGCCCCTGCTGCACGTATCTGAGTGACAACCCAGAGTCCCAGGGCTGTATAGTACCCCCAGGAACAGGAAGGAGTGGTCAAATTTGGAGCTTGAGTACGCACAAGCACGCAGTCGCTTAATCCATCAGCCTCGCAACATTCACTTCCATATAAAGGACGATGCACAACTTGACTTGAATAAAGGCCCAAACCCATCGTACACATGTCCTGACCACCTGTCTCAACCCTGAGGTGAGAATAGAACCCATAATCGCCGAGCCACGGCCAGACCGACAACCGGTTTTTCCATCTGTCATAAGTAGCTGCATTCATCAACACAATATTGAGAGGGCAACCTGCATAACCCCTGGTGGCACAAGGACCTTGATAGCCAAGCAGCGAAGTCTTTGCTCAATGCAAGACAAGAAACAGACTGCTCACCGCTCCCTACCAGGCACCAACCCTGATCTGGAGCTACCACACTAGGACCGCGCCGCTCTTTTGCCCCCCCATGCAACACCCGGCCAGGCGTGCCTCAATATGGCTGGGGCAAGACCGATACGCCCAGCACACCTGCTGCCCACAAAGCAAGCCAACGGGCCACTCCCACTGCCCGAATGATGCACAAGACCGGGTCCTCAGAACCACAGATGGCAGCTTACTTAACATGCTGCATCGAAATAATTGCTTCATTAGTCGGTGAAACGTAGCTAGATGCCGAGCCTGGCGCTCTACCCAATGGTGTCACTGAGTTGTTCTTAGCGCATCCGGAGCGGCAGGACCTAGCGGAAATCTCTGGGGAGGCAAATGGTATTACTCGGTCTCCTGGTACCTACTAGGGCGGTCAATTCGACGGTGAGCGAGAGGGGGGGTGGTTGAGGTGGGGAAGGGGGGGCGCCCGCTTCACCCCTGCATCTCGTTACGTGACCCGGTGCAACGTCCGGCTAGTGGACCGGGACAGGGCCAGTGATCGTTCCTGGAACCAAACACAACTTATATTACAACCAATACTTTCACAACAGGATATCCATGCTCCGGACGGTTGGCCATCCCTTGCCACCCGCCCCGACGCCCAGGTCTTGGTGTCTGGGTGGTTACCTCAAACTTGCGTGTCTTGCCGCGGGTCCGATCTTTTACCGTAAATGTTTCTGGAAGTGCAGCAGCGGGCCATACTACCTGTGCTGAAAAACAAAAGCATCGTGAGTGTGGCAGGTGCAGGGGTGCCCCGACCCAGACAGGGCGAAGGTGCCCGCCCCCACACCAAAAGGTGGAGGGGGGGGTTGAGTTTAGCTCCATGCCCTAGTTGACTTCCCCTGTGGCTTGCTCGTCGCCTGGAGCGCACCCATGTACTGGTGGGAGCAGACATGCCTCATGATCACCCCCCTCCCAAAGTGCCCTCACCTGCTTGGGAATATTTAAACACATTCATAACATTGAATGAACCCTTGCGCACCATCTAACTTCCCAATGTCCACCATTTAAACGCCAGCGTTTGCACATGTGACCTCGCGAGGAGGGGTCAGTGGCCTTTACCGCGGCTGGCGCCGGAGTGTTAACGCTCACCATTCCCCCACTTGCGCCACCCACGGTCCCAGACGGGGGCCGGTTACCTCTGCAACAGGCGGGGGCAAGGCCTCGCGCTGCGCCCGCCTATATTCATTAATGATCACCGTTATTCATTGTAATACCGTTACAGTGCCCACTCACATTGGACTTGCCTGCCCTTGCAGTGTCAGCCGCATCTGGTATTCCCAGGGGGTCTCCCATCCAAGTACTAACCATGCCTGACCCTGCTTAGCTTCAGAGATCGGTTATGCGTGTTCTGGATTATGTGCCCGTACTGAGTTACTAAAAACAAAGCCTTCCATCAGTATAATGCCTGGCCATGCCCCCGATGCCCGCTGGGATGGAAAGGGCAGCAGGGATACAAGGCTCGAGCGCTACCCGCAATCATGCCACCACGCTCGGCAGCCCCATCTGGTGAAAATAGCCTTTCTGGAAAGGAGGGGGCGCGAGGAAACTGTACTCCAAGCAGTTCGAACAGCTGAGGTATATTTAGCCATTGAGTAGTTTCCCAGCACGCCGCGCTCCTGACCGAAAAAGTAGCGGACTGCTATGAGCGCCCTACATCCATTTTGCCGATTAGCTGACACACAGCAAAGGGAAATCCAGCAATGCAAAGCCATCGAGACAGCCACAAGGCAGCCCCTCCCTGCCTGCGTCTGAGCTGCGAGCTGGAAACCCCATCAACCTGTGCTTCTCTTCCGTGCGGGCGAACCTGGGTTCGCCCTCACCCACAGCCGCCCACTCCACACGCTCTGTCTGGTTGAATAGCGGGCAGGACTGGAAACGCGCAGGCCACTTACGTTGCAACAATCCCGGCGCCGGGAGCAGATGCCGCGCCGCACCCGGTGGTGGGTGGAGGGGGTGCTGCGAGGTCGCTGCCCCTCCCGCCCCCCAACACCCCTGCACACCCAGACACGAACGGGCCAATCCGGCCAGACCCAGGGTGAGCACCCGGCCCGCCCCACGCGCGGGCACCGTGGGCACGGCCTGCAATGGTAGCAAGGGGTTTTTCTAACCCACCCGGTGAATATAATCCTAAATCTCCGCTGCTGCCCGTGCCGCCCTCCCACATACCGCCCTGGCCCGCTCCCTAACCCCGGGCACGGGGGCAACCGCGGGGAGCGGGCCGCACATGTTCCGGGCCGGTAAGGGTGAGGTAACTCCCCAAATGTCCGCACGAGGACCCTAATAGGACCCTGGGGAGGCAGGGGGGGGCACCTGCACTAACCTGATTCCCACGACAATAAAGCAGCAGCACAACGTATGGCGATCCTAGGTCCTGGACACGAGGAACAGAACGAGGTGTAGACGGCGTGTCCGGGCGCGCGAAAGAGGATGCCAAGATGGTGGGGGGAGGCCTATATACCCCTCCCCCTGACCTCGCGCCCCGGAAGTGATGCTCGCCTAGCGTGCTGCGACAAGGCTTGGGGGACTCCTCCCCGAGTCCCTGCCCCTACGGGGGTGTGGGGTGCCCAGCTGGTACTAGAGGGCTGCCCTCTTTAGTGGCCCCCTGCGGGGGCCTCGGACAGCCGCAAAGCAGTGACAAATCCGCCCCCTTTATCCTTTTCATGCAGCACTACTAACCGCACTTTTGCTGTTTCTGAGGGTGCTAAACGACAAGTATTATTACAGCCAAATGGAACTGTCCTGCAGGTAAGGACTTCAGTAGAAGGTAATGCCTTGCGCTGATTGGAACTTGCACCCTACACAGCACAACAGGCCTTAGCAAGAAGCTTTTAACCCGCTGAGGCATTTTGAGTATCTTTAGGTGTTGTCAGCTGTGCAGAGAAACTGTTACAGCTTGTTCTTACCAAACATAATTAACAGTAACTGCGAGCGTTATTGGACGAGGAAATATCAAAAAACCTGTTTAGGTTCCCCACTAGAATCTTAATAATATGTCACATTATCATGTTGTGCAGGTTACAAGGTGCGCACTGCTGGAGCAGGAGGGTTACACACAAACCCCAAAGCTGGGGGCGGCTAGATGGTCCGGGTTTCTGGCTCCTGATACTGGGTGAGGGACTGGGAAAGATCTTGGTTGTGTTGTGTGCCTGGCTGTCTCAGCCCAATGGCACGGCAGGAGGCTCGAGTGATCAGCGAATGTTAAACGTATTCACTAGGCTCCAAGGCGTGACTGTGTGACTTCAGACACATCAATGTAAACTCACACCTGCTCAGGTCCGGACAGAGGACGGCGGAGCAAGGTTGCGATGATGTTTTCAGACTTCTGTAGGTTCTGACTGGCCCATAATCCCCTGATCTTTTCACGCTTCTTCTTTGGTACCTCCCACATAGACATTGGTGCATTCACCCAGGAGGAGGGGTACCGGTCCCTGGTGAGCTTGGCGTAGTGTTTCACTTAGAGGACCTGGAGGTTGTTGCCTCATAAGTTAAAAGTTGATGCTGCTTGTGACTGCAGATATGTTGTGAGAAGGAGAGCTCTGGGACAAACGCAGATACCAAGCGTGTCTGTTTCTGGGCGAGTTCAATGTTTTATGTCCAATTTCTGTTTTACACCGAGGGACTTTCACTGTGCTGAGAGGTGGGCCTCTGCTAAGCGGGTTCTCAGTTTTGGTGTAGTCAATAAACGTACCTTAGACATTACTTAAATCTGTTAAGAGTTTCTGTATTGTTCCCCAGGCACACGTGGGTTCTGCTACGGGGCAGCAGCTTTTAATTCCTTTACAAAAGGAAGCTTTCGTGCACTCTAGGGATCAACCCAGATTGCACCCCATTTTTTCCACATTGTCCAGGAGAGTCTCTTGGGCCACCATGCTGTTTCCTGCAGACAGGTCCAGCAGGGTAAGGACTTTAGGTTAAAGCCAACTGTCATTGTTCCCCAAACCAGAGAGCGTGCATCAATCGCATGCACCCGAAACCTCACAGGGCGCCATGTACTCGGGGTAATTTATTAGATAGCATTTGTTCAAGTGGACTGAAGGACGTTCTCAGTCGGAGCAGAAAGCAGCAATTTCTTGCTATGACAGCAGACGGTAAGAACTCAGGAGCAGCTAATTGTAGCAAAACGCTGCCAACAAAAAATAATGTTTTCTGTTTCTAAGGTGCTTTTAGAAGTGCAGGCTGTTTTTAATGCATCACTCATTATTGTTGTTTATCGGATTAGTCTGTACGTATTTATTTATTGAGGGAGCACTTAGAGTTGCTGGGAAACAGCTTCTAAGAGCAACACAACATAGTAGTAAGCGAACCCCCAAGCAGGTAGGAAATACAATAAGGGCAGGGTAGGAACACAGATGCATTCGTAAAAATGGTGCAAGCCGATGGGAAAGGATGGGCTCCTTCCAGCTAGCAGCATGGAGGAGGATAGATCAGAGTATCTATCTGGAGCAGCTGCAACTCCTCTCGGTGCCTCCAGGAAGCTGCTTCTCACCCACTGTCCATCATAGTATGGGCAACGCAAAGCTTCATGGGATACCCTAGCGCAGGCATGCTCTTAGCAGTGATAAGCACAGTGACGGATAGGTATGCAAGCGCGACGGAAGCAAACTTAAAGGGGGGAAAGAGATGTTCTTCACTGGGGCCAGCATCACAGTGGGTTATAAAGCCAGTCACCAAGTTAAACAAGAGCGGTGCTATCAGAGATTATTTTCCCCTGACAAAAGGCGCGGTACCTAAAGGTGTTAACAACTCTACCCCGAGCGTATCTGAGTCATCAAATGGGGTTTAGGTAGATAAAGGGGCCGATTGAATGCCAGTCATACAAAAGCGTGCATGGTTGACATGCCTTCAAAGGGTTTTCCATCTCCCCCCGGCTGGCGACGGCCTATCGACTTAGATGTAGGTAAACGCTGTATTGTTGCATACCTGCTTTCGTGGAATCTATGGTTAGTCAAATAAATATGCACAACGTATGTTTGTTCGGTGCAGCTAGATGGTCTAGCGTTTTGAATTCTTTTATGTCA
Organism: Calotriton arnoldi; assembly: GCA_963921515.1. Classification (NCBI taxonomy): domain Eukaryota; kingdom Metazoa; phylum Chordata; class Amphibia; order Caudata; family Salamandridae; genus Calotriton; species Calotriton arnoldi. Next base: position 1,471,508 of record CAWUFW010004257.1, on the reverse strand, counting down.
GGGGACCTCTGTTTCAGTAGACCTCACAACCCACAAGGTAACAAGCATAGGTACTTGCCGAGCGTCATTTGGTTAATGGGGAGGGGAATGGGGGGGAATAGCTATACCCTAAATTATAGTAGCTATAAAGAATATGTGACGTTACAATGTGTTCCATTACAACGCGGTACGTTACATCGCAGTTATTACAACGCAAGTCGTTACAACGACTTGCGCTGGAGGGCGCTGGACTTAGGAATAGTTTGATTTACTATTCCAACTCCAGTCTACGTACAGCAGGGAAGGTGTTGGAATAGTAAATCTTACTATTCCTTAGTCTAGAGCGCCATCCAGCGCAAGTTGTTGTAATGACTTGCGTTGTAATGACTGCGATGTAAAAGCATCGCGTTGTAACGACCGCGTTGTAAATGTTGTCTCCCGCTATAAATGGCGTTAGCCGACGTGACGAATCGTGGACGCCTTAGCTGCATCCAACTGCGAGATACGGAGCAAAGTGTTACGACTTCCCAGTCTTTCATTTACCCTGTCGCTGCATGAGACAGCAAAATGCTGGAGCCAGAACAGGTGGAAGAACCTTCTCCTACATCGCAGCCAAGACCTGGAACGAGCTCCCGCTCAACAGCAGACATGCCCCCTCCCTGAATATCTTCAGGAAGACGCTCAAGACCTGGCTCTTCGACTGAACTGAGCTGCTTACCCCCCCTCCCTCCCCAGCGCCTTGGGACCCTCATGGGTGAGTAGCGCGCTTACAATTCCTCTGATTAATTGATTGATTGAAAGGGCTCATTTGGGCAGAAACCATGGTCCAACGGGTAGTTCTGAGTTTGTTTTCTCTGTGCCGAATACTTGTAGCCAGCCGTCTTGTATAACATTGCCCGTGCACTGCTTTTAACACAGAGGATTGACGATATTGGTGCAAGGTGGAGGTGTGGTGCAAGGTACCGGCCTCCCACCTGGGTAACTGTCTTCAGAGATGGATGGAAGCATAGCTTAATGAGTTATAAAAAGCATAACTCTCAGGTATTTTCAAACCAGGCCCCAGTACCCTCAGAGTGGTAGGCAGGGAGACCACAAATAATTTAAATAAAGGAAATGCAGCCGACATCACTGCATTAGATGGTAATAATGGTGTAGCCAAGCTGCCTGTTGTAAGACGGCCTCCTCTTGGCATCCCACCAGGGGCTGGGAAATAATAGTTGAATCAGTAGTTAGCATTCGCAGGGTCAAATCCCACCAACTTTACACTACTGGCAGCAAGGCTATAATCTCCCACAACTGTCAACAAGCGCAATAGTGAGGCCCATTGGTTTTGCAGTACTGCATTAATAAAAGGGGCACTAGATGAGGTAGGCTCCATGGAAATGGAGGCGAAGCTGTTTAGGGCAGCGGTAGCGCTGGCATTCATTGGGGCATGCAGGGTCAGTGAGATAGCGGCCCCCGCAGCAGATAACTCAGGAACCGCCTGCAGACACCGGGCAGACATGGAATTGGGGATAGGTTATAGGAAGATCCTCCTGCGTCGGTCAGAAACCCAGATGGGTTTCTAGGGAGGAAGGAAGGGAAGGGAGAGCAGGGGGAGTTCCCTCCGATCGTGAAACCGTAGGTAGCATGGCGGAAAAAGCCCAGGAAAGATATACAAAAGAGAGAACATTTACTAGAGGTAGATGGAAGGCTCACACAGTGTCCTTGGGATGCCTCACAGCAGGGGCACTGAGGGAGCTAATGACGGCACACAGCCACAGGCAGAGTAGATGTGACGCTTCCACAGGGCCCTCGATATGCCTCATGGCAGGGGTACTGAGGGAGCTAAATACCAGGACACAGCCACAGGCTGAGTAGATGAGATGCTCACACAGGGTCCTTGGGATGCCACATGGCAGGGGCCCTTGAGGACCAGGCGAGGGGCCAACAAAGGGTCCAGGGCAAGCGGAACGGCACTTGCAGCCCGGGCAGGTCCTGACGGACACCCACCAAATTCGGTAGCAAGTTGAAGCCTGTAACCGCAGACACAGAGGCCCAGCCAAAGGGGCACCTCGCAAAAGCTATACTGTTTGGGAGCAAATAACAACAACGAATGTACAAAGACAATAGAAGTATACAATAACATGAATGTAATGAATGACCAATGAAATTGCGAAATGTACAACCATGTTATGGCTAAATAAACTGCGACCTTTTAAGGCACCAAATCACGTTGTCAGTGGTGTAATGTAAAGGTAAAAGGGATGCAGTTAAGCGGGCAAGGGGGGGACTCGCCCCTGGGAGGGGTTGAAGCCCGGGCCGGGGAAGGCACAGCCGGACCCATTGGGGGCCCGGGGCAAACGCCGCCCGCAGGCGGGAAGCCCTCCCTGTCGCGAAGCCCAGGAAAGGAGGGGTGACCAGCATTGGTCGCCCCAAGATAGCCAACGCCCCCCCCCCCAAATCGGGGGGCAAGTTGGCAAGCAGCTGGGGGGGGGTTAAAGAGCCGGCTCTTAATAAATCCAGTCAAGTAAAAACAGGAGCACACACTAAGGTAAAAGTACACATGGTTTATTCCATAAGTAGACAGTACAACTTGCAAGTCACAAATGCCTAACAGTTACACATCTCTGACATATATACACAGCCCGTATTTCAAAAGATGCCTAACCCCGACCCGCGGATCATAAGCCATCCACACAAGCATTATACAAAAGAAGACACAAACGTAACAACCTCTCACTCCTCACTCGTGTCTACATTGAACAACAACAATCTTTATACAAGCACAGAACAAAGGTGAAGACATTATAAAAAATAGTACGTTTGTATAAAGAAAAATATATAGCATGCGCAGAATAATTTTGTAAATGAATGCAAGTATCCATACAGAACTTTTCATGCTTTTGGTTGCAATTTCAATAACATATTTTTTTTCCTTTCCAATAGGACATGTGACCTGGAATGATTACCCTCTGACTCCTTATGTATTTCCTTTTGTCTGCAAATATTATCTGGGCAATCGGTAAGGCTTTCCTACTTTCTAAAATGTTCTAGAAAAAAATACACAATCTTATAATGATTAGGATTTTCATTACATTGAAAACTTTTCCATTTCAATAGTAATCCCTTTATTTATCGTGATTTTATAGCACAGTTCAAATTACACAAACAATCTATCGTGATGACTGTTTCCTTTAGGGATTATTATTTTATATCATGTGAGGTTTAAATAGGTTAGTGTATACCCTTTGCCATAGAGGTTTGGATTCTGTAATCATTAGGAGCACCACTGATAAGCTTGTTACATCAGTTTGTGGTGATGGAAATAGTGCAGATCCATCAATTGATGGTGGAGGAGGAAGCACTTTCTAAACCACCATCAGTTTGAGTGAGACTGCCACAGATATTCTTACACTTCATCTTCAAATGCTAGTGCCTGATTTAGAGTTGTGTGGCTTAGATACTCCATTACAAGCACAACGGATGTCCTATCAGCCGTATTACAGTGCCTTAGGATATAATGCACTTCTAGTACTGAAGACAGGATATCTGTCATATTTGTGACAGAGTATTCCATCCACCAAACTCCAAGTTTTCGACTTGGCATCGGCCTCAGTTTTACCCCTTTTGTTTGCCCTATTTTGTTTTTTTAATTAGATATCAAAAGCAAAGAACATTTTGGAAAAATACACCTTGCAGTGCAACCAAGACATAAAGTGATGCAATAAGGATAACTGCTTAAAAAGAACTTTAAAAAAACTACCTGTTGGCAATGGCAATATGTCTTACTTAAAAATAAGCACTGACAAGACTTGACAAGGTCAGTAGGTTTGGCTTGTAACTAAAAATACAAGCTAGACATATGGGCTTTGGAATTTTTTTTCATGTTGCACACTTAGCCCCACTAATTACTGTTTTCAAATTCTGTACCCACAAAAGACATGAGATGTAAATAAACAGAAAAAGCACAAAGATCCTCCTCCAAATGTGGCATTCACATGTCCTCTCTGTTTTGAAAGGCTGCAGTTAAAGTTTTAATAATGCCGGCTGCAGTACCTTAGGCTGTAGAAGAGGTCCCTAGAGTCAGATATAGGTCTTTAAATTAGAGGACCCCTATGCAGCACTAAAGGGACTCTCTGGCCCAGATTCCAGCGCACCAGGAAGTGCTTGTGTTTGGCAGGGGGAGGAATCTGCAGCACTTGATAAGCATTGATGATTACCCGCAGGGCACGGGATGCTTTGCAGCACTAAGGAGACTCTCTGCCGCAGATTCCAGCGCACCAAAAGGCGCTTGTGTGTGGCAGGTAGAGGAGCCTGTAGTGCTTCAAAAGCCCAGATGATTTCCTGCAGCACGGGCCTCGCCCAGGCCAATGGAAGGCCCATCTTCTGTCAGTTATCAACCTGAAGAGGCTGGGCTGGGCCACCCACTTGGTTTGTTTCTGGACTCTGGGTTAAGGCAGGTAATTTGCAGTTCTGTTTCCACTAAACTAACATTTGGGGACATTATGCTACTCCATGAGTTATTGCTTGATCCAAGGGGAAAAGAAAGGCCGCCCCAGCCAAAATGTTACCTTCCCCGGTGCTTACTAGAGTCTCTACTATCAATGATTTTCTGACCTGGGCGGTAGTGGTAGTCTCTAAAAAAAGATAGAGCTGGACGAGCGCATATTGTCTTTGTCGTGGTTTGGTCCCCAACTGTGCAGAAAGATTCTTAAGCTACTGACTAGGAGCGAGTTGTCAGAGTCCGCTGACCAGTCTAGCCCTGTGAGGCCCTTCTTGTCCTCCGACCGCCCCCCAAACACATACCTGCTGATACAGGCGCCTGGTGGATTCCCAAGCTCCAGCCCTGCGATGAAACATAGGAGGAGGTCCGCTGACACTACAGGGAAACCAAGCCAGACAGACTATGACTTAGTGCTTAGATTTCATCCAAACATGGTTTGATTGATGTGGGGGATTTAGTTATCTCACTGAAAATGGAATTTGATGCTATTTTGTACGCTAAACTGGAACCGGTTATTTCCAGACTGTCGTCTATTGAGCTAAACTTGAGGCACCTTGTGGACTCAAAAGATTCGTACATCAAAGGGATAAAAGTGGGTGCCACTTCGGAGCAGCGAAAGTCTGAAAATGCTACCCTCCATGCCACTGATGCAGTTTCTAGTAGCACTAGCACTTTTTCTACTTCTGGTCTGGTCGACCGCCCTGCAGCAATCAGAAGGCCTGGTCTAGGGATCGACTTGAGGTCACCAAGGCTCACATGAGAAAGGACACTATACTTTGGCAGTTCAGAGCCACTGGGGGTCAGTGCCTGTTGGACTACCTTTAAGTGATGGACCCTCTACATTGCAACTCCCGCCTACTTTATGTCCTTATGTGGTCATTTTGGCTAATGTTCCTGTGTTACCTTTGAGGACTGGTGAGACAACCGCTGAACTGAGAAATAAGGTTGCTCATTGTCTGAATAACAAGCCTAATTTTTGCCAGTTTGCCCTGTTAATTTTATTTTAACGGTTCAAGGGATTGGGTGGGGGGGGGCCACGCAAAAGTGTTTTAAGGGGGACTGTGTTGTAGTGAATTTCTGTAGTCCCCAACTAGTGGGTGGGTTGCTGTCCCAGGCTAACAGGGGCCTACCCCAACCAAAATCAATCCATCTTCGGCCACTTTCTTATTTCTATAACACTTTGGCTCTTGTGCCGAGGCCTCTGCTGGTTAGATCAAAAGGGGACCAGTCTTTGGAGGATGCGACCTCCAGCTGTTTTACACCACTCTCCACTTTATCTGAGGTGGATTGGCTTCCTGTTCTTGTAGCTGGCTCTAGTAGCCTGCAAAAGGTAGCTACTAGTACTGGTCCGGAGAAATCCCAAGCAGAACCCATGTCCGGTTAGCACTTCAGACAATGTTTATGCTAGAAAAACTAGACAGCGATGGAATCTATGGTGATAGCTCAACTGAGAGAATGCATACCAGTGGCTAACAGAAATATTTCTATTCTAGTTGTAGGTGACTTTAATAAATGTTTTGAACCCTCAGCTTTAATTAGGGATATAGCAAGTGATGAAGACCAGCATACTCATTTTCATGCCATTTGAGAGCCTGTAATGGTCGCACCCCCTCGGATCTAACGAGGCGACCTACATTTAGAAGGGGAGCTTCCACGAGTACTATTGATTACTTTCTTTTAGATCTCCACTCGTGGCCAGCACTTATTAATAGGGATGTTCAGACTAGATATGAAAGTAATAATTTTCCTCTGTTTTTAACCATTGAGGGCAGCCCAGCTATTGTAGCCTCTTGCTCCGGCTTGCCCAGGGGGGAACTGTTTATCACCAACAACAGGAGGAATGTTAGATGGGACACTATTGTTACTAAGGATGTTTTCCTTGGCCAAATATATTGTTGCCTAACTTTTTTTTTGTCAGCACTGGGTGATCCTGATCTCTCTACTCTTGCTGTTATGAAATTCCATGACCATTTATTTGAGATACTGAGGAACACCTGCTTTACCAAAACAACATTCAGACATAATCCCACACATAATGGCAATCATTATAGGTATAATAAAGTGTGTAGAGAAGCAAAAACCCTTCTGGTCAAAGTATTAAAAATGGCCTCAATCTCAAATTCAGGCAGCTGAGGTAGATATAAAGGGCCCCTTAAACATGCCAAGACATCGTGGGACTCTTCGATATGGGGTGGTGTCCCAGACGCTATTTGGAATAAGAACCAGGCAACCTTTTGGCATGTGCTCAGTCGTTGAAGAAAACAGCTATGATTAGACCTGAATCTAAAATCTTACCTAAGCACTGGGTTGCCTATTTTCAATCCCTCTATAGTACAGACAATACTACTTATGTCGACCTGGATGTGGTCGACCGAGATATGTTGTCTGCTGATTTAAACATCCAAGCAGATGTGGGCTACCACAAGAGCTGACTAATGTTACAGTGTCATTCACCCTCGCCGAGATACAGCAAGTTATTTGTGAGCTCAAAGCTGGCAAGGCCCCAGGCCTTGACAAGATTCCTGGGGACTTGTATAAATGAGAACCAGAGGTCTGGGCACCCTACCTAAATTGAATTTTCAATGCCATTTTGGCTGGTGCGCCAATCCCCGATACTTGGAGGGGAGCAGAATTAGTCCCCGTACATTAGAAGGGTTTAAAATCTTACCCAGCTAACTATCGACCTATAAGCCTGATTGACGTTGCCCAGAAGATGTTTAGTAAACAGGTTTTGGCCCGCATGAATTCCTGGATAGAAGACAATAACATACTGTCCCAATTCCAAGCAGGTTTTTGACCAAAAACTAACACTGTTGACCAAGTTTTTAGATTTCAGATGTTGAGATGGAAAACAGCAGTCTTAATTAAACAGAGGAAGTCTCTATGTAGCAATTGTGGACCTTAAGGCTGCATTAGATAAGGTTCCCAGAGTTAGACTCTGGGCAGTCTTGAGGGATCTGGGTCTTTCGCCTGCATTATTGGAAATTATTGTAAGACTTCCCACTGAGAATTTCATCCAAATAAGATGGGACCCTAAAAGTGAAACAACAGACCACATGTTGGTTGATTAGTGTGTAAGACAGGAACGTGTACTTGCCCCAATTCATTTTTTACTATTTATAAACAAGTGTGTTGAATTTTTAATGGGCTGTGAAAACGACTCTCCGGTCTTGGGTGGTACCAAGATTCCAGCCCTGTTATTTGCTGACGATACCCTCTTGGTGTCAAAAACTCCAAAGGGTCTTGAAACTGTGCTCAATAGATTCAGCTTATTTTGCACTAACTACGGGGTTAGCTATAAATGCCAATAAAACAAAATTCATGGCAATCCATGCCCAATTTTGTGGAACAGTAAGGTTGGGGGGAGCAAACCTGCAGAGGGTTGCAGATTTCGACTACCTGGGTACTCGATTGTCCAGTATCAGGTCATGGAATAGTCAGGTTATTAAGAGTGAGTTTCTCCATAACCATAGAGCAGCAGCCATGCTGAGCTTCGCAAAAAATGCTACTTTTCATCCAATGTCTCCACTACTGGAAATTTAGAGAGCTCAAGCCGTGGCTACAGTTCCAAATTCTGGGGCCACAGTAACGTACAGACTCTGGAGGTAGATGAAAACAAGTTTCTGAGAATAGCATTAAAACTCCCTCAAAGCACGCCCCTGGTCTTTTTTAAATTGAATTTGGACATCCAACCGATTACTGCCATGGTGAGATTGAAACCTATTTTATACTGGCTAAGACTATGGTTGATTCCCGAGTTGGAACATATTAGGAATGGACTGAAGGATATTCTTAGTATGCCCAGGAGTGTTGCCACACTGCAAGGGTTAAAGTATGTCAAACAGACCCTTTGACAATGTCCTGAGTCCATAACACCTTCTCTGCAAAATGGTAAAAAATGCTTTCTGGATCATGAATGGAAAATATTCCAATCAACTAGCCACAGTAGTACAGCTGAGCATCTTTAAACTAAAAGTATGAGCCGAAGCTTGAAACTTTTCTTGACACAATTGAGCACTGCACATAAGATTTAGGCTAGGAACTTTGCCACTCGCATCCTTCACCAGTAAGTGGAAGCCTTGCCCATAGGGCAGTGCACTGTATCTGGCATGCCGGGTAGTTGATGAATAGACGGACATTTACTCTTTTTTTGCAGAACATATGAAAGACAACAGAGGAGCTGGATTGTGCCTTTGTGCAGATATCTGGGAATACAAACTGGCTTTGTGAATCTGCTGCTCAGACACTGGTCCATGCACAGTTTTTTCCATTGCTAACTTTTCTGAATCAATATGGCTTATCTGTGCCAGGACTGCAAAGCAAGCAGTAGCTGTAACTATCGAGCACAGAAATTAACCTTCAATTATGACTAATGCAAATGACTACGTTGCTAAGTTGGGTAGCTTGTCTACTAGTATCATCTACTTTTGCACTTTTAGTGATCAATTACGAAGGTTAAACTAATACTGCCACAAATTTTACAGAACATTAGTTGGTCTATCTGTGCTGGGTCTGCAAAGCAAGCAGTAGCTGCCACCATCAAGCTCAGTAATTGATTAATTACTATGATAAAAGTAAATGTTAACCTTGTTAAACAGGGTAGTTTGCGTGACTGTACTATATTTAAATGACACTTTTGCACTTTCAGTGACTAATTACGTAGCTTGACCCTATATTGGTGCAAATTTTAAAGAACTTGGTTGTTTTTAGTATACAAAATGTTATGCATAATAATGTGTAGCTTCATTTTTAAGACAACAATATTTTTAGATATGAATGTATATTTTCTTTTTTCTTCTTTTCCATATTGTTGCAAACTTTGATCCTGGCTTATGACAGACATTTTGGGCCTGATTTCGATGTCGGCGGAATTCCTTCCACCTGACACGACTCGGTCTTGGGACCGACCGACACCCGATCGGCGGCCCGAACCGCCTCATTAGGATGCGACCGAACACTGTTTGGTCGCATTCCTATATTTCACTATGGGGGCATGCATTACGGCTGTAAACTGGCCATAATGCATGCTCTCATAGTGAAATTGGAGGTGTGGTTCATCCCTGCACCCGAGGCAGGAACCTCAAGGTGCCTGCCACATGGTGCAGGGATGAACAGGGGGGCCCCAATCGGAGGCTGTGCACCAATGGGGCCCCCAAACACGCTTTCTGACATGGTTTCCATGTCAGAAAGGCCGGCATGGAAACCATGTCGGAAACGTGCATTGCAATCTCAAGGGTGAAAAGGCCCGCCCTTGAGATTACTAGCTGGCTTCCAACTTGCGGGCGGGCTTTCTGAGCCCGTTGGAAGCCAGCCAAAATGACCGGCCGGTTTCCTTTCTGACCGCCTCCAACATAATGAGGCGGTTGGAAAGGAAACCGAGCGGCCCATTGCAATGCAGCACTAAATCGTATCGTAATCGGCCCCTTTATGATTAATGCTTCATGTCTGATGCAGAGAATTAGCAAACAAGCAATATAATGTTTTAAAATTTTTGCTGCGTATGAGGTCTTTGACCGAAATAAAGTATTTAAACAAGAATCAGTGAACTGCAGTATCTTAAACCACTACTAGAGGACCAACAAGGCAGACACAAGTCCTTTCTGCAGAACACTGTAGTGCCTTAGGCACTTTCTTGGGGTTACCGTAGGAGTACACCACATTTTAGCATTTTGTCTAGCACCTCTACGCCACCGACTGGTTTCATGGGTTGAGAATAAGCAGTCCTCCAGGAAGTCGGTCAAGGGGGACACTCCTAATTTATGTGACTGGGCTAAACCTTGGATTGGGAGCAGTAACTCTTATAGCAATGTTCAAATTTAAAAAAATCTTGAGATGTTGAGCTCTTGAGAGCTTGTACAGCAAAGCTTTGGAACGGGTCACTGACAAAATATCGACCTTCAAAATATCGCCATACAAAAATATTGTGACCAAAATATCGATGTCATAAATATTGTCATCCTATACTTAGAATGGTAAGTACAAAAATATCGAAAAAATAATATTGATGTAATTAATATTGTTGTATTAAATATCGTTTTTTAAATATATATCAAATAAAATAATAAATATATTAAATAGTAACATTCATTTAAAAAGATTTAATATATATGTTAACAATTATAACAAATAAACGTAATTTAAAAAAAGTTAAACACATATACGTAATATATATATATATGTACATATATCTACTTAAATATCAATGTAATTAATATTTGTGTATTAAACATCATTTTTTAACTAGATAAGAAATAAAATTATAAATATTAAATATATTAAATAGTAACATTCATTTAAAAAAATAAAAAAATATAAAAAATAAACTTAATCTAAAAAACGTTAAACACATATAATAATTAATATATATTTACATATATCTACTTAAAACACAACTATTAAACTAATAATTTTTATTTATATTATAATTTCAAATTTTTTAAATAATATAAAAATATAACAAATAAATATATATGTATATTTGTATATACCAATAACATTTAGGTGCTGATTACTACATTGGTGGGTCCAACGGAGTCGGCCCCACCACCATCTGCCCCTGCGGTCCACCTGTGTTGCAGCTGGCAGAGGGACGGTCTGCCGCACTTCTGACAAGCTCAAGGAGCCCATCGGTGCGTCAGAAAGACACCATAATCCCCTAATTTTGGCGGCTCCACTGTCGGGATTATGATGTCATTTTCCGACAGCCTTTCCATGTTGGCCTTTCCTAGCAGGGCCCCCTTTCCCCCGACCCTCCGCTATGAGGCCTGGGGGACTGTGGGGCTATGGTGGCTGCTACACGGTGCAGGAATGTTTACAAACATTCATTTCACTATGGCAGCTTGTGCTGCGGGCCTTTCCAGACTGATATGGTGTCGGGCAGACGCTAGTCCACCAGACATCGTAATCAGGGCCAAAATCTTTAAAAAACAAAAGGTTCTAACTAAATAAAAAAAGTAAACAACTTAAAATTCTTAAAACTTAGTAAAAATTATTTTACACATTAAAAACATAAATAATGAAAAATATAATTTTAAATAAGCAAAAACATAATAAGATAAATTATAACAATATAAAATATATTATAAAATGTAATACATATACTATTCCCACTACAATTTATACAAAACTACGCAAACTATTATAGTAAATATATTAAAAATTTACTACTCCCACTTCACACAACGCAAAAATAATAAACGTGGGTAAAATGTATAAATCTCTCTCCAGTAAATACAACAGTAGTGAAAGTGTTTGATTGCGAATAGGTAATATTTAATATACTCATTCCAGCCAGTATAACAGTAGGGAAAGTGTTGGATAGCGGAGGGGTACAATTTACTATTCCCACTCCAGTCAATACAACAGTAGGGAAAGTGTTGGATTGTGGAGGGGTAAAATTTACTATTCCCACTCCAATAAGTGTAACAGTAGGGAAACTGTTTGATTGCAGAAGAGTAAAATTTACTATTCCCACTCCAGTCAGTACAACAGTACGGAAAGTGTTGAATTCTGGAGAGGGAAAATTTACTATTCCCATTCCAATTAATGCAACAGAAGGGAAAGTGTTGGAGTGCGGAGGGGTAACATCTACTATTCCCACTCCAGTTAGTACAAAAGTAGGGAAAGTGTTAGATAGCGGAGGAGTAAAATGTAATATTCCCAATCCAGTCAATACAACAGTAAGGAAAGTGTTGGATTGCGGAGAGGTAAAATTTACTATTTCCACTCCACAAAGTGTAACTGTAGGGAAAGTGTTGGATAGTGGAGGGGTAAAATTTACTATTCCCACTCCAGTAAGTACAACAGTAGGGAAAGTGTTGGATTGCAGAGAGGTAAAATTTACTGTTCCCACTCCTCAAAGTGTAACAGTAGGGAAAGTGTTGGATGGTGGAGGGGTAAAATTTACTATTCCCACTCCAGTAAGTACAACAGTAGGGAAAGTGTTGGATAGTGGAGGGGTAAAATTTACTATTCCCACTCCAGTAAGTACAACAGTAGGGAAAGTGTTGGATTGCAGAGAGGTAAAATGTACTATTCCCACTCCACAAAGTGTAACAGTAGGGAAAGTGTTGGGATAGTGGAGGGGTAAAATTTACTATTTCCACTCCAATAAGTGCAACAGTAGGGAAAGTGTTGGATTGTGGAGGGGTAAAATTTACTATTCCCACTCCAGTCAGTACAACAGTAGGCAAACAAATATCAAATCAAACAACTATCAAGCAAAATATCTTGAACAAATAATATTATTTTAAAAACAAAGTAAATTAAAAAAATATAAATATGTTGCAAAAAACACAAATATATTTATTATTAAAACATTTTTAAAATAAAAACATATTACAATATTAAATACATATCATAAATACCTTCAAATATTATTATTAATAAAATACAAAAATAATTTTCATACAAATAAATATTTGTATTTTTAAATTGTTACCCACAAAATATTTATTACATACATTTAATTTAGTTACTTCCCACCGTATAACACCACAAAACTCAGAACCTGCACCTAAAACTTAACTTTAAAAAAAAGTTTTTTACACTATTAATATAAACATGTATCAACAAACTAATTATCATTAATTAAATATTAATTATGAAATAATTATAATTCATGTACTTTCAACAATATACTCCCACGAAACACACAACACACTCATAAAATTTAACAGATAATTATTTACACAATTAACATAATTATCAAATTAATAATTATTACTAATTTAAAAAAAAAATTATTGATTACTTAAAATGTATTTACTTCCACACCATGCCCCTACAAAACCCACAACCCACAGCTAAAAACTTTTTTTTTAAATTACACTATTAAATTTATCAATTGTCAATTAAATAATGAATAGTGTTTAACAACTTAGGGGCCGATTTCAATGTCGGACCGACCTGAGTCCGTCAGACATCGATCTGGAACTGGGACCGACCGACCTCCTGTCGGCGGTCCCAAACCAGAAATTAGGATACGACCGAACACTGTTCGGTCGCACTCCTATTCTTTACAATGGGGGCATGCATCCGGATCGGAATGCATGCTCTCATTGTAAAGAACTGAGGTGCAGTTCATCCCTGCACTCTGTGGCAGGCACCTCATGGTGCCTGCCACCGGGTGCATGGATCAACAGGAGGGCACCATAGGTGCCCCCTCGGCCACCATCCGGAGGCCTTGCACCCATGGGAGCCCTGCTGGGCTCCCCAAAGTCGGATTCCGACAGCCTTTCTGTGTCGGATAGGCCGGCACAGAAAGGCTGTTGAAATTCAACATTGTAATCCCTCGGGCAGAAAGAGCCGCCCTTGGGATTACTGGCCCCTTTCTGAATGGCAGAAGGGCTCTCCAAGCCCGTCGGAAGTCATTCGGAAAGCCCGTTCGGATTCCTTTCCGAATGACCACATCCTAATGGGTCGGTCGGAAAGGAATCCGAACGGACATTTCGACCGCATCGAAATTGGCCCCTAATTATTAATAAATTAAACTTAATTTCCTTCCCACCCACCCTTTATCCCTCTAAACCCCACAACCCACACCTAAAAAATGTATTTCAAAATTAACATAATTAATTATCAATTAATTAATATAAAATAACAATTAACAACTAATTATTAATTAATTAAAAATAAATTACTTCCCACCCTTTACCCCTATAAACCCCACAACCCGCATATAAAAAAAATAATTACACAATAAACACAATTAACTATCGATTATTTAATTAATAATTAACAACAAATTATTAATTAATTAAAAGTAAATTAATTAAAATCCCACAACCCGCCCATAAAATTGACATTAAAAAAATTAATAGCACAATTAACATAATTAAATAAATATTAAATAAAAAGTAATCATTCATTATTATAATTAAATTACTTCCCACCCTGTATCCCTATAAACCCACAAGCCGCTACTGAACTAAAAAACACAAAATCTAATTAAGTTAAATGTAATAAATGCTTAAAATTTTACTAATATATTAAAAAACATAAAAAATAATTATACAAAAAAATTACATCATATACATTTAAAATATATACTAAAACACATAAGAACAATTAAAAAACAATATTTTAAACAACTATATTTTTGCAAACAACATTAATGACTTCAATATTTTAAAAATCAATATTACTTACCTTAAAATCGATATTCTTGACATCTATATTCTTATTGATGATATTTCCATATTACGATATTTTGGACTCGATATTTTGTCTGAATACCGGTGGAACTGAGTCCTAGATGAGCTCCGCAAAACAAAAGGGCATCTAATATTTACGAAGGCATTTAAATTAATTGTTCATATTCAACTTCCAGGAAGGCAGTGAGCCTTTGCAATTCTTTGTTTTGCTTTGCACCATGGACACATCAGTGCAAAATGTTACTAAATAACCCCTGCAGTGCTCCTAAGGCCATGAGCTTCAATATCAGGAAAGGCATACTCAGCATTCCATCCTTCAGAGGTAGATAAATTCAGTAGCACAATTTACAGCATTTAGGAATGGCAGACGTACAGTGTTAAGATTTATATACATTTTATTATAAATAAATATTATAATTTAAAAGTGAGCAGTATATTTACCTGCAGTATTTTTAACCTTATGTTTTTAAAAAACAATGACATGGACAAGCCTTTGCAGCTCTAGCGGGCATGTAAATGGTCGAGGGATATCCTGTGCTGGAGTTGAGCTCAGATATTCTCCAGACATATCGTGTTAGCTAGATAGACAGGGTCTTGATCTGGAGGGCCTTTTAAGTGTTGTAGCTGATCTATATTTAGATCGAGGCTTGCAGAGCGAGCCAGTGTAAATTATTTTACATGGGGGTGGTGTGACTGGGTTTCTTCATCCCCTCAATGAGTAAGCAGTGTGAAGAATGCCTTTCAGGTGAGCGGAGATGGTCTCTGGGAAGCCGTTGTGCTGCCATCATCTAGGTGAGATAGGACTGGGCTTGAACAGTCATTTTGAAGTCTGATGACCTGGGAGAAATGGTTTCACTTTTTTCAAGGGAGAAAGTGGGATCGAGCTGTTTTGGAATTCTTGCAAATGAGTTCTTTGAGTGAGAGGTCTGAGTCACAAAGGTGACTCCTAGGGATTTGGCCTGTTTTGTCAGTTAGGGTGTGAAGCTCATTAGGTTTAAGTTAGAGAGTCCTGAGTTTAGCAGAGAATGTTTGGCGCTGTGGGCAAGTAGGAGGAATGTCGTCTTTGCAGAGCTTACCATTTGGTAGTTTGTTGACATACAAGTTTGGATGACATTATGACAGAGTTTGAGGCTTTGTATGTTATTAGTTGAGGAGATTGTGAGATAGAATTTGGTGCCATCGGCAGGCCGGTGGATCTTGTTGTTGTCTGCAAGGATCGCTCTCATGGGATCCCAATATAGGTTAAAAATGTGACAAGATGGAATCTTGAGGGACTCTGAAGGATATGGGGGAGCCTTGACATTTGGCAGCTTCTATCTTAATGACTGGCTGTCGGTCAGTAAGGTACGATATAAAAGATTGCATGATTGTGCTGTTTAAGGCCATGCAAGTTTCAGGGTGTGGGTCAATGGTTGATGGTTGACAGTGTTCAAAGATGTGGAAAGGTTGAGCAGGACAGTGAGACAAGGGTTATTCTTTGGGCTCAGAGGAAGAGGGCATTGTTGACTACTTGGAGCATGGCTGTTTTAATGCTGCAACATGGTCTGAGACCCGATTGGTAGTCTTGAACTAGGGTATTCTTGTGATATTATTCTGTAGCTGGGTGGCTACTGCCTTCTCAAAGATTTTTTTAACAGATAGGAGTTGGGTTGTACGACTTAAGTTGGCAAGGCTGGCTGGATCAAGAGTGGGCTTTTTCAGCAGGAGGAGGATCTGTCCGGTCTTGAGTAACTCTGAGAAGGTTTGCTGGGATATCAAGGTGTTGACAAGATGAGTAGGAGTGATAGCTTTTCCTTCTAGTGAATTGATAATGCAGGACAGAAGTCCATCATCTTTGTAGAATGTGGCTTTGAGTGACTCAGACAAGGGGACAGCAAGATGATCAGTTCAGTCCAGGAGTAGGGGGACTGGCAGTGGATGGACACAGAGAGGATGAGGTCCATTGTGTTGCATTTGGAGTCAGTCGACTTGCTGATGTGATGTTTTGCTTCCAATATGTTAAATACAGAATGAAGGGCATCTTCCATGGTTTTGGTGCTGAGGGTGCCGTGAACATCGAAGTCTCCAAGGAAGGTGGTGTGTGAGTGTTGTAAAGAAACAGATGTGATGAGGTCTGATATTTCTTCTATGATGCCCATGTGGGCAGTCACTCCAGGACCTTATTGTTGCAATGCACTTATAATGAAATGTTATATTAAGGACACTTCTTATCATGGTCAAAGGCATAAGTGCATTTTTGTCATTGGGTGAAGGAAATCGCTTTATGTAGCCTAATAATGTATTTAGTTGTAGTGTTCATGTTGTATCTAAGATGGTCACTGAGCTGAACCTTCAGTACAGTCTGACACCTATTTGTTGTACTCTCTGGTTCTTGCTTCTTTTTCTGCATGCCATAACTCCTGTTGTGCAATAGCCTATCAATAACATCCAGTGTTATAGGGCTTGACAGCAGATTTTTTCATACAGTTTTAGATATGTTCAACATGAACCATGACATCTTTCACTGTGGCTTGCAGACTTTGGGGCATATTTATCATTAGAGCGCTCAGCAAGTCACTTTGCTGCTCAGAGCTGCATGATTAGGAAAGGGCAGGAATGCGCTGTACTTAATATTCTATGGCGCATTACTGCCTTTTCCCAGTGCTGGCACACAATGTGCTTCTAAGAGCCAAAGCTGGCACTCTTGCACCATGGTGCAAGAGTGTCTGCATTGTTAGCAGGATTGTTTATGTGCAGGAAGGGTCTCCTTCCTGCACAAAAACAATCCCATGAGGCATTTTCCTCTGTCTATGTGTGTGGCAGAATGCAGCACACTTAGAAAGAGGAAATAACGAGGAGAAATAAACATATTTCTCCTCGTTACGCCTCACCTGTTGAGACGTAGCAGTTTTGGCACAATCCCAGGTTTACCACTTATGGTAAATATGGGATTGCATCAAAATCCATAGGTTGTGCGTGGGAACTCCCACACACCACACATGGAACCCCTCCCTGGGGCAGAGTAATGCAACGCAGTGATTTGCACTGCATTGCGTTACTCTAGATTTATCGAGCCACTCAGGGCCATGCAAGGTGGACTTGCATGGCTTGATAAATTGCTTCTTAAGGGTTACGTTGCTTTTACACCCCGTTGCCTAGTACAAAAGTGATGCAACACTATGATAAATATGGCCCTGGGTGTGTGTTAACAGCAGTAAAAAATTATATATATTTACATTCCTAACAACTAAAGTTCCTCTATAATTTCATTTCTAAAGGTTCAACCTCCAGAGTCACCTATGAAATTTCTTGCAGAATTGAAGAAATAAATATTAAAATAAAAAAGCGAAACTAAATTGAAAAAATGAGGAAAAACAATAGAAAATCAGTTTTAATGGGAATATTCACCACAAACTTTGAGAGTAGCCTCAATACATTTACCAGTCCATATGGACTTATTATTAGTTTGGCCCCTAATCAGCTGCCTATGGTGAGTATCTCAACATTGCAAGTGAATGGACCACCCTGCTCTAAGGTTAATTACAATGCATGCAACACATGTCTGCATATTTCATCTTTTCTCTCTAATTTTGTGTTTGTTGGGTTGAGAGGTATGTTTCACTTTATAATATGCCGCGGGGATGGCTCAAATAGCAAGATTTAAACATAGAGGCATTTTCTGAATTGATTTTTCTATCACTTGAGTGGAGTATCACACCTTCTTTGCAGCATTTTTTTTATATCTGACAAAGCAGGTAGGGAGGGGCGAGTCCCCATTCTGTCTATAGATAACAGTTGATCATATGACTAATTTGCTCTCTTTTCATATATAAGCATGGTAGAGTTTTATACAATCATGAAGCCATTTTCTCAAAGTATAATAACTCTCACTATTTCATAATCACAGTTTAAATATGCAAATAGATGAGAAGTCTGTTCGCTAAAGCCAGTTTGCCAGAAATGTTATTCACTTGAAAAACATACAGGGAGGATCTCATAAAAGTTATCTCCTTATTTCATCCCCATCAGCCATATTTTACAATGCAGGGTTTTGGCTTTTTATTGGAAGCAACAGACTGAAGGTTGAGCAATACATTTCCTTTTGGCTGCCGTTCCCTAGCTTCTAACATGTTGCTTCTGAAGATGTTTACTTAAGGATCTCACAGGGTTCAGATAATTTACTGAAAGTAGTCCATTGTTCATATTGACCTTTGGGACGCGGTGCATTTAAAACATTTTGCAAATAGGTAAGAATATATAATAATCTCAATAATAGTTATTAAAATAAGGTACATTTTAAACTGAGTCATGTTAGGTGAGGGTAACAGGTCTTATTTTTACCACACCTTGAAAAATATGGTCCCATGTTTGTCTTTCTACGTTAATCATCCATCTTTCTATGTTCTTTTTTGTTATAGCCTATGCGGAAATGAAGGGCCCTACTGATATGTACATGGGCCACATCAAAGAAAGAAGTAACAGCCACTCAAGATTCTCTTCGAAATACATCTGTTATTGAAATATGCATGCAACTGTAAATGAAATGTCTGCTGTATTCAGAAATTTCATGCTACCTTTTCGATACACCTTTAGTACAAAGAAAAGCCTTCCTAAGCAAATGTTGTTTCTCTAGTCTATAAATCCGTCTTTAACCATAAATAATTCAAAGGCTTCTAAATGCTGTGTGCTTCTTTAGTCAGAGTAATCACAGCCAATATATATATTCTCTCTGAAATTTTAATATATTAAAAAATAAACAAAATTCATGCGTGCTGCCTTCTTTCTCTACCATTAGACACCTCACTTCCACTAGTTATAATTTCTCTATCACATTCCCTGCTTGTTCCACCTACCCTAATAGTGAACTCTACTTACTCATTCCCTTGTACCCTCTCACTACATTACTCATGCAATCTGGGTCAATGACTCCTCACTGGTCTGGCTATAGCCTTATAGCTCACCGTAGCGGGCTATACCGGACATTAAAGGCCCACTCCAGCATTAAAGGCCCTAATCGAGGGCTTTAACAAGGGAACAGGACTTTAATGGCCGGTATAGCCCAGCTACAGAGGGCTGTAAGGCTATTAGAACATTCCGCCACTAGAGGGCAGAATGTTCTAACAAATAAAACAAAGGTCTCAATGAGCCCGAGGGGATTTAAATCTACTCGGGCTCCATGAGGCCTTTGTTCACAGCAACACCTGTGAATGACAAACATTGGAATGTTGGAGCAAAGAGCTTTTACCAGCCATTAGAAGCCCGGAGCACTTCATTGTCTTCAATGGAGCTCCCAACATTCCAATGTTCTAATAATCCTTTATGGGTTCCAGAGTAGCGTGCTACTCGCCGAAAAAGCATTTCGACGCCTCGTCAGGTGTAGTGAGCGATATATAAATGCAATTACAATACAATACAATACCTTCAATATCCCCATTGCATCCTATGGGCTTATTAACATTGACTTCAAAATACCTTATCCCCTTTTCCATTGTCCAGTTGTTGGCATTTTGTTATTGAGCTATTCATTACTTTTTGCTTCTTTTTACTAAATTGTATTGGAAATTGCACTAAATTACTTCTTGAACATAATGCTATTTTAGCACTAATCAAATACCTTACCTTTGCTTTTGTGACATTGCTACCAGGTGTAAGCCCAGGATTTCTCATTGAAACTGTATTTGCTTTACAAGGCCCTGGGCGCCTGACTTCATGGAAGTTCAACATTCCTCTCACTCCATTTAATAATCTACAATTGACAATCACAAAGAAATTAAATGACTGCTCCTCCTATCTCTCTTCCTATTTATTTTAATTTCTTTCTTCTCATATGTTTTCTTTGTCCACCCTTATCCCGACTCCAGCCCTTTCTAAATGTTCTTCCTCTCTCTTCTTACATTTTCACCATCTTGTCACCCTGAATATATGGCTGCAATCTCCTTTCTTCTCTTCAGCCCCTCATTTTTCCTTTGTTTCTCTTTCTGACCGTTTTCTTTTTTTCTCACACGGCTCTTCTTGTCTCTTCCTTCTTCCTTTGTTTTTCTTTCAGTGCACTTCCTAGTTAATTATTTTACTTCACGCTACCCCAAGATAGTATCCGGCCACGTCAAGGAATATAGCATGATACTGTCGTGTTTCCCAGACAGTTGAGGACAAGCCCCTGGATATGATGATCCGAAAACAAGGAGCCGTTTACTGTGCAGAGAGGCTCAAAGAGAAGCCGCACCCTGCACAGCGCTCGCCTCTGATTGGACGCGAGGCACTAAGAAGTCTCGCGGGAATCTGAGGAGAAGCATTAGATGGAAAGTGAGGATTGACCGTCGATAAATATATGGAAATTGTCCTTTTTAATATAAGCTCTTCAAGAGTCTAAAAGCACTGCTGGCTTTATCACTGCAAGCGGTGAGCAGAGGACTGCAGAGAGACTAGACCGCTCCACAACACACAGCCTTTGAATACTCGAACTGAGAGGACTTCGGGGCGCTTTAGCCATCCCACACCATCACAGTGAGTATAGCACGACGAGCAACGAGGATGGTTGATTTCTCTATGGGGTCAGTGCGTGGGAGCTGGAAAACGTGCAAATACCTCCGAAAAAGAAGTAACCGCGATGGCAGGAATGACTTCAACTCAGGAGGCCTCAGGGCTTTAAGTGAGATGAAAAAACTGGAAGGGGTCTCTCAAAGGGGCGTGGCCGGTGCAATTAAGGGCGTGGCTTAAAAACACTTAAGCTAAAAGTCTATGTATAGCATAGTGTGCCGCACGACTGGTATTTTGCTGCTTATATCAGTGCATCCAGATATCTACTACATCAAGTAACATTACACCTACAACAAGCCAGGACTATTGGGTTTGTCAATGGCTGTTAGTTGCACAAGATGCAACAGCTATGGCTTCGTTGTATATAATATTGAAAATGCTTAAGTTTTAAAATGATGAGACTGTGAAAGAACTATAACCAGTGTCTTTGAAGTTACATCAAAGGCAGTGAAGGGTGGTGCTGCTACAGAGTTAAGATTTTTTTTTCACCGAGGGTTAGGGCAAAAATGTAGAGCCCAATAGTTACGTTACCTCTTCCCCTCCACCCTCACAATTCACCTCTGCCTTCAATAAGTCATTGATCGACCACTCTTTCAGAGTTCTGTCAATAATTATTATTGCTTCAACATCTATAGCAGTGCCTGAAAATCAATTGCTACTAGACTAGTCAAGTGTCTTAAAGTTAAAATGTGTCTTAATAAAGTTAAATTACTGTACGCCAAGTTTCAATTCGACCCTGTTTCGTAAAAAAAGCAGTGCTGTATATTTAGGTGTAGGTTTTTTAATTTGTCAAAATTATTACCTTAACCATAGTTTGGGGATATGTACAAGAAACTGTCAGAGCGCGTTGTTACGCCAAAATTGGTAATGCCGCGCTCCGTCAGTTTCAAAATGCAGGGATGAGCCCTATTCACAAAAATACGGCGCACTCCTGCGTTACCCCTAGTGCTGGTGCTAAATAAGCTGCCTAGCACCAGTGCACGCAGCCTAGCGCTATTTTGCTAGGGTGCCTGTGCTGCACGGTGATTTTTTATGTGCAGGAAGGGGCACCTTCCTGCACATGAACAATCTTAACATGCAATTTGCTCTATCCATGTGTGCTGCAGAATGCAAAGAGCAATATACGAGGAGAAATAAAACATTTCTCCTCGTTTCGCCTGTTTAAGACAGGTATTTCCTGGTCTTAGTTTTGGCGCTGCCCCATAGTTTGTTAATATGGGGAAGCATCAAAAAGCAATGGGTGTTGTGGCGGAACGCCCACTGCAACACCCATTGCCTGCCCCTTTCACTCTAAGAGCGCGTGAACAGAGGCATTATTTACAAGGCGGCGTTAAACCACTTAGGGGTCGATTCCGATTCGGGCCGGAAAAAGCACCGACCGACTCGGAGCCGGTATTTATTCCGACCGACACGTACCTGTGGTGCCCGACCCGCCAAGTACGATGGAAAGCGTGCAAAACCCGACCGACACGTACGGAACACAAGCCGAACGACCGAGCCGCCCGGAAAACAGCTATCCGGCCGGAAAAACACGTGAATCTAACTGACCGACACGCACCCGGAACAAATCCGACCGAAACGTACCCGCGAACTCCAACCCGCCAAGTACGATGTAAGGCGCGAAAAACACGACCGAGTCGCACGGAGGACAAGCTGTACGACCGACACGCATACAAAACTGCGAGCCGAAGCAACACAAAACACTGCGACCGACGCGTACGCAGCATAGAAAACAGCACAAACACAGCGTGAACGAATCGGAGAAGCCTGTACGAGACAACTGCAGGGTCCGACTCGGTCACAAGAACGTCTCCTACATGCACAAAAAGTACTAAGGGAAAATACACAAAAAAAGGCCAAACAAGCAATTACAAAGCCAATAAATACTGGGGGGGGGTGGGGACAGAGAACAAAGACAAACCCACAACTCCACCCATATAAAGGACACAAATCCCTACCATGATCCTTTGCAAATTCAATTCACCTGCCAGCACTCAACAGACAGCAACCACACACCCACAGCTCATCCTTCACACAAGCCACACACCATCAGCACCCCAACAAATAGCAACCTCACATACACCCAGCAAAACACACACTCACACACCTTCACCTGCACACCAACACACACATCACTCACCATCACCACCCATCACCATGCCCCCAAAGAAGAATCACAAGTTCCTAGATAGTGAATTGGAAGTCATGGTAGACGAGATCCTCAGGGTAGAGCCACAGCTGTTTGGTACACTGGTCCAACAGACACCCATCGCCCAGAAAACAAAGATGTGGGAGAGGATCATCAACAGGGTGAACGCACAATCACCATGTCTGCGCACAAAGACTGACATCCAGAACAGGTGGTATGACGTGCGCAGGAGGGTACGGGAGCTGCTGAAGAAGGACTACCTCCTGAGCCAACACACCGGCAGTGGCCCTCCTGCCAAGCCAGTATACCTCAGGCCCTGGGAGGAGAAGGTGCGGGCCATCCTACCGCCAGTGAGCGTATATGGACTAGAAAACATCCCAGAGCCTGGTGAGTACACAACAAATGTACACAATATTGTGCGACTACACACACACATCACTGTCAAGGGGAGAGTCAAACCATGCACTCTTAGCAAATACACAGCAACCAGAACAGAATCATCCCAAAATGTGTATGTCAGTCAGATAAACACAACACATGCCATCTCAAAGTTACATTTAACTGTGTCATCACATGTACAAACACAACTACAACTACAGCTAGGCAGTGGCACAAATATAACTAACAAACACATCCAGACATGTAGCCACCACTACAACACCAACACACAGTGAAGACCACTGAAAGAAAGGAATTCTGTGTATGCTGGGCAAGTCAGTGTAGCCAATAGCATGATGGGAGTCGTAGTCACAGATATTGGTTACCCCCACAACTGTCCCATCAACACCACCCTGAACCATGCACACATCACAGGGAGTGGAAAACAACTGACAAGATGGCTGACACTGGCTACTGCTGTGGGGAGCACAAGGCCCTGCTGGCAACTGTGCAACAACCAACAGCAGGACACCACTGACTGACATCCTGAAAGACAACTTCCACTCCCTGCAATGCAAGCACGGTCCATGGTGGGATATCTGGCTGGGTGGGAAGGAGGACTCACAGCACTGACCACAGTCACCAGCAGCTTTTCAACACACCCCCTTAACACAAACTCCACACAACTCACCTGGGAGAATGCATTGCCTCACACCCCAATAATATATCCCACAAAGAACCACAACCCTGGGTCATGCAGAGTGAAGCACAAGGACACACATGGGACCTGTAGCAGAACTAACCCCAGGATAACACTGTCAGCCATCTTGTCAGCACAGGCACACAACCCCACAGGGAAGCAGAGTCAAAGGGAAGGAAGCATGGGCATGCTGGGAAGGGGGGTGGAGGCAACAGCATGATGGGAGTCGTAGTCACAGCTCAACATCCCCCACCCACATGGCCCAGCAAGCTCACACTCACGCATGCACACCCCACAGAGAGTGGAAAGGCCCATCAAAGATGTCTGACACTGGTGCTGTGTTGTGGGGAGCACAAGGACATGCTGGGAACTGCACACCAACCAACAGCAGGACACCACTGTCAGCCATCTTGCCATTGCTCTCACACTGACAGTGAAGTCCCCACAAAAGCAAGTAAGTATGGGAATGCTGGGAAGTGGGGTGGAGGCAATAGCATGATGGCAGTCGTAGTCACAGATATTGCTCACCCCCACAACTGTCTCATCAACACCACCCTGAACCATGCTCACATCACAGGGAGTGGAAAGCAACTGACAAGATGGCTGAAACTGGCTACTGCTGGGGGGAGCACAAGGCCCTGCTGGCAACTGTGCAACAACCAACAGCAGGACACCACTGACTGACATCCTGAAAGACAACTTCCACTCCCTGCAATGCAAGCACGTTCTATGGTGGGATAACTGGCTGGGTGGGAAGGAGGGCCGGATGTCAACCAAATACAACCAATGCAGACCATGTTCACACCCCAACATACACATAAAAATGCCCAAATAATGCAGGACAATGTGCTACACCAATATCAACCCCTGACTGTGACAACTTAGGACAATGCAATGTACAGGGCCCCAATCCAGAGGCACAGTCACAACTGTCAGGTGTGTCAACCATTGATGCCTGCAGAAACATAACATACATTGTGTGTGTCTCCCAAAAACAGGTGATGATGGGGACACAGCAGCAGACGCTGAGGAGTCCCAGGCTCAAGCGGATACGGAGCTCACTGGTGTCGAACAGCCTCTGCCCTCCTCGGATGAAGATGACCAACCTGGCACCTCCAGTGCAAGTCATCATGCAGCACCAGCAGGACCACCAGCTGCACCCCCTGCACCCACCCCTCCAACGACTGTCACCACACATACCATCCCTGCTGACATGGACAGAACAAGGAGCACCACCACCACCAGCACAGGGACCCTGGACCAACGTGGGGCCATGGACACCAACACCAGCAACAACCCCCAAGGGGGACCAGGGTCACCTGTGCGTGCCACCGCACGCACTGCACATGTCGGCAGGGGTGGTGGGAGGGGTGGGAGACAGAGGTCGCTGCTAGCAGAGATGTCTGGTGTGCATGATGACCCACAACTGGCACGCATAGCCGATGCGTACCAGTCCAGCACCGGAGATCTCAGCCAGGTAGTGGGGCTCCTCAGGGACATCAAACAGCAGCAGGCTGCCCATCATGCCCGCTTGGACTCACACATGTCCCGCGTGGAGTCCAAGTGGGACACACTGCAAGAGATGACGGCGGTGCATAGGGCCATATTACAATGCCTCCGCCAGATGAGCAGCAACCAGTCTACACCTCCCTGTGTGCCAACAACATCTGGTGCTCAAACAACTGTCACTGCCACAGAGAGGGAGGATGACTCTGGCCGAGAGTCCCCTGCACCGCAGCAGCCTGCACTTCAGGGGCCCCCCAAAGAAGAGGGGTCGTCCGAGGAGGGGCAAGTGAGAGGCCGATGGCCATGTGCAACCCCTGGAAGCCTGAACCTGTTCTGGATAATCACCTTTGTGCGCAAACTGTTCACTCTGTTGACTGCAACAAAACTCCCACACATGACATGGGGAGTACAAGTTGGACCAATGTCTCAGACAACTGTGGCCCCGATACAGGGGATTTTGGCTACCAGGACTTTCAATTCATCTAGGAACTTCTGATTGCAATCTAAATGTACAGCACTCACCATCCTGTGCACTATTCACACAAATGTATGACAATAAACACACCAATACACCATACTTGCCTCTGTTGTGATTCCAACGTGGTTACTGTCATGGGGATGATGATCTGCAAAATTACACTGTGTATGCGAACTGCAACAGCAAGTACAACACAGGCATGTGAGTCATGGCAACGTGACACATATGAGGGAGACACACCACCAGGGCTACACAACACATACACACCTAGGCCATCTGACTCATTGCCTACACTGATGTTGCCAGGAAAGACGGTGTAATGCACAGACACCACACCTATTCACAGTCGTAGTCAAGTAGCCCACAGGTGCAGTAAGCAAATGTCAGTCAAATTTGTGACCACAGACAACGCACATCACAAAGTGAAGCACAGGTTTATTACACATTTGCAACATGTCGTAACCACTACAGATGCAAGGTAATCCCACCTGGCAGCGGGCACACAGTCAACAACTGTAGAAGGAAGGAAGTCCATGGGTGTGGCGCACATCACCTGTAGGGACACGACAGCTACCACCCTGGAAGTCGAATCACATTGTCGGTGGACACAGTTGACCAAACGAGTCTGAAAGTACCCTGTGAAGGACAGAAATGACACACAGTCAAAAGCAATGAAGAACAGGACAGAACTGCAACACTCATGCCCAACACATGTCACAAGATACCCACCCAGGACCAAGTTAGCATGTCAACACTGTTGGGGAGTACAGACTACCTGTAAGCACACATCGCTACACACATCCAGTCAAGTAGCCCATGGACACACTCTAACAGCACCAGAGCACCACCTACACATATCATGCTAACTCACATCATTGACATGACACCCCTCAGGATACTCACATTCAGCTAAAGAAGTTGGTGATGAGCTGTGTCCGGACATCACCATCATCATCACTGGCATCGTGGTCCAGGCCAGGATCCTCCACAGGTGGCGGATGTTGGTCATTGTCATCCTGGATGAGAGGCAACTCCTTCCGCACTGCCAGGTTGTGGAGCATGCAGCAGACGATGATAATCTTGCACACCTTTGCTGGGGCAGATGGGAGGGACCCTCCTGTCTTGTCGAGGCAGCGGAAGCGGCTCTTCAGGAGACCAAAAGTCCGCTCAATAACTCTCCTGGTCCGACCATGTGCCTCATTGTAGCGCATCTGGGCTGGTGTCACAGGGTTCCTGAGGGGTGTCCGCAACCACGGCATGTTGGGGTATCCGGAGTCACCTACGGACAGACAAGTGCACATTAGCTGACTTGGAAAAGTGGGCAGAATACTACAGATCAGATCACACACAATGGTACAAAGTCAGTACACACCGACAAGCCAGGCACGCTGGTTCTGCATCCGTGCCATCATCCTGGGGATGCGACTACTCCTCATCACGAAGGCATCGTGTGCTGAACCAGGGAAACGGGTACACACGTGTGAGATGGTCATATCTGCAAGACAGACCACCAGTGCATTGACCGAGTGGTAGTGTTTGCGGTTCCTATATGCCTGTTCATGTGCCTGTGGTGGTACCAAAGCCACATGTGTCCCATCAATGGAGTAACCCTGGGCGTAGTTTGCGTAGTAGCACTTCACGTAGCTACATAAAGTACATTTTGAACTACACGTAGCTATTGCATAATGCGTAGCTGTGTGCTTGACTGCACTATACAATAATTGCCAAAGGCATCTTGCACAGTGCAAGTCAAGATAAAAAAAAAATATCTCTGTCTTTATATACTAAAATGCATATAGCATTTCACAAAAGTGAAATCGATAAATTAACAAGCAGTGAGAGAGGTGATGATTTTGGTATCCTCCCTAACCTAGGGAGAGAACCAAGCAGATGCCTTGAAAACAAAAAGCACATCTTTTGAACGATTCAGTGGTGGTCCCATCCTCTTAGGACCACCCCAAGCACAGTTATTGGCAAAAATACAATCCCAGCCAAGGCCCTGCAAAGCATTATGGGATCGAGATTAGCAGTGGGCAGTGAATATTATAGTATCCAATATCAAAATAATTCTACAAAGAGCTGCAGTTCCACTAGTCGTTACTAGATGTCCCTCACGAGTCAAATGCAAAAGCTTCATGAAAGGGTTTCAATGCTTTTGCATTTGACTCGTGAGGGACATCTAGTAACGACTAGTTGAACTGCAGCTCTTTGTAGAATTATTTGATATTGGACACTATAATATTCACTGCCCACTGCTAATCTCGTCCCATAATGCTTTGCAGGGCCTTTGGTTGGGATTGTATTTTTGCCCATAACTGTGCTTGGGGTGGTCCTAGGAGGAAGGGACCACCACTGAATCGTTCACATGATATGCTTTTTGTGTTCAAGGCATCTGCTTGGTCCTCCCCTAGGTTAGGGGGAACCCAAAATCATCACCTCTCTATTGCTTGATATTTTCATTGTCAAAGTTCACTATTGTGAATTTGTTATATGCTTTTTAGCATAGAAAATTGTTTTAACAAAGCATTTGTATGCGTTTAATATACTGCTGCTACGCAACGTTGATTAGCAGAGTTTTTTTAATCTGCTACGTGCAATTTGCGTAGTGCGTAGTAACACAAACTTTGCATGCTCCGTGAGCGTAGCAAAGTATTATGCCCAGGGTTACAATGGAGCCAATGACATGCAGCATTCTCCCCAGGGCGTAGAAGTCACTCTTCACGTCAGTGAGTCGTTGGAGTCTAGGGAAATAGATGTACTGGTTCAGGTATATCAACATAGCCTCCAAAACATCGCGGAGCACACGGCTGAACATGGTCTGTGACATCCCACCAGCAGTCGCCACAGTGTGTTGAAAGGTACCGGTGGCAAAGAAGTGTAGGGCTGCCATCACCTTCACCTTGGGGGTCAGCGCTGTAGGATACGGCCGGCCAGGCTGCAAATGTGGGTCCAACCGCACTGCCAAATCCTCAATCAGCTGCCTGGTGAAGCGGTACCGTCGGATGCTGTCACGTTCCACCATCGTTGCCAGGTTTGGGAATGGTCTATGGACAGCAGGAGCCCTGCAGTGCAGAGGAGAAGAAAGCAAGATTGTCAGTCACCCCACATATGTGGCATTGAACACACTCAATATCACATCATACATCATTATGAGGCACAACTACATGAAGTGTGCAGTTCCGTAAGGACATGTATGGTACATACATGGCCAACATCTGTCATCACGGTTCAACAAGTGGCATCAATAAGTCCCAGGTTGGGCCATTGGATATCATGAGGCCGTGTCACAGTTCCCATCTCCTGCTGCCATGTTACAAACACCCCCCACAGTGACATGTGAGGACATATGTGCCCCAGGCATCACAGCTCAACGACAGGTACATTCCCAGGGACCCTGTATTGCCACATGGACACTGGCATGACATGTTGTATCATGTATACA
Source organism: Calotriton arnoldi (assembly GCA_963921515.1). NCBI lineage: Eukaryota > Metazoa > Chordata > Amphibia > Caudata > Salamandridae > Calotriton > Calotriton arnoldi. Next base: position 1,441,720 of record CAWUFW010004257.1, on the reverse strand, counting down.
CCACAGCAAAACAACCATGACCCCCACAGGTAGTGGTTCCACTTGCCTCTGCAGGACAGACATGGACGTCTGTGACACACACACGCACAACATCAAAGTCCATGCACAAACAACGTGGATGTGGAGACTGTCTCCCATTGTGCACATGAAATCAGAGACATTGTAAACACTACATGCACACAGACTATGGAGGACCATCACTATTGTGCCACTGGGTCACCCTGGGTTAAACATACCGTCCCACATGGGACTCACGGGGTATGTGACATGACATACACATACACCACCGTGAAATGTGACCATGGCACATGCTCAGATATGAACAGTTGCACATCACAGTGGTCATGTACACGTAACACCCAGGATTCTGTCCCCATGAACACGTGCACAGCCTGGGGGTGGCTGCCCCCAAGTGACACCCACAGGACAACATGTACACCACCATACACGGAATAGGAAATGCAGCCTTAAATGCCTTATGATACAGTTTGGACAGGCTGTGGTGTTGTAGGTGTGCCCCTCACTCCCTGGGAGGTATTTGTGGCTGGCATATGTTCATCTGTGACAGGCATGGTGACATATGCCAGTCACTTGTACAGGGATGCGTTGAACAGCAATGGACCGATCGGTGCGCCCGGCCGGCCCATTGCATTCAATGTGTGCGGGTACGCGTTGTACCCTTGTACGCGTTGAACAGCAACGGACCGATCGGTGCGCCCGGCCGGCCCATTGCATTCAATGTGTGCGGGTACGCGTTGTACCCTTGTACGCGTTGAACAGCAACGGACCGATCGGTGCGCCCGGCCGGCCCATTGCATTCAATGTGTGTGGGTACGCGTTGCACCCTTGTACGTGTTGAACAGCAACGGACCGATCGGTGCGCCCGGCCGGCCCATTGCATTCAATGTGTGCGGGTACGCGTTGTACCCTTGTACGCGTTGAACAGCAACGGACCGATCGGTGCGCCCGGCCGGCCCATTGCATTCAATGTGTGCGGGTACGCGTTGTACCCTTGTACGCATTGAACAGCAACGGACCGATCGGTGCGCCCGGCCGGCCCATTGCATTCAATGTGTGCGGGTACGCGTTGTACCCTTGTACGCGTTGAACAGCAACGGACCGATCGGTGCGCCCGGCCGGCCCATTGCATTCAATGTGTGCGGGTACGCGTTGTACCCTTGTACGCGTTGAACAGCAACGGACCGATCGGTGCGCCCGGCCGGCCCATTGCATTCAATGTGTGCGGGTACGCGTTGTACCCATTATACGCGTTGAACAGCAATGGACCGATCGGTGCGCACCCATTGGCAATGGCCTAGCCTGGCAACGGACGCTTTTTCAAAATTCGAACGAGTCGGTTGCTGTAAATTCAGTTGGTCACCCACAACAATGTTGCAAAATCATGTGTGTCATGAAGTTGAAGATTTGAAGGATGCTGTGGGCGTGTGTAAGTGGTGCAATTCCATGGATTGGCCAGATTCAGAAGATGCAAACGACTTGGACCTATCACTTTGGACACATGGGACAGTATCTGCCTCTGCAGCACACATATAATGCTGGCTGTTCCCCTGAGAGCTCACTTGCCTGCACTACATGCTCCAGGACGACATCTGCCACTACACTGCTGCTGTCTCTGCACCCTCTGGACCCTGCAATGGCACGTACTGTGGAGAGAGCCCCAGCCTTCAGCCTTGAGGAGAACCAGGCCCTGCTGGACAGCCTACTTCCACAGTACAGCAAGCTGTATGGGACACCAGGGGAGCAGGTGAGTGTTCTGTGCACTGCCTTTCTGAATGTGCATGTTGTCTGACTAGCAAGGCTGAAAGTCTGCACGCCACTGGCTAGCAGGCTCACTGAGTAGTTGTCACCCCCCATAGTGTGTAGTGACATGCACTGTACAGGTATGGTGCAGTGACAGTGCATTTAAACAAGGTTTTACTTCCCAGGCAATGATACCATGTAGTGACTTCTGGAAGCTGTCCATGGCCAGCGTTGCACTGCCTGTGTACATCATGTGCCCCTGTGATTGAGACATGTATATACAACTGTGTCATGCACGGATATGTTGCATGTGTAGTAATGGCCTTTTCACATTGTCATCCTCACAGGTTAATGCCCATCGGAAGCAGGAGATCTGGAAGGACATCGTCCGGGCTGTCCGGTCCGTGGGGGTCTACAAGCGCCGGATCATCAACTGCCAGAAGAGGTGGCAGGACCTTCGGGGCTGGACCCGGAGGATTGCAAGGGTCCAGCTGAAGCTGTCGCCTCCTCGCAGGAGGGGCGGAACCCGGACCCTGACCCCCCACATACTCCAGATCCTGGCGGTGGTGTTTCCAGACCTGGATGGGCAGCTGAAGGCCAGACAGCAGCAAGGAGGGGGTGAGTCAAAGACTGCACTGTGAACTCTGTATTACATGCTATGTGCCCTCCTCTGGCCTGGTTAAACTTCCACAGTACAGCAGTCATGTTGTCCAGGAGCCATGTCCCTCTATTGTGCACTGCCCACTCCTCATCTGATACCCAGGTGTGGCCCTTACAGTCAGGGAATTGTGTCACTTGGGACTGTGTCCTTGCAGTTTGCTTGACTCAAGGTGGGGGACAGCATCTGTTTCCCTAACTCTGTTGTGGGCATCATGGGTGGGTCCATTGTTTACACAATGCCTGTGTTCGGACATGTAATCTGCGTGTTGCTTTGATATGTGGTCCACTTGCTGAGCTGATCCACCACATGTGCCTGGGGTATCTGGCACACACCCATGCTGCGGGTGGGAACAATGTTTGGGCCCCAGGAGTGTGCATATTACGTGTGTCACACATACATAGCCAGCTGTCTACTGTCCAGGGCTCATCCCTCATTCATGTGGGGCAGGACAGTCATGCCTACTCCAGCCCATACAATACACTCTGTACTCCCACTCCCGTGTATCAGCTGACACGTTGTGCGCAGTGATTTGACCCCTCAGGTGTCTGCCTCTGTGTCAGTGTGCTGTGGCTTTGTTGCGAGGTCTGCTGGGGTGTTTCTCGGTTGGGGCTCAGCATGCCACTGGAGATGTGACCATAGGAGACAATACTTGTGTGACACATAGGTGTTTGATCAGCTGACTATGCAGACTGGGGTATGCGAATGTGAAGTTCAGGCAGCTGTTTCCCATTCACAGCAGATTGTGAGGTGCTCAGGTTTAGAGGGTAGTGTTACAGGTCTCCCATATGTCCAATCGGTATGACCTGGACAGATGAGGGTTCAGATGATGTGGTGTGTGGGGGATGTACATGTGCACTTGTGCAGCTCCAGGACTTGCATTCCCCATGACCTACTATTGTGACACAGTGCAGAGTGTTGTTGTCTGGCTGCCCTGCCCATGTGACTGGAGACAGTGATGTATGACTTAGCAGGCATGCCTCTGCCATGGCATGTGTCTACTTATTGGTGATCCTGCAGGGGAGTGACATGTGCTACATGCACACCATTGTGGCAATGGCTATCAGGACATGGGTGCATCATGGTGTCTGTCGCTGGTATGCATCACATGCAGTTCCTATTTGACTCTGGGCATCCCTTTCATCCGGAAACCTGTACTGACTCAGTGGCAAGAGTTGTGATGTGTGCATGTCCACATGCTTCACCGTGTCCTCTGCACTGTCCAACTACTGTGTAGGTGGTGCATGTGTCCACACTGGGGTGTTGCCATACAACAGACACCAGACAGATGGGTGCAAGGCCATGTGGGATGTGAGTGCCATAGTTGGCCATCAGACTGACAATTGGCTTCTCCTGTTCAGTTAGGGCACTTTTAGCAATGTTCAACTAATGATGCCAGGGCTTGCTCTGTAATGTGCTGTACTTACAGTGGTGTGTGCGTTCGGTGCAGGTGACTGATGTCTGTCTGTTTCCCCATTGATTGCAGATACATCCACGGCCACAGAAGGGGACAGCTCCACGGACCAGGAGGAGCCGGAGAGCCAGACTGGGTCAGCAGCCGAGGAGTGGTCGGAGGGACCCAGTGGCACGGAGGGCGAGGGGAGCCACACCGAGGAGTCCTCAGCAGCATCCACCTCAGCTGAGGACCACAGCGGCTCGGAGGATGACTCCCTTATGGAGGCGGGTGTCAGCAGCCACCACACCCCAGCTAGTGTTGCTGTTCCCGCCACCACCAGCACCACCACCGCCCTCCCATCGGCTCCCATTCCCCAGGTCCGTGGAGGCTCCCATGTTCGGGAGCATGTCTCCTTCGGGCCAGGCACCGCACCCCCTGCCCCTGTGTCCCCTGCTGCCCTGAGTGAGGAGTCTGTGTACCTCCTTCGCCAGCTCCATGTAGGGCAGACAGCCATGCTGACTGTCCTCCATGCACACACCGCTCTGTTGACTCAGCTGGTGTCGTTCATGGAGGGCATCTCATCGGGCATGTCTGACCTACAGAGGGGCAATAGGTCCATGGACTCCTCCCTGACGGCAGCAGTGTCCCTCCTCAGACAGTCCCTCACCCCTCCTGCCTCTACTCCATCCACACTCCCCAGCACCTTACCCGTCCCAAGCACACACACACCAGCACAGGCACACACCAGCACAGACACATCCAGCACACAGACACACACGCCACAAACAAGACGCACACGCACGCACAGTCAGGGGACTGAAACCAGACTCACAGGGGATGGGGCCCTGGAACACACACACGCATCCACAAGCACTGCGCAGTCCTCAGTTGCCTCTCCCTCCAAAGCCCCCTCCCTTGCCTCACCTGCAACCCCAAAGTCACAGCGGGTCTTCCTCTGTGACCTCGGCCTCTTCCCCTCCGATCCAGCTGCTCCAGCATTCAGGGGGAAGAGGAAGCCCACCCACACGGAGCAGAGTGCCCCTCGCCCCCGGACACCCTCCCCCAGGCGCAGACAGACTGAGGCCCCCACCCGCAAGTCCCCCCGGAGTCGTAAGAGCAAGACCCCGCCGCCGCCCTGCAGCTCAGGCACCAGGTCTCCTTCCTCCATCCCTCAGGACCCCACTCCACAGGTGCCCCCACCACACCCTGCCCCAGGTTCCCCCACCCACAGATACACCATCCCCAAGAGGATCAGGCCTTCTCCCCCTGCCACTTGCTCTCCCGGCACCACACCCCCCGCTGCGCTTGTCTGTGCCACTGGTGTGGTGAGGGTGTCCTCCCCCTCGGTCCTGCCCACCTTGCCTGTTCCCCATTCTCCTCCCCTGGAGGTAGGCACTGCAGTGGAGTCCACTACCACCCTGTCTGACTTGGGCACTGCAGTGGCGGACCTGTCCACTCCATCTGCACAGTCCACGGCAGTCGTGCCAGCACACACACCATCAGAGTCATGCCCCCCTGTTGTGCCGGCACACACCATGTCAGACACCTCCACTGCAGTTGTCAGTGGCTCTCCAGCACCCACCACCCCTTCCCTGCCTCCTCCTGGTGAGCCGTGATCCTGTCCCTGCGGTGCCTGGCCTGCCCCCCGGTTGCCCCTCCTAGTGGATTGTCCCTGGTTTTGATCAGTGCAGGCATGCGTAGGGTGACATCTGCCACTGTCACCCTGTATTGACTTACTTGATGGACTGGCCATTGGCCTTTGTTGGAGCATTACTGTTTTCTAAGGTTTTGGACACACATATGCTGAATAAAGCAACTTTCTGTTCTCTAATGCTTTTACTTCTGATGTACATGATGTTGATGATGCTGACCATGCCCTTGCAGCAGGGATGATGATCTTTGGTCTCATGAAAATGAAGTGTCACTGGGCAGGGCCCCATGTGGTCCAGATGGACAGTGTCCTATCCTGTGGTGTATCCATGTCATCCTTAACAGCATCTGAGGGTGTCATGTTTACAATATTTGGCAATGGGATTTCCTAATTACATTAGCAATGTCACATCTGTGGCTTCCACCCCTGCACATCTGTAGTGCTTGCCATTGTTCAATTAGTCTACTTCCCTGACCGTGTGGCCATCTCCACTGGACATGCAGGTTTGGGCATCAATGGGGAAGGACTCATCTGTGTTGTCAGTGCAACTTGCTATACATGTGTGTTGGATCTGTGCTGATGATTTCGTTGACACTCCCATGACCAGGCTGATGTGATGGGAGCCTTGATTTGGTGCTAATTGTTGACTGTGTGACCAAGTGTTCTGCTGACATGATGGAGCCCTACTGATGCGACATATGGCACAGCTTTCCTCACACAGGAGTGGAGTCCCCTCATGGCAGTGTGTACTCCTGTGACATCGCCTGCGCCCAAGGTGTGTGTTGTATGAGCATGTCTGTGTGTTCACTTCCATTTTGCTGTGCATGCTGGGATCCCTAGTGATGTTCCTGTTTGTGATGCTTGCTGAGTTGACCTATGTTCCCCCAAAGTCTTCTCCCTGGGTTCTCTGTGATGTGGGTGCATGGCACATTACTGGTCATCAGGGTGTCACCCATAGGTGTGTTTGCTGTCAGGGCTGAGTTTGTGGGCAGGCGCTGATGGGTCACAGTTAGGATTCCCCTTGGCACTTGTTGTTTACTCCTGTAATGTGATTTCAGGTTTGTGTTAGCTTTCATTGGTTGTGACACGTTGTGTGTGTGACTGCTGGAGCTCCTCAGGGTCAGGGCTGCAATGTTGGTAGTTGTCCATGTGTGTTCTTTGTGGGTGACCTTGGCTTCTTCATTGGTGTGTGACTGTGGATGGGATCCCATTGGTTGGTGTGGTGTTGCCGTCATGTCCATGTACAGCGTAGTGTGCAGTGTGTCAGACATTTAGGAGTCTTGTTGAGTGGCCATGTGTGCTGTGTTTCTGCACATTGCTTCCCACCCACCCCCCTGGGAATGTCATGGGTGCATGTGCAATGTCACCAGTGTATGTGAGCTTCACTGCAGCACATTGTTGGAGGTCGAGGTGTGTGTTGTTGAGTGTGTGCAGATGAGAGTTGTTGCCCGGCAAGACCCCTGCCTCCATGTTGGCCTTGGCTTACTGGCCATGCTGATTGATTTGTGCTTGTGTGGGTGTGCTGGTAATTCTTTGCTCAGGATACATGACTGTGGTTCACAGTGTGAACGACATCTGGCTTTGTCATCACAGTGGGATTGTAATGCAGCACAGGGTCACCACATTGTGTGGGCCCTGGGGGTGGTGCTGTGGTGCCTCGGTGTCTTACTGTGTCGGTTGCTGTTCCTACATGCTTGTGTGACATGTGTGATTTGTGCTCCCTCTCATCTGACAATGCCTGATTGCCCACATAGGGGAATTGGATCCATGAGTTACCTTTGTGTGGCACTGTATGCACATCTGTGTGTTTGGTCTTCAGGCCTCCTCATGTGTTGTGGGTTTGCCTGGGGACACTGGTCCCCCCCCCCTCACCTGTTGTGTTTGATGTGCAGTGTGTGTCTGCCTGTTTGTGTTTGTGCATCAGCGCCACTGCATTGGCATATCTTTCGTGTGCCATTATCTGTATGTTGTTTGGTGTGTTTCCCCTGCTGTCCCTGGGACTCCTAGGTCATCAGTCAGCACAATGATCATTGTTTGTGTGTCCCATTGCTGCCATGGTATGGTATCTGTTCACCTGACATCTACAGTCTCCACAGGGTATCTGCATTGGTGTGTCCATTGGTGCAAATATGTGGGTCTGCATTCTGATGGTCACTTCTGTCATTGTGTCATTGATGAATGTTGACAGTGTCAGCCACCATGGGTGATGTTTGTCTGCAGATGGCCAAAGGTATGTCTTATTTGCACTGCACTGTTTGCCTCCCCAAATCTATGTTGCAATGGGACACCTGCACTACTTTGCCACTGATGTGTTTGTTGTTCTGTGACCAGGAATTATCCATGCAGTTTGCCAGTAGCAGCTTTTACTTTGTTCACACTTATATTTTGGTCACTGTGATGATGGGGGTTTGGACCCCATTGCCACAATGGTCAAACTGTGCTTCAGCTATGGACCCCACACTTACATTTTGGTCACTGTGATGATGGGGGTTTGGACCCCATTGCCACAATGGTCAAAATGTGCTTCAGCTATGGACCCCACACTTACATTTTGGTCACTGTGATGATGGGGGTTTGGACCCCATTGCCACAATGGTCAAAATGTGCTTCAGCTATGGACCCCACACTTACATTTTGGTCACTGTGATGATGGGGGTTTGGACCCCATTGCCACAATGGTCAAACTGTGCTTCAGCTATGGACCCCACACTTACATTTTGGTCACTGTGATGATGGGGGTTTGGACCCCATTGCCACAATGGTCATGGCCTGCTTGCATTGTGGGGGCCACACACATTTATGTGTGGCACATGTGATAGGGGGTCACATTGTATGTTGAAAGTCATGTTCTGTGTTGTAGGCATTTGACACAGTCTACACACGCTTGTCATGGTGTTGAGGGGATGTCTTAATGTTGCATTCTTTATGTTGGTGTGTGCTTGTTGCGACATGTATTAGCCATCCTGTGAGTGGGGGTGTTGTTGGTGGTAGGCATCCAGCCCCCCCTGGGTAGAGGTGGTAGTAGTGGTAGGCATCTGGCACCCCCATGGCTAAGGGTGGTAGTAGTGGTAGGCATCCAGCCCCCCCTGGGTAGAGGTGGTAGTAGTGGTAGGCATCTGGCACCCCCATGGCTAAGGGTGGTAGTAGTGGTAGGCATCCAGCCCCCCCTGGGTAGAGGTGGTAGTAGTGACAGGCATCCAGCCCCCCCTTGGTAGAGGTGGTAGTAGTGGTAGGCATCTGGCACCCCCATGGCTAAGGGTGGTAGTAGTGGTAGGCATCCAGCCCCCCCTGGGTAGAGGTGGTAGTAGTGACAGGCATCCAGCCCCCCCTGGGTAGAGGTGGTAGTAGTGGTAGGCATCCAGCCCCCCCTGGGTAGAGGTGGTAGTAGTGGTAGGCATCCAGCCCCCCCTGGGTAGAGGTGGTAGTAGTGGTAGGCATCTGGCACCCCCAAGGCTAAGGGTGGTAGTAGTGGTAGGCATCCAGCCCCCCCTGGGTAGAGGTGGTAGTAGTGGTAGGCATCTGGCACCCCCATGGCTAAGGGTGGTAGTAGTGGTAGGCATCCAGCCCCCCCTGGGTAGAGGTGGTAGTAGTGGTAGGCATCTGGCACCCCCATGGCTAAGGGTGGTAGTAGTGACAGGCATCCAGCCCCCCCTGGGTAGAGGTGGTAGTAGTGGTAGGCATCCAGCCCCCCCTGGGTAGAGGTGGTAGTAGTGGTAGGCATCCAGCCCCCCCTGGGTAGAGGTGGTAGTAGTGGTAGGCATCTGGCACCCCCATGGCTAAGGGTGGTAGTAGTGGTAGGCATCCAGCCCCCCCTGGGTTGAGGTGGTCATAGTGGTAGGCATCCATTCCCCCCTGGGTAGAGGTGGTAGTAGTGGTAGGCATCCAGCCCCCCCCTGGGTAGAGGTGGTAGTAGTGGTAGGCATCTGGCACCCCCATGGCTAAGGGTGGTAGTAGTGGTAGGCATCCAGCCCCCCCTGGGTAGAGGTGGTAGTAGTGACAGGCATCCAGCCCCCCCTGGGTAGAGGTGGTAGTAGTGGTAGGCATCCAGCCCCCCCTGGGTAGAGGTGGTAGTAGTGGTAGGCATCCAGCCCCCCCTGGGTAGGGGTGGTAGTAGTGGTAGGCATCCAGCCCCCCCTGGGTAGAGGTGGTAGTAGTGGTAGGCATCTGGCACCCCCATGGCTAAGGGTGGTAGTAGTGGTAGGCATCCAGCCCCCCCTGGGTAGAGGTAGTAGTAGTGGTAGGCATCCGGGACCCTGTGTGTATATGTGGCATTGGTGATGGGCATCCCGCCCCTATGGTGCTGCTGTTGCTGGTGTAAGTAAATTCTGCATCCCTCTGTGTGTGTGTGATGTGTCGTGTACGTGTTGTTTGTTTTTGTGGTTGGTGTCTGACTTACCTTCTGCGCCGTACGCGTCCGTGCCTGTTCCGGTAGTAGATGTAGAATATTGGTAGGATCGGAACGAAGGGATTCATGGTTGGTTCGTCGCGTTCGTCTTTCTCGTTGCTTCGCCTCGTCCTCGTCGCTGGCGTGTTCGTCTCGTAGCCGTGGATCGTGTTGAGGCGCGAATCGGAGCTTCTGTGCGCCTCTCCCGGAAGCTTTGACGTGCCGGACGTAGCGACGGGTTCGGCGCGTACGGGAAGCGCATCGTACTTGTCCGGCCGGACGGGGCTGCATTTTCCCTTCCGTGCGACTCGATTCGGCGTTTCCGGATTCGCCTCGGTCGGAGATCAGGGCCTGGATTGGGTGAGTCCGACTGGGCCGGATTCTATGCTGTTGTGCGCATCGTACTTGCTCGTTCGGAATGATTCGCGGATCGGTCGGGAAACAGGCATTCGCATGGCTTTTTTCCCGACCGAATGGTATTAGGTGCGCTTCCGACCGAGATCGGAATCGGCCCCTTAATGTGTGCCTTGTAAATAAGGTGAAGGACATAACGACACCAGAAAGTCGCAGAAAGTGACGTTCTAGTGGCGTTAACTACTTGTAAATATGCCCCTTGTTGTTATCTTTACTAATGCAACCACTGCAGATCTCTGTGATATCACCTCATGTTTTGGTTCAGATCCTGCCAGGTCTGCTCAGCCTTTCATCCCTCCAAGATGGATAGAATGTTTACAATTGAGTTGGGTAACAACAAACAATAATAGCTCCCAGAGACGTCTTAGCACCATGCTGCGCTTTATAAACACTCCTGTATGTGTTTTTATGGTTCTTTAATATTCATCATGTGAAACGGTAACACTGGGTCATGTGAGGTACCGTCAGTCAGACAGGTCGTTTTCGCCAGGAGCACAAAGCCTTCTTTCTAGCATCTGTAATGTTGTGTTTTTTTGCTTTATACATGTGAAACGTAGTTTCTCAATACACCAGGCCCAGTTGCAGGTACAGTACCTGACATGGTGCCACTAAACACTAACTGACTGCTCCCCAGCCCTATCAGTCTTTCAGAGGCACTTTGAGTGAGGAGAAGCAGTCATTAATATAATATAGTGCACAGTTTGCTATCAGGAAGACAAACCAGCTGTGTATGGCCTAACTGCCCGCACAGATTACTAAAAGTTTATACAATGACAACACTGAGCAGGAAATTTCCATGCTTATAATTAATGGGATGGTTTGATTCCTTCTTAGCACATGAAAACAAACAGAAACTGAGGAAATCAGAGCTATGATACAAGTAACTCGCAAAGATTCAACCCAGATCTGCAGGCTTACAGCAATTTCTAAGGGACACTGACGGGCAAATTAAAATATTTATTGCTTGTAAATAAAGGTCAAAGCACTGAGCCCTTTAAATATTTGTCCCAATTTCATTGCCTTAGGGCCCCTACTATCTGTCCCTATGACACACGTAGCGCAACAAAGGGCCTTATTTATCATTTTTTCACGCAAAGCAGCAAGACACCTTGCTGCTCTGTGTTAAAGGGAGACGACGGAATGCACCATATATATCAACATATGGCACATTACTGCTCTCTCAATGCGGTGTTGCACGGTTGGCTGCCTAGCACCAGTGTAGGCAACCCTGCACCTTGGTGCAAGGGTGCCTGTGTTGGAGGCACAATTGTTTTTGTGCAGGAAGGGAGACTTTCCTGCGCAAAAACAATCCGTTGAGGCTTTGTCCTCTTTGCATGGGGTGTGGCAATGAGGACAAAGAAGATGTCAGGAGGAGCACTGAAAGTGCACCACAAAAAATGATAGCAACCCTCCGAAGGAGGGAAAGGGGGTCCCATGTACCCCAAACATCCACTTGAGGGAGTGTTGTCACTCACTGCAGCCGCTGCATCCACCTGGCAGGGGAGCTCTCTCCTGTCTTGAAAGCGCAGACAGGTTGCCGCCTGCACTGTGAAACACGGAGCAATTTTTAAACAGTTGCTCCGTATTTCAGTTGAATGCACTGCACCCAGGGTAGCACATGTTCACAGCTGCCCTGAGGGTAGCATAATAGGATACACTTTCCCTGTTTGCACCTGGTGCACCTTTTGAATGATGTGCCGTTGTGCAAACAACAACGGTGTGCTCTGTGCATAATACAGCCCCTGGTGACTAAGGCACTGTGCAAGGCAATTGGGTCTTAACCCCGATAGAGTAGTTACATTTGATTTGAGAAAGGAGACTAAAGTTACTGTGGTTTTTTGTGCTGGAAGTGTTCCCTGCAAGAGGATGCTGCTGCTATCTAGAACAAGAGACACAGCTGTGTAGGAAAGACATGGAACTGTGATCAAGTCTGGGCATCGGGAGGTCCCTTGGAGAAAACACAGGTTAACAGTATCATGAGTGCACCTTTTTAGAGCTGCCTGCTGGGTTGTGCTTCCATTATTTTGCAGTTTTTACTTAGAAAGTCATTGCATCACAAGTGAGAATATAAGAAGGAAATGTTTACATTTGGGCATGTATAAACTGGGTAGTTTTAGTTGGAATAGTATTTCCGTGGAAAATGCCTTTTTTTTGTTTCTATTAACTCTGGCACCTTTTGACGCATCTCCACGTATCCTTAAAAAAAATGCTACTTTTTTACTAATCTGTGCATGGGAAGTTTTGAGTTCACCCTGAAACCTACCAAGAGGGAGCATAGGAGAATTTACTTTTTTGGGAAAGGTTTGTGAAGATTTGTCAGATGATGCCAAAGTTATTAGAAACCAAAAACCGCCTTTTCTATGGAAAAGCTCACCTAACTATAATAGTCCAGAAACCGCATTGCTTTCAGCTATGGAAGAACAAAGACCAATCCTAGATCAATTCTAGATGAAGGTGGTTCAGCGGCTTTAATTCTACTAGATCTGAGTGCAGCCTTTGATACCGTCCCTCATCCTGACCTGATTCAAAGGTTGGAAGAGACTGGCATCTCTGGGATGGGGCTAAAATGGCTTTCCACCTTTTTCTTTTTTTTAAATAGAAAAGTTCAAGTGTGCGAAGAAACTATGTTGTCCAAACCCCGCCTCCTAAAATGTGGAGTGCTTCAGGGTTCATCACTAAGCACCATTCTGTTTAACATGTATGTTCTCCCGCTGGCAGAAATTGTGAAGTCCAACCAACTTAAAGATTGCTTAAATCAAGTAGCAGACTGGATGTCTACGATCAGTCTAAAATGAAATGGAGAAAAAACGGAAGTGCCAGTGGTTGGAAACCATCCTGCTCGTTGGATTGATTTGAGCTGACCGGATTACCTCAGCACTCAGACCAACCATAATCAGAGGTCAAGAGAATGGGCTTTTTGATTGAAAGGAAGCTTTCTGTGGAGGTTCAGGCCAAGAAATTAGCATCAAACTGTTTTGGCCTACTCGGGGTACTGAGAAAACTGTTACAATGGCTGCCAGAAACCTCACGTCGAATGGTTGTGCAAGATCTAGTATCACTAGATTATGGAAACTCTATATCGGGGGGGAGTCCCAAATCTGTTGTGAAAAGACTCCAGGATAGAACAGAATAATTACCCAGTGGCATCTGCCACTGGGAGATATATATATATATATATATATATATTTATTTATTTATTTTTTTAATTTATTATTATTTTTTTTTTTAAACGAGTTGCTCCTACTGGGAACTCCGCCCGTAGTACGGTGGCGCGATCAAGCCGGTAGAGCAATGCCGGCATCTAGATTAGTCCACAATTGCAATAAGCACGCGCTCTCAGATTCCTGTCAAAAGGATTTAATGTAGTTCAAGGCTACGCGTTTCGGGAGCAAGCTCCCTTGATCACACACTGAACCAAGTGTACACAGAGTGAATACATAGACTCAGTACAGAGGAAAAGAAATCGACAGAGGACTGCACGATACCCAGCCAGCAGTGTGGCGGCCATATTGGAGTGACGCCACCCCGCAAAGTTTGGGGGCCACGAAAGTGGAACAGCAGCTGTATATAGGATCGTGGATGGGCCCACCTGTGGGGTCCATACAGGACTTGATTATGTGCTACCCGCACTACACTTCCCAGAAGGCACAGTTTCATTCGAGCCTCCTATCGGGGGGTGTGCACACCGTTCCATTAAAGCCTCTGAAGAGAAGCATATGGTGCTTCGAAAGGCGTCAGGCAAAACCACTATGGAGCGGCTCCTACGGGCGGTTCCCCGTCCTTACCTTTACATGAATCAAGCTGTTGCTCGAGTGCTACTTACAGGTGGACAACCTTGGAGCAGTAATTTAAAACTCGGCAGTCCAGCCGCGGAGTGTGCACCACCCCGCAAATTTTGGGGGCCACGAAAGTGGAACAGCAGCTGAATATAGGATCGTGGACGGGCCCACCTGTGGGGTCCATACAGGACTTGATTATGTGCTGCCCGCACTACACTTCCCAGAAGGCACAGTTTCATTCGAGCCTCCTATCGGGGGGTGTGTCAGAAGTGGGTCAGCGGTTGCGCACCCCGTTCCATTACAGCCTCCGAAGAGAAGCATATGGTGCTTCGAAACGCGTCAGGCAAAACCACTATGGAGCGGCTCCTACGGGCGGTTCCACGTCTTTACCTTTACATGAATCAAGCTGTTGCTCGAGTGCTACTTACAGGTGGACAACCTTGGAGCAGTAATTTAAAACGCGGCAGTCCAGCCGCGGAGTGTGCACCACCCCGCAAATTTTGGGGGCCACGAAAGTGGAACAGCAGCTGTATATAGGATCGTGGACGGGCCCACCTGTGGGGTCCATACAGGACTTGATTATGTGCTACCCGCACTACACTTCCCAGAAGGCACAGTTTCATTCGAGCCTCCTATCGGGGGGTGTGTCAGAAGTGGGTCAGCGGTTGCGCACACCGTTCCATTAAAGCCTCTGAAGAGAAGCATATGGTGCTTCAAAACGCGTCAGGCAAAACCACTATGGAGCGGCTCCTACGGGCGGTTCCCCGTCCTTACCTTTACATGAATCAAGCTGTTGCTCGAGTGCTACTTACAGGTGGACAACCTTGGAGCAGTCATTTAAACGCGGCAGTCCAGCCGCGGAGTGTGCACCACCCCGCAAATTTTGGGGGCCACGAAAGTGGAACAGCAGCTGTATATAGGATCGTGGACGGGCCCACCTGTGGGGTCCATACAGGACTTGATTATGTGTTACCCGCACTACACTTCCCAGAAGGCACAGTTTCATTCGAGCCTCCTATCGGGGTGTGTCAGAAGTGGGTCAGCGGTTGCGCACCCCGTTCCATTGCAGCCTCTGAAGAGAAGCATATGGTGCTTCGAAACGCGTCAGGCAAAACCACTATGGAGCGGCTCCTACGGGCAGTTCCCCGTCCTTACCTTTACATGAATCAAGCTGTTGCTCGAGTGCTACTTACAGGTGGACAACCTTGGAGCAGTAATTTAAAACGCGGCAGTCCAGCTGCGGAGTGTGCACCACCCCGCAAATTTTGGGGGCCACGAAAGTGGAACAGCAGCTGTATATAGGATCGTGGACGGGCCCACCTGTGGGGTCCATACAGGACTTGATTATGTGCTACCCGCACTACACTTCGCAGAAGGCACAGTTTCATTCGAGCCTCCTATCGGGGGGTGTGTCAGAAGTCGGTCAGCGGTTGCGCACACCGTTCCATTAAAGCCTCTGAAGAGAAGCATATGGTGCTTCGAAACGCATCAGGCAAAACCACTATGGAGCGGCTCCTAAGGGTGGTTCCCCGTCCTTACCTTTACATGAATCAAGCTGTTGCTCGAGTGCTACTTACAGGTGGACAACCTTGGAGCAGTAATTTAAAACGCGGCAGTCCAGCCGCGGAGTGTGCACCACCCCGCAAATTTTCGGGGCCACGAAAGTGGAATAGCAGCTGTATTTAGGATCGTGGACGGGCCCACCTGTGGGGTCCATACAGGACTTGATTATGTGCTACCCGCACTACACTTCCCAGAAGGCACAGTTTCATTCGAGCCTCCTATCGGGGGGGTGTGTCAGAAGTGGGTCAGCGGTTGCGCACACCGTTCCATTAAAGCCTCTGAAGAGAAGCATATGGTGCTTCGAAACGCGTCAGGCAAAACCACTATGGAGCGGCTCCTACGGGCGGTTCCCCGTCCTTACCTTTACATGAATCAAGCTGTTGCTCGAGTGCTACTTACAGGTGGACAACCTTGGAGCAGTAATATATATATATATATATATATATTCACTGAAAAAACCATAGGTTTCAGGGGCGTTATAGTTAGATGGACATTTCACTCGTACAAAACCATAGAAATTCCCCCGTTATAGTTAGTTCAGCTAACTATAACTTGCGCGCCCGCAATGCACTGCTGATGACGTCATATATTACATCACTCATGACATGGTCAGTGACATCACTCATGACATCACTCATGACATCACTGATGACATCTCAAATGACATCACTGATGACATCACTGATGACATCATCCAGTGAATGTGTGTTTTTCAGAAAATTAAATATGTTTTATATATGTATATCTCAAGGTCGATGGAAGAATGGATGGGTATATAAGTGTCTAAATGGATGATTTTGTTTTGTAAAATTGATTGTATAACTGACTAAGTGTATCTTAGTGAATACATGGGTTAGTGAGTAATGTTTAAATATGAAAATATATGTATCAGTCTCTCACTTTGTGTATAAGTGGCTGCATGGGTTGGTGAGTAGCTACATGAGTGTCTATATGGGTTATTAGTTGGTTTTTGAGTATCAGTATGAGTGTCTGAGTGTCTGTATGGTTCGGTGGGGGTATTACTTAGTGCATAGATGCATGAATGAGTGACTCACTGTTTGTATGTGTTGAAGACAGCATGTGTGCAGGACTGTATAGGTGGATGAGTATGTGTATGGGTGTGTTAGTGAGTGAATGACTGTCTCAATAGTGTCTTTATGAGTAACTACATATGTTTTAAAGTAGTATATGTGAGTATTGGTGTATATAAGTGAGTATATGTGAGAGTGAGAGATTGGAAGAGTTCCTGTACAAATAAGTAGGTGTTTCTATAAGTGATTGTTTAAGAGAGTAAGTATGTGTAAGTTTCTGTAGAAGTAAGTGTGGTAGTGTGTGTATAACTGTATATGCAAGTAAATGGATGTTTGATACTTTGTTTGCATGTGTGACTATGTGTGTGAGTAACTCTATGGATGAGTGGCGGTGTGTAACAGGATGTATAGGTGTATGAGTACATATGATGAGTGAGTACATGTATGAGTGACTGTATAGGGACTGTTGGTGAATGAGTGGATGTGTGTGTAGATCTTGGAATTACTGAATAGGTGTGTTGTAACTGGTATTGGTATGTCCATTGTTTTGAAAATGTTAGTTTGTATTTTTGAGTGTGTGTATCAAAGGTTATATTAGGGTGAGAGGAGGTCTGCCACTCTATCACAAGGATGATGTCATCAGTGATGTCATCAGTGATGTCATTTGAGATGTCATCAGTGATGTCATGAGTGATGTCACTGACCATGTCATGAGTGATGTAATATGTGACGTCATCAGCAGTGCATTGCGGGCGCGCTAGTTATAGTTAGTTGAACTAACTATAACGGGGGAATTTCTATGGTTTTGTACGAGTGAAATGTCCAACTAACTATAACGCCCCTGAAACCTATGGTTTTTTCAGTGAATATATATATATATATATACACACACACATATATATCCTGCCGAGTGCGCTCCTAAGCTCCAGGGCGTTTGTATAACAATATTATTCGCGGCGGCCCCCGTCGTAGAGGAGAAGCACCACCTCGTCATCAGAGGGGCTGAGGGGAGAAACTATTCTTTACCGGACAGCGCTGGAAGCCTAAAGAAATTGACTTTTTTCATTGTGCCAAAGCCTACTAAGGTATTTAAATGTATGATTACAGTGAAGGTGACAGGAGCCTACAAAGGGAATAATTAATGCTCGTGAAGGACTACATATCCCATAAAGCATTGAACAAGGGAATGCACTTTGCCAAGCCCACTATGGGCGTGTGAGTGATGATGAAATTAAAAATAAAGAGAGCACTTCCTGCAACCTCACATTACAAGCCTATGATTAAGATGCTGTGCATCGAAACGCGTAAGGCGCAGAAGAATGTTTGTTGGCACGATGGAAGAAGCGGAAACTAACAGCTGAAAGGCAGGCATCCTGCCGAGTGCGCTCCTAAGCTCCAGGGCGTTTGTATAACAATATTATTCGCGGCGGCCCCCGTCGTAGAGGAGAAGCACCACCTCGTCATCAGAGGGGCTGAGGGGAGAAACTATTCTTTACCGGACAGCGCTGGAAGCCTAAAGAAATTGACTTTTTCATTGTGCCAAAGCCTACTAAGGTATTTAAATGTATGATTACAGTGAAGGTGACAGGAGCCTACAAAGGGAATAATTAATGCTCGTGAAGGACTACATATCCCATAAAGCATTGAACAAGGGAATGCACTTTGCCAAGCCCACTATGGGCGTGTGAGTGATGATGAAATTAAAAATAAAAGAGAGCACTTCCTGCAACCTCACATTACAAGCCTATGATTAAGATGCTGTGCATCGAAACGCGTAAGGCGCAGAAGAATGTTTGTTGGCACGATGGAAGAAGCGGAAACTAACAGCTGAAAGGCAGGCATCCTGCCGAGTGCGCTCCTAAGCTCCAGGGCGTTTGTATAACAATATTATTCGCGGCGGCCCCCGTCGTAGAGGAGAAGCACCACCTCGTCATCAGAGGGGCTGAGGGGAGAAACTATTCTTTACCGGACAGCGCTGGAAGCCTAAAGAAATTGACTTTTTCATTGTGCCAAAGCCTACTAAGGTATTTAAATGTATGATTACAGTGAAGGTGACAGGAGCCTACAAAGGGAATAATTAATGCTCGTGAAGGACTACATATCCCATAAAGCATTGAACAAGGGAATGCACTTTGCCAAGCCCACTATGGGCGTGTGAGTGATGATGAAATTAAAAATAAAAGAGAGCACTTCCTGCAACCTCACATTACAAGCCTATGATTAAGATGCTGTGCATCGAAACGCGTAAGGCGCAGAAGAATGTTTGTTGGCACGATGGAAGAAGCGGAAACTAACAGCTGAAAGGCAGGCATCCTGCCGAGTGCGCTCCTAAGCTCCAGGGCGTTTGTATAACAATATTATTCGCGGCGGCCCCCGTCGTAGAGGAGAAGCACCACCTCGTCATCAGAGGGGCTGAGGGGAGAAACTATTCTTTACCGGACAGCGCTGGAAGCCTAAAGAAATTGACTTTTTTCATTGTGCCAAAGCCTACTAAGGTATTTAAATGTATGATTACAGTGAAGGTGACAGGAGCCTACAAAGGGAATAATTAATGCTCGTGAAGGACTACATATCCCATAAAGCATTGAACAAGGGAATGCACTTTGCCAAGCCCACTATGGGCGTGTGAGTGATGATGAAATTAAAAATAAAAGAGAGCACTTCCTGCAACCTCACATTACAAGCCTATGATTAAGATGCTGTGCATCGAAACGCGTAAGGCGCAGAAGAATGTTTGTTGGCACGATGGAAGAAGCGGAAACTAACAGCTGAAAGGCAGGCATCCTGCCGAGTGCGCTCCTAAGCTCCAGGGCGTTTGTATAACAATATTATTCGCGGCGGCCCCCGTCGTAGAGGAGAAGCACCACCTCGTCATCAGAGGGGCTGAGGGAGAAACTATTCTTTACCGGACAGCGCTGGAAGCCTAAAGAAATTGACTTTTTTCATTGTGCCAAAGCCTACTAAGGTATTTAAATGTATGATTACAGTGAAGGTGACAGGAGCCTACAAAGGGAATAATTAATGCTCGTGAAGGACTACATATCCCATAAAGCATTGAACAAGGGAATGAACTTTGCCAAGCCCACTATGGGCGTGTGAGTGATGATGAAATTAAAAATAAAAGAGAGCACTTCCTGCAACCTCACATTACAAGCCTATGATTAAGATGCTGTGCATCGAAACGCGTAAGGCGCAGAAGAATGTTTGTTGGCACGATGGAAGAAGCGGAAACTAACAGCTGAAAGGCAGGCATCCTGCCGAGTGCGCTCCTAAGCTCCAGGGCGTTTGTATAACAATATTATTCGCGGCGGCCCCCGTCGTAGAGGAGAAGCACCACCTCGTCATCAGAGGGGCTGAGGGGAGAAACTATTCTTTACCGGACAGCGCTGGAAGCCTAAAGAAATTGACTTTTTTCATTGTGCCAAAGCCTACTAAGGTATTTAAATGTATGATTACAGTGAAGGTGACAGGAGCCTACAAAGGGAATAATTAATGCTCGTGAAGGACTACATATCCCATAAAGCATTGAACAAGGGAATGCACTTTGCCAAGCCCACTATGGGCGTGTGAGTGATGATGAAATTAAAAATAAAAGAGAGCACTTCCTGCAACCTCACATTACAAGCCTATGATTAAGATGCTGTGCATCGAAACGCGTAAGGCGCAGAAGAATGTTTGTTGGCACGATGGAAGAAGCGGAAACTAACAGCTGAAAGGCAGGCATCCTGCCGAGTGCGCTCCTAAGCTCCAGGGCGTTTGTATAACAATATTATTCGCGGCGGCCCCGTCGTAGAGGAGAAGCACCACCTCGTCATCAGAGGGGCTGAGGGGAGAAACTATTCTTTACCGGACAGCGCTGGAAGCCTAAAGAAATTGACTTTTTTCATTGTGCCAAAGCCTACTAAGGTATTTAAATGTATGATTACAGTGAAGGTGACAGGAGCCTACAAAGGGAATAATTAATGCTCGTGAAGGACTACATATCCCATAAAGCATTGAACAAGGGAATGCACTTTGCCAAGCCCACTATGGGCGTGTGAGTGATGATGAAATTAAAAATAAAAGAGAGCACTTCCTGCAACCTCACATTACAAGCCTATGATTAAGATGCTGTGCATCGAAACGCGTAAGGCGCAGAAGAATGTTTGTTGGCACGATGGAAGAAGCGGAAACTAACAGCTGAAAGGCAGGCATCCTGCCGAGTGCGCTCCTAAGCTCCAGGGCGTTTGTATAACAATATTATTCGCGGCGGCCCCCGTCGTAGAGGAGAAGCACCACCTCGTCATCAGAGGGGCTGAGGGGAGAAACTATTCTTTACCGGACAGCGCTGGAAGCCTAAAGAAATTGACTTTTTCATTGTGCCAAAGCCTACTAAGGTATTTAAATGTATGATTACAGTGAAGGTGACAGGAGCCTACAAAGGGAATAATTAATGCTCGTGAAGGACTACATATCCCATAAAGCATTGAACAAGGGAATGCACTTTGCCAAGCCCACTATGGGCGTGTGAGTGATGATGAAATTAAAAATAAAAGAGAGCACTTCCTGCAACCTCACATTACAAGCCTATGATTAAGATGCTGTGCATCGAAACGCGTAAGGCGCAGAAGAATGTTTGTTGGCACGATGGAAGAAGCGGAAACTAACAGCTGAAAGGCAGGCATCCTGCCGAGTGCGCTCCTAAGCTCCAGGGCGTTTGTATAACAATATATATATATATATATATATATATTCACTGAAAAAACCATAGGTTTTAGGGACAGTTATAGTTACTTGGACATTGCACTCGTACAAAACCCGTGAAATTCCCCCGTTATAGTTAGTTCAGCTAACTATAACTCACGCCCCCGCAATGCACTGCTGATGACGTCACATATTACATCACTCATGACATGGTCAGTGACATCACTGATGACATCACTGATGACATCTCAAATGACATCACTGATGACATCACTGATGACCTATATGTATATATATTATCTACTGGCGGTCGCCAGTAGATAGTTATAGTTAGGACCTATTATCCATAGGAAATCCGCAACATTCTATTTGCAATAACGTTGGCGCCGGTTGACGAATCTTCGCGAAAGCTTCCAACTTGTTGGGGCGCTCCGGTCCGCTCCTACCCTGAAAGTCTCGGGGTGATACGTCAAGCGGGGGCCGAGAAAAAAGGGGGTCCCAAAACGCGTTTTCCCCATTCATTTTTCCATAGGAACCTTTAGTCGCAGCTACAGCCCGAACTGCTGAGCGGAATTACCCCAAATTTGGCAAAGAGGTAGCCCTTGGTTCAGACTGGTGCCTTTTGCTAAAATGGTGTAAATCCGTTCAGTAGTTCCTGAGAAATTCACAATTAAAATCACATATATATCTATGGGCGCGTCGGATCCGCGTACGCTCCCGATCACGAGCTGCATGCTAATTGGCTGTCAACACTCCAAATCAAGAAGTGTTGGCAGCCATTTTGTCCTCGGTAGAACCGAGGGACAGAAACAAGTGCGCAAAGCGCAAAAGGGGCAGGGTAGAAACACCCTGACCCTCTAGGTCTGCTCAGGGGTCCCACAAGGACCCCTGGGCAGAAAAAGATCTTTTTTTTTTTTTAAATCGGCGGGATGCGCTTAGGGTGCGCGGATCCCGCCGAGAAAAAAAAGAAACAAGTGCGCAAAACGCACAAAGGGGGCAGGGTAGAAACACCCTAACCCCTAGGCCTGCTCAGGGGTCCCACAAGGACCCCTGGGCAAAAAAGCATTTTATTTTTTTAAATCGGCAGGATGCGCTCAGGGTGCGCGAATCCTGCCGAAAAGAAAATCGAAGCGGGTCTCCGCGCTCGATGGTAATTGGCCCCGGGTGGCCCAAGTCCCGGGGGCATGGTGGGGGGATAATTTAATGTGTGGGGGCCTCAAAGGGCCCCCAAGCCCGAGGACCGCCACCCCCGGGGCTTTTTAAAAATGGTGCGGGAGGGCTCTGAGCCCTCCCGCAGCCCCGAGACCACCACCTCCCGGGGCTTTTTTAAATTAATTTAACCTGTGTGGGGGCTCCAGCCCCCACACGCCCGGGACCGCCACCTCCCGGGGCACTAACAAATTAAAATGGGGGTCCGTTTTGGACCCCGAAGCCCGAGGACCACCACCTCCCGGGGCTGTGCTGATGTAGGGAGGGGGCCGCGGCCCCCTCCTGGAGCCCTTGATGGCCCTGGGGACCGCCACCCCCAGGGCCGGCTCCTGCAGTTTCCGGGGTGCCTACCCCGGGACACTGTAGTTTGCTATGGCAGGACGGGAGCCTCGCGGCTCCCGTCCTGCCATAGCAAACTGCTTTGGATATTGGAAGAGAGAGCAGGAAACCTGCTCTCTCTTCCAATATCCAAAGCACATTGCTTTCCACATGGGGAGCAGCATGTCAGCTGCTCCCCATGTGGAAAGCAATGCCGGCTCCCAAGGGACGTGGGGAGCCGGCGGGACTGTGGGGGATTGGGGACCCCCACAGTCCCCCAACGGAGAGGGCCAGCCCGGGGGATGGGGTCCCCGGGGCAAGTAGTGGCCCAGGAGGGGGGCCACGCGGCCCCCTCCCAAAAAATAAAAATAAAAAAATTTAAAAAATGGAAAGGCCGGCCCCGGGGATGGGGTCCCCGGGGCCTTAAATGGCCAGAGGAGGGGGCCACGCAGCCCCCTCCAAAGAATAAAAATAAAAGGCCATGCCCCGGGGATGGGATCCCCGGGGCCAATACAGGCCCAGGGAAGGGGGCCACGCGGCCCCCTTCCCGTTTTTTTTTAATTAAAAATTATAAAAAGGTAAGGCCCTGGGGGATGGGGTCCCCAGGGCATAAAAACAGGAAAAAGGAAGGGGGCCACACAGCCCCCCTTCAGAGGACAAAAAAAAAAATTAAAAACGATCGGGCCCGCAGGCCCCGCCTCCTTCCTTCACCACTCTGCAAACGCGTCCCCTGGCGCGTTTGCAGAGGAGAACGAATTCCCCTTGAATACTGGGGGTCCCTGGGGGCCAACTAGCCCACCAGGAACCTCCAATATGCGCCAGGGGCTGCGTTGCAGAGACGTGTAGAGAGGCCACACCCCTTTTACACCTCTCTGCAACAGCTCTGTGGCGCTTTTGGAGGTATATGGTGGGCTAGTTGGACTCCGGGGACCCTCAGGATTCAAGGGACTTAATCCCCAACTTAAAACGCGCCACGGGCGCGTTTGCACAGTGGTGAAGGGAGGGGCGGGGCTTCAGGTGACATGTGTGCAAACAGGCCCCGTGGCGCGTTTTAAGATGGGAATTAAATCCCCTTCAATCCTGAGGGTCCCTGGGGCCAACTAGCCCAACAGGTACATCCAGAAAGCGCCACAGAGCTGCGTTGCAGAGAGGTGTAAAAGGGGTGTGGCCTCTCTACACGTCTCTGCAACGCAGCCCTGGCGCATATTGGAGGTTCCTGGTGGGCTAGTTGGCCCCTAGGGACCCTCAGGATTCAAGGGGACTTAATCCCCCAACTTAAAACGCGCAACGGGCGCGTTTGCACAGATGTCACCTCAGGCCCCGCCCCTCCCTTCACCATTGTGCAAATATTCCACTAAAATCAGCCGAACTACGAATTCCGATTTACTCACCTGTTATCAGGAGAGACCTCAGTGCTGTATCTTTCAGCCCAGTACTGGTCCTGAAAAGTAATTTTAACCGTACTTACCAGTAACTTGAATTTCCTTCCATAGGCTAACATTGACTGGTTTCACTTGGAAATTCTTCTAAGTGTGGAGTTTTGGAACTTTAAAATATTCCTCTAAAATCAGCCGAAATACGAATTCCGATTTACTCACCTGTTATCAGGAGAGACCTCAGTGCTGCATCTTTCAGCCCAGTACTGGTCCTGAAAAGTAATTTTAACCGTACTTACCGGTAACTTGAATTTCCTTCATAGGCTAACATTGACTGGTTTCACTTGGAAATTCTTCTAAGTGTGGAGTTTTGGAACTTTAAAATATTCCTCTAAAATCAGCCGAAATACGAATTCCGATTTACTCACCTGTTATCAGGAGCGACCTCAGTGCTGCATCTTTCAGCCCAGTACTGATCCTGAAAAGTAATTTTAACCGTTCTTACCGGTAACTTGAATTTCCTTCATAGGCTAACATTGACTGGTTTCACTTGGAAATTCTTCTAAGTGTGGAGTTTTGGAACTTTAAAATATTCCTCTAAAATCAGCCGAAATACGAATTCCGATTTACTCACCTGTTATCAGGAGAGACCTCAGTGCTGCATCTTTCAGCCCAGTACTGATCCTCAAAAGTAATTTTAACCGTACTTACCAGTAACTTGAATTTCCTTCCATAGGATATCATTGCCTGCTTTTTGCTGAAAAAGTTTCTAAGTGTTGATTTTTGAAACATACAAATATTCCTCTAAAATCAGCCGAAATCCGAATTCTGATTTACTCACCTGTTATCAGGAGAGACCTCAGTGCTGCATCTTTCAGCCCAGTACTGGTCCTGAAAAGTAATTTTAACCGTACTTACCAGTAACTTGAATTTCCTTCCATAGGCTAACATTGACTGGTTTCACTTGGAAATTCTTCTAAGTGTGGAGTTTTGGAACTTTAAAATATTCCTCTAAAATCAGCCGAAATACGAATTCCGATTTACTCACCTGTTATCAGGAGAGACCTCAGTGCTGCATCTTTCAGCCCAGTACTGATCCTCAAAAGTAATTTTAACCGTACTTACCGGTAACTTGAATTTCCTTCATAGGCTAAGATTGACTGGTTTTCAGCAAAAAAGTTTCAAAGTGTTGATTTTCACAAACTACAAATATTCCTTAAAAATCGCCTGTATGACTTAAACGCATTCTTTCAACTGTTTACAGGAGATGCACCAGTGCTGGATCCAGGATCCAACACTGAGTAAGAAAAAGTAACGATAACAGTTTTTACCTGCTAAGTGAATTTCCTTCCATAGGATAACATTGGTGATTCTATGAGAAAAAGTTTCTAAGTGTCAACTTTTAAAATACAATAATATTCCTTAAAAATCACGACTGTAACCAAAACGCTTTTACTCAACTGTTTACAGGAGATGTACCAGGACTGAATCTAGGATCCAGTCCTGTGGTTACAAAAGTAATCCATAAAGTAACTAATTGCATTTAACTAGAAATTCACATTGAGCTGAATGTTGCATTGTGTTTGAAAATGTGTTGCCCATTGCAACAACTGTAACTACTGTACTTAAAAGTCTATTGCCTATCTGCAAAGTATTTAAACTAAAGTAATTCATTCTGAGAAAGTATTTTTGTAATGTAATGTATAATGTAATTACAATGTAATTTAAAAAATAAAATATGTAAAAAAAAATTGTTTCTAAAAATGTAGTAAATCAGTATGAAAAAAATTAATATAACAATTAATACATTTAAAAATTGTCATTTACAAAACCTTTGAAATTCACTGAAAAAACCGTAGGTTTCAGGCACGTTATAGTTAGAAATTAGCATTTAAAAAACCTTTGAAATTCACTGAAAAAACCATAGGTTTCAGACACGTTATAGTTACAAATTAGCATTTAAAAAACCTTTGAAATTCACTGAAAAAACCATAGATTTCAGACACGTTATAGTTACAAATTAGCATTTAAAAAACCTTTGAAATTCACTGAAAAAACCATAGGTTTTAGGGACAGTTATAGTTACTTGGACATTGCACTCGTACAAAACCCGTGAAATTCCCCGTTATAGTTAGTTCAGCTAACTATAACTCGCGCCCCGCAATGCACTGCTGATGACGTCACATATTACATCACTCATGACATGGTCAGTGACATCACTGATGACATCACTGATGACATCTCAAATGACATCACTGATGACATCATCCACGTGATAATCTGATGCACCTCCTCACACCCTAATATAACCTTTGATACACCCACTCTAAATTACAGACTGCCATTCGCAAAACCATAGACACTCCAACACCAATAACTACATACCCACTCACTGATTCTTAGGTCTACACACACACATCCACTCACTCACCCGTACAGTCACTCATACTTACGGTCACTCAGTACAGGACTATCATATGCACTCTTACTCCTATATAGACACTCAAACAACGCCACTCATCCATAGAGATACTCACACACCTAGTCAGTCATGCAAATAATTAAACACACTGCCATTTACTCACCTATACAGTTATACACACACCAGCTCACTTACTCATACAAATAGTAGCACATTGTTACGCTCTTATACAATCACTGATACAAGCACACACTCATCCATACAGCCACTATCACAATCACTCACTCTTGCTTATAGCTATTTATATACTCCAACACACATATATACTGCCTTTCACATATGTAGTTACTCACACATGTACCACTGGGACATACATTCACTCACTAACACACTCTTACACACACTTACCCACCCATACAGTCTATCACAGATGCACTCTTGAAACCATCCACCCAGTGAATCACCCACTCACACATCTATGCACAGAGTTGCACACACCCCTCCCACACAAACACTCAGGCACCCATACAGATACTCAGACAAGCATTCAATAACTCATATAGACACTCATGTAGCTATTCACAAACACATGCAGCCACTTACACAGCAACAGACAGACGGATACAGACATTCATCCAGTTTAGTCACTAACCCATGCATTCAGTAAGATACGTTAAATCACTCACTTATAGAGTCAGTCACGCACCTACTAAATCATCCATACAGACACTTACACACCCACTCATTCTTCAATACGTCTTTTCCTATATATATTAAAAATATTTAAACTTTACAGAAACACACAGTCACTGGATGATGTCATCAGTGATGTCATCAGTGATGTCATCAGTGATGTCATTTGAGATGTCATCAGTGATGTCATCAGTGATGTCACTGACCATGTCATGAGTGATGTAATATGTGACGTCATCAGCAGTGCATTGCGGGGCGCGAGTTATAGTTAGCTGAACTAACTATAACGGGGGAATTTCACGGGTTTTGTACGAGTGCAATGTCCAAGTAACTATTACTGTCCCTAAAACCTATGGTTTTTTCAGTGAATTTCAAAGGTTTTTTAAATGCTAATTTGTAACTATAACGTGTCTGAAACCTATGGTTTTTTCAGTGAATATATATATATATATATATATATATATATATATATATATATATATATACATTGGCAGGAACATCACTTCCATACCCATGATTGAGGCATTTGACACGCCGAAATGAGTTGGTTTTTTATGGCTATGCCAAGAATAAATTCATCACAGTAAACCTTTGGCTGCTAGTATTTGTGGAGGAGAGCGTTTGTCATGCTTGGCTTGTGGAAACTTTATACGTTCAGGGTCCCTCATACCCTGACGTGCCCCGATGACGTTTCTGGGTCCCTACTGTTTACTATGAGGATTGTGGTGCTGATATCTATATCTATCTATCTATCTATCTATCTATCTATCTATCTATCTATCTATCTATCTATCTATCTATATACATATATATATATCCACTCCAAAACGGGTCCTTCTGAGATCACTCCCGTAGACAGGAGGTGCGCTGTGTTACCGGCGAACCCATGCCGGTTATAATAATCCAAGGTTTAAAGGTAAGTAAATCGCACTCACAGAGGTCCAGGATTTCTCATAAGTTTATTTAACCGTTACGCGTTTCGACAGAATCGTCTTGTTCACACGATCGTGTGAACAAGACGATTCTGTCAGCAACGCGTAACGGTTAAATAAACTTATGAGAAATCCTGGACCTCTGTGAGTGCGATTTACTTGTACCTCACACAAAATAATGGGACGCTAATTATTACAACAAAAACTACAGATTATGTGTACGGGGAAAAGGGAAGTCATTAACTTAAAGACGAGAACCCTCACTCACCCAAGGGTGACATGCTTCATCATTGGGTCCCCTCTACACACTGCGACCGCAAGGTACACAGTATGGGCTACAGCTCTCCCTCTGGAGAGGAGCGTGAGGTGTTTACTGATATTCCCAATGTAAGCGATTGGGGTGAGGGGCAGAGTGCAAAAGAAAAACTAACAGTGTGTTAAAACTAGCTCATGGGTGACTAAACTCAATTTATTCCATGTCCCCATAGACTAGGGTTAAAAAGGTCAGTGATATATAGGACTGAATGTCCTATTCATCAAAGGTCAACATGTTTCTGCCAAATGACCAACAAGGTTCGCGGCATTCATCAGGACCTAAAGCAATGTCACTCTGCTGAACTTAGATAAAAATAAAAATAAATATAAAATGTATAAACACCATACTTAATTGTCATGGTTATTCTGACATGGTACCAGCTGCAGTCCGGTCCAATGTCTAGAAAAGATAAACAATCTTGTCAGTTACATCAATATAATATACCAATGTAACACCCTTAACACCACACACGTGATAAAACCACACACGTGATCAAGAGCGTACAAGCACTTTTGAATAAAAATACATAGACTCACCTAGGCGGTAATATAATTTTACCTCCACCTTATGGGAGTTTCTACCTTAGATCACAGATTTCTGAGGGAGTAAAAACTGGAATTTAAACTCTGATTTCGACAATACATCATGTAAAACTGCTGTCTGTCTCTTCGCTGTTATACATAAGAAACAGGGATGTAATATGTCGAAACTAATAGTCTCGTTTCGACAGCACATTATACAAAACTATTTTCAGCCTCTTAGCTGTTATACATATCAAACAGGGATATGTTATGCTTTAAATAGTGTAATAAGTAATACTGCCGCACCCTGGTTATAATGAAACACCATATGTCCTCAATGCCATGCAAAATAGTTATCTTTTGTATGAAACCAGTAGTTTTTTGGGGCTCAATCTTGACCCCAAGTTCAAAATTACTACCGTTACGTGAGGATATCTATTCTCCAAGCGTGGCAAAACTCGAGTGTCCGTTACAGGAACACTCCACACAAATATCCACATTTTTTTATGTTTCACGAGCAGTAATAACACCGGGAACAAAAATGCCCCGAGTTCAAGTCGCAAAATATGCAAACAAGCATATGTCTCCTGAGGGTGACAAAACTCGAGTACTAAATACACACACACTCCATCCTCTCAACTACAAAGTTGTCAATAGCCAAAAGTGCGATTTACTTACCTTTAAACCTTGGATATATTATATATATATATATATATATATATATATATATATATCCCTCAATTCAGCACAAATCCGCGCGCTCTCAGGGCAATCAGACTCCGTTCGCAATGCTGTTCTGCAAGGTTATTTATTCACAACGCGTTTCGACTGCGTTTGCAGCCTTGTTCACGTGAAAAGTGCACAGTAGAAAAGATAACTATTAAAGCATTGTGGGTATTACAAACATAAACAAAGGACAAACATTGCCCAAGTGGGTTTGGCAGACATCTTGGAATGATAAAAGCTGAATGGCAGGGGATGTCATAAAACCAAACTTGTGTAGCACGTAATTACTAATCAAGGATAAAATGCGCTGGTTGTCCGAAAAACATAACAAAAAACATATGCAACATAGTGCCGGCGTATCACAGCGTATGTGCTTATTCAAAATGAAAAAACTTTATCCAACCGCCAGGTGTAGACTGACACATGGTGTAGTGTGTGGACAGGGTACTACTCAGCGCATTCAATCCCAATGCATGAAAGGCAATGGGGACTGAAGGGTGGATGCACATTAGAAATCACAGTGCATGTTGTGATGACATGATCGGCAAGTGCCGAATCACACGTCTGAGCTGACTGCGTGCACACCTATAGTGCGATCCTCTGAGGAAAAAATGTATGTTCTCAAGGTGGGTTGTGAGATAATGAGGCAAGAAAAGGGGGCCTCGTTGGCAAGTGCCTAATGAGGCCCTGCTCGAGCGAAAATGCCGCCCAGTGTTGTTAACAGCATAAGATCAGTCCTCAGGAATAAGGTGTGCACTGCGCGATGACAAAGTGTAAATTGCATCACATGGTACAGGGATGTGATCGCGCAAGTGCGCCGTCAAAGGTCAGTGTCCAATGGACGTGTGAAGTGCCACAATTGACCAGTCCAGAAAGGGTAATAGAGTAAGTGTGTGGAAGTCCAACTACCCTGGTACAAGCATCAGTCCAAACAGACACAGTAGAGGAGGATGGAGCTGCCAACTGTCCGTATGTTCTAGTTGTGCCCCAACGCTAGTACAAAATTATCTAATCAGTGGTGTCCGGTGAAGGTGCCAATAACGTAGGATGGAAAAAAGGTTAGGATGCCCGTGCAGGTGAATACAAGTGAGTGGGCTCCTTCCTTTCCTCCTGTAAGAAAGCAAAAGAAAAAGACAAAGATTAAAAACAGTGTAGTTCAGTTAAGATATCAGATATACTAACAACATAGTTGTTAGAATAAAACAAATGTTATTCTGCATAATAATACAATTTCTAATGCACAAAAACATGGTCGAAAGAGTGTCAAGGTAAGAAAATGGGAAAGTTGAAAAGAACAGTGTAGTAAATGGATACTATCCTCCTGGGGCCTAAACTTGGTATAAAATACAGATGTGGGCTAATCCTCCCTCAGATGTATTGCAAGCTCCTCATCTACATTGAGCCCCCCTGGAATCTTGGTTTGAAAGTCCACGATATACTTGGACTCCTTCTGTCGTAATTTGAGAATTCTATTGCCCCCTCTGGGGTCTTTGTTGACTTGTTCTAAATTGAAGAAACTCAGGTGGGATGTGTTTGAAAAATGTTTGTCTTGGAAATGGCGTGCAACGGGGTACTTGGGATCCATGTTGGTAATGGCTCTGCTGTGTTCGAGTATTCTCTTTTTAGCCATAAGTGTAGTGCTACCGATATACCAGAGCTTGCAGGGGCACTCGATAGCGTATACGACGTGCGTAGAACTGCAAGTAAGGAACTGCGTAAGAGACTTGCTCACATGGTTGTATACCGCTTTGTTCCTGAAACTGCTGTTTCTGCAGGCCTTACAATGGCCACAAGGAAAGAAACCGATCAGACCATGTTCGTACCTATTGGGGTAGATGGTAATGTCGCTGTGTACTAGCATGTCTCTCATGTTTCTGCCTCTCCTGTATGTGATATTGGGTCTGTCAGGGATGGTATCTCCTTTGGTACTATCACATTTGAGAATGTCCCAATTTCTAGCCAGGTTGTGTCTAATGTCTTTGGAATCTGACGTGTATGTCATGATGATTCTAGTACTTCCCTCCCCTGTATCTGTGGTGGGTGTAGTGCTTTCAGATATGGTAAGTGCTCTGTCTACTCCATCAGCTCTGGCTTTGGCTTTCTTGATAACCCAATTAGGGTACCCTCTCGCCTTAAAGCGCTCAATCATGGTTTTGCTTTCTGCCTGGTACGCTTCCTCGGTATTGCAATTCCTTCTTGCCCTCAGCAGCTCGCCATAGGGGATGCTCCACTTGAGAGCTTCCGGGTGGCTGCTGAGGGCATGAAGGATGCTGCTGCCTTCCTAAACAGGGCAGTATGCACTTGATTGTTCTTGATGGAAAGGTTAACATCAAGGTATTCTGCGCTGGTTCTGCTGATGTTGCCCGTGAGTAAGATGTCACACTCATTGTCATTGAGTTTATCAATAAACTTACTGGCCTCGTGATCAGAGCCTCTCCACACGATGAAGAGGTCATCGATGTACCTGAGCCACATCGTGACATGGCTCAAGTACATCGCAAGGTCTGGATCGGCGAAAATGTTTCCTCCCAGCGCCCCATGAAAATATTGGCGAAACTGGGAGCAAAGCACAATCCCATTGCCGTACCCGTCGTCTGCCTGTAGAGGGTCCCATTAAACATGATGATATTGTTTGTTAAACAATACTCCGTCATCTCTAGGAGCATCTGACTATGATCTCAGAATCTGACAGGTCTGGTGCCGAGGTAATGTGCGCATGCATCCAAGCCTTGTTGGTGGTTGATGATGGTGTACAAAGAATGCACGTCCAGAGTGATAAACATGGACTCATCATCCCAATCTATATCTTGTATGCGGTTCAAAAAGTCCTTTGTGTCCCTGATGTAACTGGGGAGTTTGACCACATAGTCTCTGAGAAAATGATCCACATATTTAGATATGTGTTCCGCCACACTGCCCTTGGAGGACACGATGGGCCGCCCTGGTGGTCTAATGGGATCCTTGTGTATCTTAGGCAATAGGTACAGTACCGGAAGTTTGGAATAATCTTTCTTAAGGTAACAAAATTCCTCCCATTCGAGTATCCCTTTGTCCTTCCAGATGGTGAGCTTGTCCCAAATGGTGAGTATACTGTTGTTATATATGTCAAATGAGATGGCATCCCTGTACCATGTGATGCAATTTACACTTTTCGTCATCGCGCAGTTCACACCTTATTCCTGAGGACTGATCTTATGCTGATTATTTGTCAGCATGTGTTAACAACACTGGGCGTTATTTTCGCTCGAGCAGGGCCTCATTAGGCACTTGCCAATGAGGCCCCCTTTTTTTGCCTCATTATCCCACAACCCACCTTGAGAACATACATTTTTTCCTCAGAGGATCGCACTATAGGTGTGCACGCAGTCAGCTCAGACGTGTGATTCGGCACTTGCCGATCATGTCATCACAACATGCACTGTGATTTCTAATGTGCATCCACCCTTCAGTCCCCATTGCCTTTCATGCATTGGGATTGAATGCGCTGAGTAGTACCCTGCCCACGCACTACACCATTTGTCAGTCCACACCTGGAGGTTGGATAAAGTTTTTTCATTTTGAATAAGCGCATGCGCTGTGATACGCCGGCACTATGTTGCATATGTTTTTTGTTATGTTTTTCGGACAACCAGCTCATTTTATCCTTGTTTAGTAATTACGTGCTACACAAGTTTGGTTTTATGACATCCCCTGCATGTTCGTTTTGACTAACTTGACATTCAGCTTTTATCATTCCAAGATGTCTGCCAAACCCACTTGGGCAATGTTTGTCCTTTGTTTATGTTTGTAATACCCACAATGCTTTAATAGTTATCTTTTCTACTGTGCACTTTTCACGTAAACAAGGCTGCAAATGTAGTCGAAACGCGTTGTGAATAAACAACCTTGCAGAACAGCATTGCGAACGGAGTCTGATTGCCCTGAGAGCACGCGGATTTGTGCTGACTTGAGGGATATTGATTGCGGTACGCTCTGCCGGCGTGCACGCCACTTTCCGTGGGTCCCCATCGATCCGGAGGAGCAAACTCTGGAATATATATATTATATATATATATATATATATATATATATATATATATATATATATATATCACTTCATGAATTGCAATAAAAGTATTGATGAGAAAACTGTGCATGGCGGGGTCACAATTTTTAGTTACCTTAGGGCGCGAGTTATAGTTTCTTCGGATAACTATAACTATAGCTGCTGAATTTCTAAGTTTTGATGTGTGTAAAATCTGAACCTAACTATAACGTCCCTGTAACCTTTTACTTTTTAGTGAATTTATATGTATATATTATATATATATATATATATATATATATATATATATATATATAGGATAATCAAAATCCATACGTCGCCGTCCTCCTCAGCAACAAGAATAGGTACAGACCACAATGTGGATTAAAGATGCTGTGCTTTTATTGCCAAATTAGTGCATATTAAAAAATAACATAGCGAGTGCTCATATATATATATATATACTATCAATGATGACATAGAAATTGTCATGACTTATGTAATATGTGGGGTAAATAGCAGTGTATGGCAAGGGCTCGATTTACAGTTACCTTAGGGCATGATTCCCCTTTCCCGGTCTGCTTTTGACCCCTGGGATCCCATCCCCCAGGGCCTGTCATATTTTTTTGGGGTGATGAGTAAGTGCCTTCTGTGAATTCCAAAATGAGTAAGTGACTTCTGTGAATACCAAAATGAGTAAGTGCCTTCTGTGAATACCAAAATGGTAGTAAGTTTAGGATTTTGTCTTAAGTTAGTTCTGTGAATCGGGCCCTTAGTGTTTTCTCCCGCTTGACAGGAGTTTTGAAACTGCTCCCGTCAAGTTAGAGCAAACACAGGTTTCTCTGACCATGCCAGTGCGGGCAGGAAAAGCTCTAGGTCCCAGGGGTTGGCTTCATGGGACATAGCCTGAGCTGGTCATGGGGGATGGGGTCACCATGACCATTAATGACTCGGGTCCACTTTGCATGTACGACCAGGCCCCAGGGATGGAGTCCCTGGGGATGAAATCGGCCCTTGTAGGGGGACTGCGTACCTCCCTCCCCATTTTTCAATACAACCGGACCCCAGGGAATGGTGTCCCCTGGGATGAGATTGGCCCAAGGAGGGGGTTGCATGGCCCCCATCTCCTTGTCACATTGGCTGGGACTGGGGGATGGATTTCCCGGGTCTGAAATCAGCCCGGGGGGGGACACATGCCCCCTCCCACTTTTTAATAAGGTTGGGCCCTGGGGGATGGGGCCCCTGGGGTCAACATTGACCTGGGAGTGGGCCACACGTGCCCCTCTCTCCACAAATAGATATTAATGTTCGCCTCAAGACATGATCCACCCAGGGGGCTTAAAAAAGCAGCATTTTTTTTTTTTACATTTTGTTGCAGATCCTCTGCAAATTCATTGCAAAATTTAAAAAAGATGTTTTTGGCCCCATATGGGCCCCTTTCCTACCCTGCCCTTTTGTGGGTTTTTTGCACTTATCTTGGGACTCGGGCCAATATATATATTCAATAAAAAACCAAAGGTTACAGGTATATTATAGTTAGGCAGACTTTTCACTCATACAAAACCAGAGAAATTTAGCCATTATTGTTAGTGAGCTAACTATAACTCACGCCCCGCAATGCACTGCTTATGACCTCACATATTACATCACTCATGACATGGTCAGTGACATCACTGATGACATCTCAAATGACATCACTGATGACATCATCTGGTGACTGTAAGTGTTTTTAAAAAGTTTGAGTGTTAAATTATATACCAATGTGTATTGGTGAATCATTGGGTGTATCAGTGCATGCTTGGATAATTCA
Source organism: Calotriton arnoldi (assembly GCA_963921515.1). Classification (NCBI taxonomy): domain Eukaryota; kingdom Metazoa; phylum Chordata; class Amphibia; order Caudata; family Salamandridae; genus Calotriton; species Calotriton arnoldi. The sequence goes on along the minus strand of CAWUFW010004257.1, from coordinate 1,406,053 downwards.
ATGGGTGCGTGACTAAGTGAGTGATTAGGTGTGTCAGTGAATGTATGGGTGAGTGACTGGTTGTGTGAATGTCTGTATCTGTCTGTCCGTTTGTGTCTAAGTGGCTGTATGGCTGTGTGAGTGGGTATGTGAGTTTCTATATGGGTGAGTAGTTGGTTGTCTGAGTATAGCTATGGGTGTATGAGTGTTTGTGTGGGTGTGCCATGAGTGAGTGGGTGAGTCAGTGGCTGTATGGGTTAGTGAGTACATGTGTTGGGGCTATATGGGTGGGTGAGTGTGTGTATGGCTGTATCGGTGAATGAGTGCATGTATTAGTGATATATGGGTGATTAACTGGGTATGTGAAAGGCAGGATATGTGAGTGATAGGGTATATGAGTGACTGTATGGGTGAGTGAGTGAATGTGAGGGTGGCTGTATGGGTGAGTGTGTGCGTATGCCATTGGCTGTATAGATAGGTGAGTACGTGTTAGTATCTGTATGAGTGAGTGAGTGTGTGTACAACTATATGGGTGACTAAGTGGCTGTGTGATTGACTGTATGGGTGAGTGAGTAGGTGTGTGAGTAGCTCTATGGGTGACTGACTCAGTGTGTGAGTGGTTGTATAGGTGTATGAGTGGATATGTCAGTGGCTGTAATAGTGAGTGAGTGGGTGTATGAGTGGCTGTATGGGTAAGTGAATGGATGTGTGTGTTGATCTATGAATCAACGAGTGGCTGTGTAAGTACTGGTATGGGTGTGTGAATGGGTTTGAGAATGGTACTGTGGAAGTTGGAGTGGGTGTATGAAAGTTTACATGGGGGTGTGAGTGGGTGCGTCAGAGATTCTGTGGATGATGTCATCAGTGATATCATTTAAGATGTCATCAGTTATGTCACTGACCATGTCATGAGTGATGTAATATGTGAGCTCATAAGCAGCGCATTGCAGGGCGTGAGTTATAGTTAGCTCACTAACTATAGCTGCTGAATTTCTCTGGTTTTGTACGAGTGAAACGTCAGCCTAACTATAACATCCCTGTAACCTTTGGTTTTTTCAGTGAATTTCCAAGGTTTTTTAAATGCTAATTCCTAACTATAATGTCCCTGTAACCTTTGTTTTTGTGAATTTCGAAGGTTTTTCAAATGTTAGGTTCTAATTATAAGATCTCTCTATGCTTTAGTTTTCAAATTGAATTATAGATTTTTTTAATTATGTTTTCTAACTAGATCATTCCTCTAACATATTATTTCTTAGTAAATATTTATAACTTACTTTTTTTTGCTCAATGTATTTTGAAACTGCATCGTAATACAAATATATTGTTGTATTAACTAAATAGTTTTTCAGATTTAAAACTGTAAATTAAAATGTTTCAAGAAAAGTTTTATTAAAGTTTTTTATTTTCAAACTTTGATATTCGGTAAAATTTGTGACTGTGATTGTGCAGTAGAAAGCATTATTGTATAATAGAGTGTATGTATAGATATACAAGTATTTGATTGTATATGTTAATGAAATCGTTTTAATATATATTTTTTTGTAATTTAATGCATTAGTTTAGGCGTTTCAGTAAAAAGTTTATATATTTTTGAGGAACATTGTATTGTTGGTTGTATACTGTTTTGTTTTTTTTAAATATGGCTTCGCGTACCGGGCACGAATCCCCCGCATATGGTATGCGACTTCGGCACAGTGTAGCCATTAAAATTATATATGTATATTAACGTTTTCAATTTAGTTTGAAGTGAGACAATTATTTATATAGTAAATACTAAATATAGGATGTAACAAATATTAAAGTTTTGATGTTTATCACCGATTTTGAAAAGTTGTGATGGTGTTGTGTACTGTTTTCGGGAATCGCATCGGGTACTTGATTCCAACGCAGTGCTGGCACTATTAATACAGATATATATATATATATGTATTTATGTTCTTTGTTTTTAGATTATAGTTTTAATTACGCACAAATAAAAATTATATTTGAATTTTAGTAGGTTTTTTTGTTTTTTTAAAATCTTTTAATGGAACCGCAATACCATCGCCCACCGTCGTGTCACGTATTATCGGTGTCGCGTAGGGTTCGTGACTCTAGCAATTTTTCAAAAGCATTAAAATGTATATTTAATGATGTTTTTAGTTTACATTAAACTAGGAGATATATTTATAAAAATTTTGAATTATATTTTTAAAGAAAAGTACATACAAATTAAAATGTAATACTTTTTTACGGATTCGCGTTGGAGGCGCGAGGAGGTCACATAGGGATTGTGCACCCTGTGTGACATAAAATTAAAAGAATTTCAATGGTTAAAGAGCTTTCTATCATACAGAGAGAGAAATCCTAGAAATTTTCTTTTTCATTTGGGTGTGGTACTGAACAGTATCATTTGTAAAGAAAGCAACCATTTTGAAAGTTCTTTGGGTTTTTTTCTTGCGTTTAAGAGAAGATGGCAGCCTCTTCTAATTTACAGCTGGAGGAAGAAGAGGAACCACCAAAGAAAAGGAAATAAACTGTAGTGTGGGAATTTTTTTACAATTCCTGAAGGGGAGAAAAAGGTGAACGCTCGCAAGGTAACTTGCAATATCTGCAGCAAAGTACGGTCTCGTAGATCTGAGAGGAAGTACTCTTGTGGTACTTCCACCATATATAAGCATCTCAAGACCATGTACAGTGCTCGACTGGCTAGAGTAGAACTACAGTGTTTGAAAGAGCAGGAAGCAGAACAAGGTGTTGGAAGTGCTTAGGCTGGACCATCATGTGCACCAGGCCAAGTTTTAACTATGCCACTAACTTTACCTGAGTTTGCCAATGCTGGACTTTTCTGACCTAAGTGCTCAACCGTGCTTAGTGTCGGAGACCAAGTAGTTTATAAGATGCTTGAGACAATAAAAAATCATCCTTGTTAATTTTTTCCGCATTGTTGAAGCGCACCATTTTTTGTGCCTGTTTTTTTGCAAGAACTGCCTAAACTGGTTAAAGGAAGAGAAAATATATGTTATATGTATGTTTGTAACAATGTGTATATGTTTTTGTGAAAGGTGTGTATGTGTGATTAAGTGCATATATGAGTGAGAGGCATATTTACAAGGGTATTGCACCACAGAAATGTCACTTTTAATGATGTTCTCGTGTTGCAATGTCCTGCTCCATATTTTCAAGGTAGCTTTAAGCCACTTAATGTGGTTTAATGTTGCCTTGTAAATATGACCTTTAATGCAGCAGTCTGCTGTGGCAAAGGGGCAAGCAATGGTTGTTGTTGGTGTTGTTGTTGGTGTTATACTGCAACACCCATTGCTTTTTGACATTGCCCCCTATTTAGAAGGGCGGTGTAGTTATGGGGCAGTGCCAAAAATAAGACCAGGAAAAACCTGGGGCCTCATTTATGAGCACTTTTGCACCGCTGGAACATCATTTTTTTCACTTTCCAGTGGCGCAATGTGCCCCGGCATATTTACAAGGCCACACAAAGTCACTTTACGTGACTTTTCAAGGCTTTGTAAAAATATGCCCCTTCCACGCAGAACAGTGCCATAAAGGGGCATTCCTTGAGTGTTGCTGTTCTCACGCAACACGCATGATATCTGAAGTATTCGCAGATTTACGAGAAATTAAATCATGGGAATGCGTCAGGGGTGGCATTAGGGAGGCACAACCAGTAGAAATGTTTTTCATTTCTCCTGGTTTTCTCCTTTTACTATGTGTACTGCTTTGTGCAGTACACATGGAAAAAAGAAAATCGCCTGAACTGATTGATTTTGTGAAGATGTCCTTTCCTGCAAAAAATCCATCAGCCCTGCAACACAGTCACTCTTGCTCTATGGTGCAAGGATGTCTGTGTTCGCACATGGCAGACCATTGTGCGCACATGCAGGGGAAAACAAAAGGAATGCACCGAATCTCATAGATATAGTGTATTCCTGCTCTTTTGTTTTGACGCAGGGCAGCATAGCAAGATTCTTTGCGGCGCTACCCCATGTCAAAATCTCATAAATGAGACCTTTGGTGTTAAATAGGTGCAACGAGGAGAAATGATTCATTTCTTCTTGTTTTTGCTGTTTCTATGTGTGCTGCATTTTGCAGTATACAAAGAAACAGCAAATTGCCATTAGTGATTGTTCATGTGCAGGATGGTATTCTTTCCTGGACATGAACAATCATTATCTGCAACGCAGGCACCCTTGTACTTTGTTGCATAGGTGTCTGTATTCTCGCTAGGCAGCTAAATTTAGTACCAGTGCAAGGGGAAACGCAGAGACCCGATGGCGCAAGTAAAGTAGCCTGTAGGTAGAAGACTATCTCTATTTCAGACCATATGCTATGTGAGTAAAAGAGCTGCATGGATCACTTTCTGGTTATTATACAGGGCAGCATGATATGAAACTGTGTGTTCAAGTGCTTCCATGAGGACTGAGTAGCAAACAGATCTGTTATTCTGGGACTAAAAGGTGGAATAGCTCTAACAATATTTGTCCAAGGGTATGATTTTAAGTTAGGATCATCAGCTGCACCACACATGCCAGACTACATGTAAAACTACAGACATACCTCAAATATGGTAGCAGTCAGATATTCAAATTTGACAGCATACGCTTTCAGTTTCAAGCACATACATCACAATCTACGGCCTATTTGCAGTGTACATTTGCAGAGACTAATATGGACTAGGATAGAGGTTAATACACTTGGCACCATATTTTAAATCTCACATTCCTCTACCACTTTCTTTAAAGAGAGATGTCGCTGTGCCAGGCCTAACGTAAAATGAAAGGGCAAGTCCTGTCATCTCTGTCATATTACTGCCAGCATCTTCCTAGAGACTTCATTGACAGTATCTGTGCATTTTAAGGGTAAGATGACACATGTAAAGGAGGGTATAGGTACTACACTACCTTTGTTTCACACCACATATAAATGTGTGTAGAAGAAGGTGCATGGATCAGTTTCTGATTATTATACAGGGCAGCTGGGTATGAAGCTCTCAGTTTAAGTGCTTCCATGAGGCCTGCCTAACAAACAGACCTGTGCTTGTGGGACTGAAAGGTGAAGGAGCTGTGACAATATTTGTCCAGGAGTATGATAGACCATATAATTTTAAAGTTAAGGCCATCAGCTGTCCCACACATGTCACACTTCACATAGAAATAGAGACATAGCTGAAACATTGTAGTAGTCACATATTCAAATATGATAGATTACGTTTTCAGTTTGAAGCACACACATCACTATCAATGGCCTACTTGCAGTGTACCTTTGCGTAGAGTAATATGGACTCAGACAGAGGTTAATACATCTAGCAACATGTTTTAATCCTCATATTTTCTACCAGTTTCATTATAGAGGCAGAGCTTTCAATGCCAGGCCTAAGCAAAGTGAAAGGCTGACCCCAGTCATGCCACTCTGTGTCAGCATCTTTCTAGCGACCTCCATGACACATGTAAATAAGCCTATAGGTACTAGACTGCCTCTGTTTCACACCGCATGCTCTCTAAATGTGTGTAGAAGAAACTGCATTGATCACTTTCTGCTCATAGTACAGGTCAGCCGGGAATGAAGCTGTGTGTTCAACTGCTTCCATGAGGTCTGCCTAGGTAAGAGATCTGTGCTTCTGGGACTGAATGCTGAAGTAGTTCTAACAAGCTTTGTGCAGTGATATGATAGACTGTATAGTTTTTAAGTTAGGGCCATCAGCTGCAGCACACATGACAGACTTCAGGTTCATGTCGAGAAATACCCGAGACATGGTAGCAGTCAGACATTCAAACTTGACAGAGTACGCTTCCAGTTTAAAGCACACACCAAACTATCTACGGCGATCTTGCAGTGTACATTTGCAGAGACGTATATGGACTCAGACAGAGGTTAATACATCTGGCAACATGTTTTAAACCTCAATTTTCTCTACAATTTTAATTATAGAGCAGAGCTCTCAATTCCAAGCTTAAGCCATAATGAAAGGCAGACTCCTGTCATGCCACTCGTCTGAGTGTCAGCATCATTCTAGAGACCTCAATGAGTATGCCTTCTTCTTTTCAGGGGCAAGATGACACATGTAAAGAAGTATATAGGTACTAAACTACCTCTGTTTCACACCGCATGCTCTCTAAATGTGTGTAGAAAACTCTGCATGGGTCACTTTCTGCTCATTATACAGGGTAGCCGGGTATGAATCTGTGTGTTCAAGTGCTTCCATGAGGTCTTCCTAGCAAACAGATCTCTGCTTCTGGGACTGAAAGGTGAAGTAGCTCTGACAATATTTGTCCTGGGGAATGATAGACTGTATAGTTTTTAAGTTATGGTCATCAGCTGCAGCACACGTGTCAGACTTCACGTACAAGTAAAGACATACCCGGGATATGATAGCAGTCAGACATTCAAACTTGACAAAGTACGCTTTCAGTTTAAAGCACACACCTCACTGTCTATGGCCTTCTTGCAGTGTACCTTTGCAGAGACTTATATGGACTCGGACAGAGGTTAATACATCTGGCAACATGTTCTAAACCTCACTTTCTCTACCAGTTTCATCAGAGAGGCAGAGCCCTCAATGCCAGGCCTAAGCAAAAATTAAAGGCTGACTCTCATCATGCCTCTCTTCAGAGTGTCAGCATCTTTCTAGAGACCTTAATGAGTGTGTTGGTGCACACCTTTTAAGCACAAGGTGACACATGTAAAGAAGCCTATAGATACTAGATTTCCTTTATTTCACACCGCATGCTTTCTAAATGTGTGTAGTAGAAGCTGCATGCATCACTTTTTCTTTATCCAGGGCAGCCATGTATAAAGCTGTGTGTTCAAGTGCCTCCATTACTCCTGCCTAGTTAAGAGATCTGTGCTTCTGGAACTGAATGCTGAAGTAGCTCTAACAAGATTTGTGCAAGGGTATGATAGACTGTATAGTATTTAAGTTAGAGTGATCAGCTACACCACATGTGTCAGATTAAACGTAGAAATGCAGACATACCTAGGACATGATAGGAGTCAGACTTTCAAACTTGATACAGTCCACTTTAAGTTTAAAGCACACTCCTCACTATCTATGGCGTTCTTGCAGTGTACCTTTGCAGAGACTTCTATGGACTCCGATAGAGGTTAATACATCTGACAACATGTTTTAAACCTTACTTTTCTCTACCACTTTCATTAGAGAGGCACAGCTCGCAATACCAGGCCTATGCCAAAATGAAAGGCCGACTCCCTTCATGCCTCTCTTCTGAGTGTCAGCATCTTTCTAGAGACCTTAATGAGTGTGTCGGTGCCTTTTTAGGCACAAGGTGACACATGTAAAGAAGCCTATAGATACTAGATTTCCTCTATTTCACACCACATGCTCTCTAAATGTGTGTAGTAGAAGCTGCATGCATCACTTGTTCTTTATCCAGGGCAGCCATGCATAAAGCTGTGTGTTCAAGTGCCTCCATTACTCCTGCCTAGTTAAGAGATCTGTGCTTCTGGAACTGATTGCTGAAGTAGCTCTAACAAGATTTGTGCAAGGGTATGATAGACTGTATAGTATTTAAGTTAGAGTGATCAGCTACACCACACGTGTCAGATTAAACGTAGAAATGCAGACATACCTAGGACTTGATAGGAGTCACACTTTCAAACTTGATACAGTACGCTTTAAGTTTAAAGCACACTCCTCACTATCTATGGCGTTCTTGCAGTGTACCTTTTCAGAGACTTCTATGGACTCCGATAGAGGTTAATACATCTGACAACATGTTTTAAACCTTACTTTTCTATACCTCTTTCATTAGAGAGGCACAGCTCGCAATACCAGGGCTATGCCAAAATGAAAGGCTGACTCCCTTCATGCCACTCTTCTGAGTGTCAGCATCTTTCTCGAGACTTCAATGAGTGTGTCAGTGCACTTTCAGGGGCAAGATGACACATGTAAATAAGCCTATAGGTACTAGACTATCTCTGTTTCACACCGCATGCTCTCAAAATGTGTGTAGAAGAAACTGCATGGGTCACTTTCTGCTCATTATACAGGGCAGCCGGGAATGAAGTTGTGTGTTCAAGTGCTTCCATGATGTCTGCCTAGGAAACAGCTCTGTGCTTCTGGGACTGAATGCTGAAGTAGCTCTGACAATATTTGTTCAGGGGAATGATAGACTATATCGTTTTTAAGAGAGGGTGATCAGCTGCAGCACTTGTGTCAGACTACACATACAAGGAGAGACATACCTGAGACATGGTAGCAGTCAGACATTCAATCTTCACAGAGTATGCTTTCAGTTTTAAGCACACATCTCACAATCTAGGCCTTCTTGCACTGTACGTTTGCAGAGAATTCTATGGACTCGGATTGAGGTTAATACTTCTGGCAACATGTTTTAAACTTCATGTTTCTCTACCAGTTTCATCAGAGAGACAGAGCTCTCAATGCCAGGCTTAAGCCAAAATGAAAGGCTGACTCTAGTCATACCACTCTTCTGAGTGTCAGCATCTTTCTAGAGACCTCATTGAGTGTGTCAGAGCATTTTTAGGGGCAAGATGACACATGTAAAGAAGCCTATAGGTACTAGACTACATCTGTTTCACACTGCATGCTCTCTAAATGTGTGTAGAAGAAGCTGCATGGGTCACTTTCTGCTAATTATACAGGGAGTCTGGTATGAAACTGTGTTCAAGTGCTTCAATGACGTCTTCCTAGCAAACAGATCTGTGCTTCTGGGAGTGAAAGGTGAATCAGCTCTAACAATATTTGTCCAGGAGAATGATAGACTGCATGGTTTTTAAGTTGGGGTCATCAGTGCAGCACACATGTCAAACTACACGTACAAGTAGAGACATACCCGAGATATGGTAGCAGTCAGACATTCAAACTTGACAGAGTACGCTTTCTGTTTAAATCACACATCTCACTATCTACGGCCTTCTTGCAGTGTACCTTTGCAGAGACTTATAGGGACTCGGATAGAGGTTAATACATCTGGCAGCATGTTTTGAAGCTCACTTCTCTCTACCAGTTTCATCAGAGAGAAAGAACTCTCAATTCCAGGCCTAAGCCATAATGAAAGGCTGACTCTCGCCTTGCCACTCTTCTGAGTGGCAGCATCTTTCTAGAGACCTCATTGAGTGTATCAGAGCCTTTTTAGGGGCAAGATGACACATGTAGAGAAGTCTGTAGGTACTAGACTACATCTGTTTCACACTGTATGCCCTCTAAATGTGTGTAGAAGAAGCTGTTCATTATACTGGCAGCAGGTTATGAAGCTGTGTGTTCAAGTGCTTCCATGAAGTCTGCCTAGCTAAGAGATCTGTGCTTCTGGGACTGAATGCTGAAGTAGCTCTGACAAGATTTGTGCAGGGGCATGATAGACTGTATAGGTTGTAAGTTGGGGTCATCAGCTGCAGCACACGTGTCAGACTGCACGTACAAGTAGAGACATAAATGAGACATGGTAGCAGTCAGATATTCAATCGTGACAGAGTACGCTTTCAGTTTAAAGCACACACCTCACTATCTATTGCCTTCTTGCAGTGTACCTTTGCAGAGACATATATGGACTCGGATAGAGGTTAATACATCTGGCAGTATGTTTTAAACCTCACTTTTCTCTACCAGTTTCATTAGAGAGGCAGAGCTTGCAAAGCCAGTCCTAAGCCAAAATATAATGCCGACTTCCGTCATGCCATTCTTATGAGTGTCAGCATCTTTCTAAAGACCTCAATAAGTGTGTCAGTGTCTTTTTAGGTGCAAGATGAAACATGTAAAGAATTCTATGGGTACTAGACTACCTCTGTTCACAACACATGCTCTCTAAATGTGTGTAGAAGAAACTGCATCGGTCACTTTCTGCTCATTACACAGGGCAGCCGGGTATGAAGCTGTGTGTTCAAGTGCTTCCATGAGGTCTGCCTAACTAAGAGATCTGTGCTTCTGGGACTGAATGCTGAAGTAGCTCTGACAAGATTTGTGCAGGGGAATGATACACTATATAGTTTTTAAGTTAGAGTCATCAGCTGTAGTACACGTGCCAGACTACATGTACAAGTAGAGACATACCCGAGATATGGTAGCAGTCAGACATTCAAACTTGACAGAGTACGCTTTCAGTTTAAAGCACACAGGTCACTATCTATGGTCTTCTTGCAGTGTACCTTTGCAGAGTCTTATATGGACTCAGATAGAGGTTAATACATCTGGCAACATGTTTTAAACCTTACTTTTCTCTACCATTTTAATTAGAGAAGCTGAGCTCTCAATGCCAGGCCTAAGCCAAAATGAAAGGCCGACTCATGTCATGCCATTCTTCTGAGTGTGTAGTCTCTCTGTGCGTGTGTGTATACATCGTGCAATTTGGTCAAGCATACATTTTAGGCACAGCACACTGCACACAAAAAAAGAAACAGGCTTCGGTGTGGGACACATTAGCGGATCTTTCACAATCCATCACCAGTGTGGTTTACGACTAGTAACTTTTCCATTCTTTGCAGCTAGCTGTCATAGGTGTGCACCTACATGATTCCTACCAAATTCCTTATCTATAGGTTCCATTACTAGCTCAAAGGCAGTTTTCAAGACAGTAGTGATAACATCCCCCAACAAACCTTGTGTTTTTGTGCAGACATAATTACACAACAAACCACAAAATTGTATTCAACAACACAGTTACATAATACTTCACGTACATTCTATCCACACCACATAATTCAACATCATACCACAAAATTCAACAGCACACCACATAATTAAGCTCCACTACATAACAATACACAACACAAAATATCTTTCCACATATTTACACTCCATGATACACAATCCCAATCCACATAATTACAATACAATCAATACCACATAATTCTACAGAACACCATACCACATAATTCCACAACACAAATCCACTCCATACTACACAAAGTCATGCCACACAATGCCCCACCTAACCATTCCAAACCAACAAACATTCTTCCACTACACACCACGTACGTCCACTACACTCCATAACATATAGGTAAAACACATTACAACACCAATAGCTCTAACTCTCAGTTTACTTTATTTTCTAAACCACATGCTTTTGCCTTAGGGGGTCTGTATCAATTACAAATCATGCATTAAATCCTGTTTAAGGGTCACTTTGTAGGCCTTATCTGTTAGTTTTTCTAAACTTAATATATTTTATTTGGAAAAAATTTAAAAGGTTTAAATAAACAGGACACAAAAAACTAAATTTAATATGTATAGCTACAATTGGTGTGTGGGAGGGCTTTAGTGCATTTTTAAACTTTACAAACATTATCTATTTTACATACACAATTGTACAGTTCCACACCACACAAATAAACTCAACACGTTTCCATTACACACAACATAATTCAACAAGAAACCACATAACACAAATCAACAACACAATTACATAAAACACCACAGATATACATTCCACACCACAAAATTCAACATCACACCACATAATAAAACTCCAATACATAACACTCCACAAAATACCATACCACATAATTACTCTCCATAAAACACAATCACACTCCACATAATTCCTATACAATAAATACCACCAAATTTCTATCCACATAATTCAGCTTCACAACATAACACATAATTCCATTAGATATCATATACATCCACTCCACTCCAAAACACATAAATAAAAATCAATTACATTCACAGCGCCAATAGCTCTAACTCTCGCAAATGTGAGACCTATTGCATTGCAAATGCTTGTTTAACTAGTAGTGGTGTTTGCAGAGTGGTGAGGAAAGGGGGCTGGGCCTACGACCAGCTCTTAGGAATCCCACTGTGTAGGAATTACAGGAGGTACCAGGAGGGCTTCTTGCCCCCCAAGGTCCCTCAGAAGTAAAGTGGACTTCATCCCCCAACCAGTAGTGTACCACGAGCCACGTTTGCAGAGTGGTGGAGAAAGGGGGCGTGGCATCCGAAGACCTCTGAACAATCCCGCTGTGTGGGACTTATTGGAGATAACAAGAGGGGTAGTTGGCCCCCAAGGACGTCCTTGGGGGCTGACTACACCTCCTATTACATCCAGTAAGACCCATATAGCAGGATTGCTGAGACCTGATAGCAGGCCATGTCCCCTTTCTCCACCACTCTGCAAACGTGCCTCCTGGCGTACCACTAGTAGGGGGATGAATTCCCCTTGTCTTCTGGGGGTCCTTGGGGGCCAACTACCCCTCCTGTTACCTTCAGCAAGTCCCACACAGTGGGTTTGCTGAGAGGTTTTCAGTGGTCATGTGCCCTTTCTCCCCCACTCTGCAAACGTGCCTCCTGGCACACTACTAGTTGGGGGCTGAAGCCTCCTTGGCTCTTGAGGGTCTTTGGGGGACAACTAGCCCTCCTGTTACATCCAGTAAGGGCCGCACAGCTGGATTGCTGAGAGGTTGTAAGAGGCCATGCCCCCTTTCTCCCCCACTCTGCACGCGCGTCCTGGCACACTGCTGCTTTGGGGAAGAAATCCACTTTAGTCCTGAGGCCCTCAGGAGGCAAAGGGACGTTATCCCCCCCAACCAGCAGTGCACTGAGAGGCGTGTTTGCATAGTGGTGGAGAAAGGGGACATGGCCTCTGACCACCTCTCAGCAATCCAGCTGTGTGGGCCTTACTGGAGGTAAAAGGAGGTCTTGTTGGCCACTAAGGCCCGCAGCAGCCAAGGGGACTTTATTCCCCAACCAGGAGCGCGCCAGGAGTCGTGTTTACAGAGTACTGGAGAAAGGAGTGGGGCCTCCGGCAAGTTGCCAGATTTTATTTTATTTTATTTTTTAGGAAAGAGGGCAGCATGTCCCCCTTCCCTGGACCATTTTGCACCCCGGGGACCCCATTCCCCGAGGCCTGACGCTTTAAAAAAAAACAAAAACGCGGCTTCCCTTTTGGGCCGATTTCGGCCCTGGGGACCCCATCCCCCAGGGCTCGGCCTTTTATTTTTATTTTTTTATAAATAAAGGAAGGGGGCCATGAGGCTCCTCTCCCGGGTAATTTTCGGCCCCGGGGGCCACACCCCCGGGCCTGCCCTTTAAAAAAAAACATTGTTTATGGTGACGGGGCCGAGTGGCCCCACTCTTGTGCCCTTTTTGGCCCCGGGGACCCCACCCCCTGGGACCTGCCCACTTTAATTCTTTTTTTAAAAAAACAGAGGAGGGGGCCGCGTGGCTCCTCTCTCGGGCCGATTTTGGCCCTGGGGGCCCCATCTCCAGGGCCCGGCCTTTTATTTTTTTATTTTTTATAAATAAGGAAGGGGGCCCATGAGGCTCCTCTCCCCGGGCCATTTTCCGCCCCAGGGACTCCACCCCCTGGGCCTGCCCCTTTTTCTTTTAAAAAAAAAAAAAAGCATTGTTTATGGTGAGGGGGGCCGAGCCGCCCCACTCTTGGGTCCTTTTTGGCCCGGGAGACCCCATCCTCCGGGGCCTGCCCACTTTTCTTCTTTTATTTTTAAGTAAACAGGGGGAGGCGCACGGCCGCTCTCCTTGGGACGATTTTGGCACCTGAGCCCGGCCTCCTTTCTGGGTGCTCTGGAGCCACACAGAGCACCCACATTTGCACTAGGGGCTGCGGGCGGACCCTGAGGCCCCCACGGTCCCTGCTGGCTCCCCTCTCCTGTGGGATCCGGCATTGCTTTGATACAGAGGCAGTTGCTAATATGCAGATCCCTCTGTATCAAAGCAATTGTGCTCACTTTCAACAAGCAAGAGCATTTTGTATGCTCTCGCTTTTTGAAAGCATGCACAGTTTGCTATAGTTTGGGGGCAGCGGTGAAGCTGCCGCCAAACCATTTAAAGAAAATGTCCCGGGGGTTGGCACCCTGGGACATTGCAGGTGCTGGCCCTTGGGGGTCACGGACCCCAGGGACATCTAGGAATCCTGGAGGGGGGCCACATTGTCCCCCTCCTTTGATCACATTTGCCCCGGGGAGGTTGTGGCCCCCTGGGCTGGGGGGGTCTGTGAGGCCCAGCCCATAGAATCTTAATTAGCCCCGGGGAGGTGGCAGTCCCCGGCGCACGGGGGTCCACGAGGCCCCTCAATATTGATTTAATGACCCCTAGGGAGGTGGCGGTCCCCGGGGCTTTGATAAGCCCTATGAGGGGGGCCCATGCTCCCCCTCCTATAATTAGTATATGCCCCCAGGACATGGCCCAGCCAGGGGTTATTTTAAAGCAAGCGTGGGAGCCTGCACTTGCTTTTTTTTTTTTTTTTTAAATTGCCACAGATTTGTGAATCCATGGCAAAATAAAAATAAAATGCCTTTTATCCCCGTCGAGGTCCCTGTGGGACCCTCCCCCCATCATATCTGGGGGGTCAGGGTATTCCTACCCTGCCCCCTTTTCTTTAAAAAAATGTTTTTTCTGGGACTCGGCTTCAAGCTGAGTCCCACGATGGCTGCCAACACTTCCTGACTCATTAAAGTTCATCCAACTCAGCTCCTTCTTGGAAAGTGTTTGGGTGATCCGTCAAACAGGGGCTGAGATAAAGGGGGAATCCCACAATGCATTTTCTCCATGCAATTTCCAAAGCGAATTTTGAACAGCACTACAGCCAAAACGGCTCGAAACACAAACGTTAATTTTTTGTAATTTCATGAGTTCTGTCACCAATGATTAGGCTGTCATTTTTATCAAGAATTCATGCCCCACATTGACGAATTCTTCTTAGCATGTGCAAGTACCACTAACACATATCAGGTAGGACCCCCACAATCAATGGGTAGACACCAAGGTGCTCGCCTTGTACCAGCAATGCCTATCGGAAAGCAAGAATGGCCATAATAAGCTAAGGCCATCATTATGGAAATGTTAGCTAACGTAAAGTCAGAACTATCCACTTTATGCAGCAGATGGGTGACTGTTAGAATGAAACATGGTCACATGTCCCAAAGAGGCCACAATATGCCATTGTCAGCATTATCCCTGGAGTTTTCCACTGTAATGTCAAGAAGGGCAACAACATTCAAAAGTCAACATTGCACCAGTGATGAGCCACTATTTTGTCAAAATGGACTACACCATGACAAAGTTCCTAGAGAGCTATGTTGTCTGTCCTTAAATAGGCCTGCAACCTCCCTCTAGGCCACACACACACACACTGACACGCATATCCTTACTTTTGCATTAACAGGTAGGTGGGGTACGTTGTGTAGGTAGGTGTATGTGTTTCTGTGCACGTGTGCGTGTTTAACCACACTGCGAGGACCAATGCAATTTCTGTAAGTGCCATGGCGACCAGTCTTAGTAGTGTGTTTAAGTACTTTTGAGCAACAGCACCAAACAGTAAAAGTGCAGTTATGTTTGCGTTGGTCCACTGTATTAGTTAGTATTAAGGCACGTGTTGCGTTATAATAGCAAGTACACACTTGCTCATCAGCCAGGATAGCTTGAACCCAGTGGAACAGTGAGCCCGGGACCCATGTCTGGGCATACCCAGCGCACTTAGGGCGAGAAAGCAAAAGACACACAATTGTTGGACGGAATGCAGAACATATCAAAATATTCACCCCCAGTCAAGAGATCTGGGTTAAATCCATCATTCTTTTGCTCACCATGCCACCCCAGTTTAGACCTGGCCATATGCAAATCAGTCTTGACCCTGTGCCTCATGGGAACAGTCCAGCCCGAACTGCCATGCCAGGTACTCCCTGGACCGGAAACAAGCATCCTAGGACCGGTTTTGGGGTTTCACCCCTCATCAGCCTGGATAGCTTGAATCCAGTGGCACAGTGAGCCCGGGACCCACTTCTGGGCATACCCGGCGCACTTAGGGCGAGATAGCAAAATACACACAATTGATGGAATTGCGGTGAAGAGCATAAACTCAATTGAAAGTATGATCAAAGAGGTGATGGAAACAGATCACTGAATAATGTTCGAATTGTGGACAGCTTCTTGAATATAGTTGAAACACAAAGGAAATTAATACAAAAAGATGTGCAGTTTAGATGGGATGATGTGTGCACAGAAAGGATTGAGAGCATAAAAAACGATTACGAGTGAAGATCCTGTGTTGGTAATTTTGGTGCCAAAGGTCGCACTACATTTACCATGGGTTCTAGTAATGTGTTTTGGAGCTTTTGACCAAGCTAATGGAAGAATAAAAGAAATGTTGCATTTGTCTCTAGGGGGTGAGTGGTGACGTACGGTATTCTGCAGTGTAGATTGAGTATTTGAATATTACTGGTCAGTCATTCAATTTAAAGCTATGCTGACCACAAACCTTTTGCATATACCTTTGAGTATTTGATGGATGTGTAGCTCCCAGAAATCCAAGTGTGGATCATGGAGCATAATTGTGAGGTACAATAAATGAAAAGTTTGCAAAATTTAGTAGCTTATTGCCTACTGAGATTCCTGAGCATCCAAGAAGGAGATAAAATAAATGGAGGACAAAAACAGAGTAACAGTTGGTCATGATGGTGGGAGAGGGACTAGTCCAGAGTAATGGAAAATGAGGTGAAGTGATAAAGAAGGACCCTTAATGAATTACATAAAAAATAAATTAGTGAATGGTTTGACTGATGGAGATCAATTTCCAGAAGCGAAGACGTTTCTGTGTTATGTTTGCATGAGAGTAAACTTCTGAGGAGGACTTCGATTGTACCACTTTTAGTCGTAAGAAACTGAATAATACTGTAAAGGCAATTCGATTCAAAAACTTTATTCGCTATGTAAACAACCATAAAAGTAGTTGACAATAAAATAGTAACACATGATTACACCAAGAGTAAAAACAAGAGCAGTTACAAATAGCTATATACATCAATAACAGTAGCAAAAGTACATGACTAAAAATTTGGAGGACTTCCGTCCAGTATCTATTACATTCATCATGACATCACAAAACAATACTTTTACGTATATTGATTGCTTTGGTGATAAAAGGTGCAACTGTAAAGGCATCCTGAGCGTTGTATGGCTTGAGCCAATAATTCTGATTTTGTCACACAAATAAAATAAAAGGTGAAAGAGTGCTGTGCATGTGCCAGTAGTGGCAGAAAAAATTGTAAATCAACCACCTTTGTCGCCAACAGACATTATTGGGAAATCATGTTTGAAGTTAACTTTGGATTTCCTTACCCCGTGCATGTCTTGTGAGAATTATTTTGGGATTTAGGTGGAATATCAATAAATACTATTACTGGTATATCCCATTTATGTCACTGAAAGATAGAGAGGCTGCCTGCAAAATTATGTCTATGTGGTTAGGTAATGGAGGACTGGGATGAGTGGGCAGGAGTGTAGTGAAGTATCCCATATAAAGAAGTCTAGAAAAATATAAGAATAACTAAGACAGGTGATTTTGTTTGAAGAGAATTGAACACAAATCTTTTGACTGGCTCATCTTATTCAAGGATAGGCATAGGACAAGCCGAAAGGAAAGCGAAGTCTGCATTTTCCTCATCATGGAAAGAGATAGAGAATAAGAATAATGTGGTGAAGTAGAGGATTAGACCACTGCAAAGTACAAGAAATTGATTAAAAATAGCCAAGGAATAACTTTTTAAATAGCATATTAGAGGTATATGTTTTTTGTTGAGAACATCACAGGCATGAGTGTGTGCTGTAAGTACTGTGTTCTGAGTTATATATGAGATTTGAGTAGCAAAATGTTTTTTTAGGGGGAGATGTTTTAGTATTGTGCACTTTGTCTTTATTTGTAGGTGCACTGAATGTTAGAACATTAACATTATGGAACTTGGTGATACTTTATAGCTGTTCTGTATTGAACAGTAAGTCACAGTAATGCTAGAGATCTGATTATCTGTGAAAAGTAAATTATTCTTAAAAAAGCAAGGCAACAGAAGCTCAATGTAAATTCTTCAGGGAGTACAATGGGATGACATTCAGTAGTTAAGGTTGTGGGTAAGAATGTGAAAGAAGTGGGTTTTGGTGTTTGTCTTTTGCAGGTGTAAGAGTGAAGTAGAGTGTTGAATGTAGCAGTGTGGCTGTTAATCACTTTTTTGAGTGAAATTATTCAACAACTTCACTGGCAGTAAGTGCAGAAGATGTGATAGATTTGTGTAGTCGGGGAGCAGTATTGTTAAGGTAAGAGATAAAGGTTTTGATAAGGCTGGAATGAACATGGATTCCAGTATTAGTATGATTAGGTTTTAGACAAGAACAGTGGTGAAGGCAAGAAGCAAGTGTTTTTAAGATATCAGGACTTTGATATTTTTTCCAGCGGTGCATCTGGGATCGCACTTTAGTTATTAAAGATCTATGCCAGGGAAGATCCAGGGAAATGTGCTTGTATCATCATAGTTCACAAAGGGAAGTGTGAATCTAATGTTAAGTGTAGTGTTTTGTGAGTTTACTGAAGGAGTTGGGATCAGGTGAAATAATGAGATTGTTGTGCACTATGTTGTGTTAATGAGGGAAGTCTGGAGACGGGTGAATTAGGTGACTACTGGGTGGAGGTACTATGAGAAACAAGTGGATGAGGATGTGGTCAAAGGAGGATAAGCACAGGGAGATGTGATAGTTATTGATGTGCTGAGATATTTGTATGCAGTCAAGAGGATTGCAGTGTGATTGAATGGAATATGTAATGTTTAGCGTACGGTCAACAAGAAGTTGTGAGAAGAGTGTGTTTCTTTTGTGGTTTAGTTGAATACAGTCTCCAAATATAACCAGTGTCAAAGGGGTTTAGTTGATCTAGGATGTTGTTCTAGATTCTTGAAAGTCTGGGTGGGTGACAGATGACAATGTCTGCCTAAAATGGGACAATGATGCTAATGGTCAGTTGTTCAAGTGTCACCAAGTTGAAGTATGGACAGGTAGTTCTCAATGATTTTTCAGAAGAAGACCTACTCTGTAGTCTGTTACGCATGATTGAGGTGAGTGTGTGAAGGGCTGTTAAAGTTGGATTGCTCTTATGTAGAGAGTATGCCTTGAGGCAGATGCTGTGCAATAGTTCTGGTTATACGAGTATGGGGTGAATAAGAGAGCTAGGGGTATTGCACACAGAGTGGGCAGTGTGATCCTGATGTAAATGTTCTAGTAGAAATATTTATCAACATTGGTGGCTGCAAGAGTTTCTGAAGTGACAGATATGGAATTTTGGAGGACAGTGATTGTAAGGAATGAGGAAGACATGTTGGATGACTCTGGAGCGAGGTTGTTGTGTTGTGAGTGGAGCATGCGTGAATATTAATGAGTATCTGGTCAGCATGAAGTATAGAGGAGATTGTATTCTGTATGTGGGTGTTTGTGTATCTTTTATAAACCCTAAGAATGTTCAGAGGGACCAGAGTGTGAAGGTGATCTAGAATGTTGTCAAGATCTTAAAATAAAGCTTTTGTGGGTTCAGGTCCATTGTAAATAGCATGCACATTAAATGGGGGGGTGACAGTGTCCATCAGTTGGTCAAGTGTTAGTGAGTTATTGTTTTGGAGTATGGTTGTGAAAGCTGTTAGTTATGTTGTCAAGCAAAGGCTTAGTTAGCCAACTGTACATGATGATTGAAGGAAATAGTTGAAGTTTGCATGGTGAGTCACTAATGCAGTGTGCATTCAGAAGATAGGTGTATTCATGTTGACAGCCTGACTACTGTCCCTGTCAGGTGCTTCACACATGTGGCACAGTGGTGGCAGCATTAGTGTTCTGCTGGTCACTGTGATCTTGGGTCGTAGCACCAAGATCCTATGCACTTAAGCATGTGTGTGTATGCTAGTGTGGTGGTGTGCAGTGTATGAGTGAACAGAGTGACACAGGTTACAAGCCCTTGACTGTTCATATACACAACATGGCTATGAGAATGATTTGCCAGTGGAAATGTATTGCTTACATTCCTGAGACTGTAGGAAGGGAACCCAGACACTGAGTGGGAAAAGCTGAGACAAGCCTCCCCTTATAAATTCAATTAGGTTCTTTCTGATACAGAGGGCTGCTGATGGAAAAGTCATTTGATGGACAGTAGGGTTGTGGAACTGCAGTAAATGTTAGTTCTAGTTCCCAAAACACTCTAATTTCAACCTAAATGAAACCTTTTCCAATATTTAGTCGCATTGGTCTGGTAGGCCTTCTGTCCACAAGCCTTAAAAACATACCAAACGGTCAAGTGGTATGTATTTCTTTTGGTAATCATGTATCAGGCTTCTTCAGTTGAGAATAGTTATATTTTGTATTTCAGAAATATAAGATCATCTCCCCTGAAGGACAGTTTGTGCGAAATGCATTGGTAGTTGATTGACAACAAAGGAGGTCTCTTAAGTTGTTTTGAGATAATGTAATATACTTGGAAAACAGTTAGTTAAAAAGATTTGTAAATAGTTGCACCATAAATAAAGCATTGGATACACTTGGATTCACAGATGAATAATTGAAATTGGGTGCAGCCTATCTCACACAATGCAGTCTGGGACAATAATTGGTAGCCACGTATTGCATTTGGCCTGCTGTATCTGATCTCAGGTTGTGAAAGTTCCTTAGAAGGTGAACAGCCCATTGTCTCTCTTGCTGATTTCTATCAGATTTGGCTGTTTATAGTGAAGGCGTAGTCTGCTCACCTCCTCTGTGCATCTGTTGTGGGTGCTTCAGCCTCGAGCTAATCCTGCTGTAAGGAGCATCACTGAAGACAAAGGTTTTGGGGCGATTTATATTATGGCAGATGACCCGTTGTTCCGCCAGAGGGACATGGAGTAGATTACTCCTTCCCCTAATGGAGGGGCCGAATGCAAAATTTATAAATCACCACCAAGTTGACACACTGCACTGGACTCCCCTGGTGTCTAGTTTTCAGAAATGTCAGCCATTTAGCATGGCAGTATGGCAAGAAAAACCCCACTCTGCCGGTCCATATGTGAAGTTTACACCCAGACAAATTTAAATTTCCTCTCGCTTGCCATGGGAATGGGGATGCTCAGTGCACCAGGCATCCAGAAAGACTTTTGGGGCTTTAGAGGCTTTAGGGACAGGGGCTAAGCCCAATGACAGGGCGGGCTGCCCACACTTCATATTTTGTCCTGGGGGCCTCTCAACCCCAAACAATTAACTCTTCTATTCACTTTTGATTTAGCAGGATTTTTATACCCTGGGGAGCAGATTAGGAGCAAAACCCCCAAGGGGGCAGAAAAACTGTTGATCCAGGGGATATAGGGAGCACAGACCCATTTCCAGCGGGAGACTCCAGTCAAAACAGTAAATGTAACAATTTCCCGGTGGTCTAATGGACATTCTGATTCTCTGGGGCTGATTGAGGTTAAACACCCCTTATATGCCACTCCAGGGGGTAGAAATATTAGTATGCTAGTATGCCTGGGGCAGGAGGGATCAAGCTGCCATACAATCTTCTCACTAACTCCTAAATTGGAAGAGCAACCTGCAGGATTATTGTGGAGTGTTTTCCTGTGTATACTCTTAGGCTGTACATATAACTCATAGAGCTCTCGCACAACATGTACATCCTGATGCCGTAAGTAGTTCATACTTGATATGTAGTGCCTAAACAGAAATCCCCCTTTGTACAAGATCAAGGACTCATTGACTGTTATATTCTTTCCAAGAAGATAAATCTCTAGAAACTTGGCAGACAAATGTTCCACGACAGGCTGTATTTTGAACAGTCTGTCATGGTATGGGTGATCCTGGGGCAATGCAGCTGAATTATCATTGAAAAGCAACATAGGCTCCAAAATCAAAAACCTAGCTGTGGTCATGACCAGTGCGAAGCTGGGTGTTGCCCAAACTGCATGAGTAGAAGGACTGTACAGTTGGGTTGTGTAGGTTTCCATGTTAGGCTCAGAATTTCTTTTAACTCCACAAGTGACGTGGGAGTCTCCAGGTGTGCCCCAGATTGAGGCAACAGAATGCCTCCATGATTCCTCAGAAACTGAAAGGCATGTACATTTGTTTGGTGCTTAATTTCCTCAAAGAAATCTTCCTCCAGAAAAAGATGGAAGTAGTTAATGGAAATAAAATACAGTATTGACCTTACATCCCAGCACCAACAGTGAATGGGGGAATCTGTGCCTGAACTAAATTAGGAGTCTGCAAAGTGAGCACTCTGCCTGTACTCTGTACGGTGCCTGCCTGTACTCAACAATTTCTTGGAAAACTTTGTGAACGTTGTAGGAAAGTGCCCCTTTTTGCATGGTTACCCCCTAACATTTGCCAGATACATGTTGCCAACTTGACTGAGTGTGCCCTGGGTCCCTGCCAATCAGACTCCCAGGGCCTGTGTTCTTTCCCAATACTGTACCTTTTTCTCCACAATTGGCACACCTCTGGGCCTCATGCAAGTCCATTGTAAAAGGTACCTCTGGTACCACGGGCCTTGTGACCAGAGAGGGCCTCTGAGGGCTGCAGCATGTATGATGCCAACCTCAGAGACCCCCCACCTTAACACCCATAACCTGCCACTGCAGGCTGCGTGTTTTGGTGCAGACCAAACTGAAGAGTCGAGATGGCATACATCCCTGTGTGCCATGCCCACCCACACTGCCTGTGGCATGGGTAAGTCAACCCTATAGCAGGTCTTACAGCCATAAAGGCAGGGTGCACCATACCACAGGTGAGAGTATAGTTGCATGAGCAATATGCCCCTACAGTGTCTGTGCAATTCACAGACATTGTAAGTCCAGGGAAGCCATTTTGAGTACATGGGCTAGGAGTTTGTTAGCACAAACTCCACAGCTCCATGTTGACTTTACTGAAGACTGAGAAGTTTGGTACCAAACATCACAGCACATTAAACCCACACTGATGTCAGTGTTGGATTTAATGTAAATTGCACTCAGAGGGCATCTTAGAGATGCCCCCTGGAAAGCGACCATCACTGGGGTGGTTCCTGAATGGCTACCCGCCATCTGCCACCTCTCTGGCACCTGAAACAAAGCACATCCGGGGCAGAGGAGTCATGCCTCCTACCCCAGGATGGGCAGGTTCCACAAACTGGAAGCTTCAAAGGCTTGCTTCCTTTGTTAGCTAGCCAAAGCCTCTGCTGCTATCAGGTGCTGGCTCCCACCGGTTCTGACCCCCACTTTGGACAGGAGAATAGTCGGGAAACCCTAGAGAGAAAGGAAGGTGTGCCCACCTTACCAACCCCACCCCTCAGGTTGGGGAGGCAAAGTGAAGCACACCTCTCAGTCCCCTCCATCTTGAAGCTGAGGGGACTCCCCAATGAGGACGAGGCATATGCCCCCCCACTGGAGGGTAGCATAAGTGGGTTTGAAGACATCCCAGGGAAGCGACCCATTGGTCCCAACCTGCACCCCCCTGTAACGCCCCTGAATATAGGTATTTAGGGGCACCCCTGAACCTTGCTCCTTAGATACGACAACCTAAGAAGAAGAACCTAAGAGCCGTGCTGCAGAGAAGTTGACGACAACAACTGCTTTGGCCCCATTCTTACCAGCCTGTCTTCTGCTTCAGAGAACCTGCGAGCTGAAACCAGCAAGCCCTGCAGCTAAGCAGCCTCCAAGAACCCTGGAGATCTGCCCTGCCTTCGAAAAAGACTCTTGTCTTCCGAGAACATGGATTGTCCAACAAAGAAACTCCAACTTCAAGGACTCCGGATCCAGGCGGATCTGCGTCCCCAGCACACTCTGCACCCGACGTCCACAGCCCGAGTTCGAGTGACTCACCTATCATGTGAAGTCTCCGCAGTGATCCTGACCTCGTCTGTATCAGTGGCTGACCTATGCAGGACCCCCTCTCGCCCTCTACGCTTGCAGCCCGACTGCGACAGGAACCAGTTGCGAAACCCCAACACCAAAAGGCACCCCTGCATATTCCGCCCCCTGACTTTTGGGAGCCCAGCTGATGGTGTCCCCCAGCTCCAGCTATCCAACTTACCTGCCTAACCATTGGTCGCCTTCATCCAGCCTCCTGGTCCAAGCCTGCAGCCTCTTTCCGAAAACGACGACCTCCGTTGGAAAGCATTGGTTGCCCAAAACTAATTTGAACCCTACACCCAGCCACCCCTGTGTCGCTGGTGGTGTAGATTTGGTGCTGCTTTGTGGCCACCCTGTGCTCACTTTAATCCCCGGGTCGTTTGCCCTATGACTGTGGGTACCTACCTGCAAACCGTGCCTCTTCTAAGTACCCCCAGGCTCTATTGGATAACATTGTGCCCAGTGACCTCTGCATCCGGGCACCCTAGTGCCGCTGGTGGTGCAGTACTTACCTGGTCTTGAACCTTGCCCTGTGTTGTCCTAAACCCCCAAAGCCTGGGGAAGTAAGTTGAGTACTTACCTGCAAACTGTTTAACATTGTGGTTACCTACCTTCAAACCGTGCCTCTTCGAGATACCCCCCGGCTCCATTAGATAACATTAGGTCCAGTGCCCTATGCACTCAGCTGCCCCAGTCCGGCTGTTATATCAGTACCTACCTAGTCTTGAACCTTGCCTTGTGTTGTCCTAAACCCCCAAAGCCTGGGGAAATAAGTTTAGGTACTTACCTGCAAACTATTTAACATTGTTTTCCTCAATAGATTTGCATTGTAGTTCTATCTATTGCACTGAACTGTCTAACCTTATCACTGCAAAAGCATACAACTGTACTTGATTGACATCTCTAGAAAACATTCTTAATACTGTAAAGTATATAACTGCATTTACAAAACATTACTGCATTCTTGAAAAGTATTGCTACTTTTAAACCACTATGAAACTTACCAGCACTAAGTGATTTTTGGTTCTAGAAATAAAATAACAACGTTTTGTACAACCTAATGGTCTGAATTCAGTCTTTGAGTGCCCCTTTTTGCATGGTTACCCCTTATCTTTTTGCCAAATACATGATGCCAACTTGACTGAGTGTGCCATGGGTCCCTGCCAATCGGACTTACAGGGCCGATGTTCTTTCCCAAAACTGTACCTTTGTCTCCACAATTGGCACACCTGTGGGCCACATGCAAGTACCTTGTAAATTGTAAACGGTACCCCTGGTACCAAGGGCCTTGTGACCAGAGAGGGCCTGTGAGGGTATGCCACCCTCAGAGACCCCTCACCTTAACACCCACACACTGCCACTGCAGGCTGCGTGTTTTGGTGCAGACCAAACTAAAGAGTTGACATGGCCCACATGCCTGTGTGCAATGCCCACCCACACTGCCTGCAGCATGGGTAAGTCACCCCTCTAGCAGGCATTACAGCCCTAAAGGCAGGGACACCATACCACAGGTGAGGGCATAGCTGCATGAGCATTATGCCCCACAGTGTCTGTGCCATTCACAGACATTGTAAGTGCAGTGAAGCCATTTTGTGTACATGGGCTAGGAGGTTGTTAGCACAAACTCCACAGCTCCATGTTGACTTTACTTAAGACTGAGAAGTTTGGTACCAAACTTCACAGCACATGAAACCCACACTGATGCCAGTGTTGGATTTAATGTAAATTGCACTCAGAGGGCATCTTAGAGATGCCCCCTGGAAAGCGACCATCCCTGGGGTGGTTCCTGAATGGCTACCAGCCATCTGCCACCTCACTGGGACTTGAAACAAAGCACATCCGGGGCAGAGGAGTCATGCCTCCTCCCCCAGAATGGGCAGGTTCCACGAACTGGAAGCTTCAAAGGCTTGCTTCCTTTGTTAGCTAGCCAAAGCCTCTGCTGCTATCAGGTGCTGGCTCCCACCGGTTCTGACCCCCACTTTGGGCAGGAGAATAGTCGGGAAAACCTAGAGCGAAAGGAAGGTGTGCCCACCTTGCCAACCCCACCCCTCAGGTTGGGGAGGCAAAGAGAAGCACACCTCTCAGTCCCCTCCATCTTGAAGATGAGGGGACTCCTCCAATGAGGACGAGGCATATACCCCCCCACTGGAGGGTAGCATAAGTGGGGTCGTAGACACCCCAGGGAAGGGACCCATTGGTCCCAACCTGCACCCCCCTGTAACGACCCTGAATACAGGTATTTAGGGGAACCCCTGAACCTTGCTCCTTAGATACGACAACCTAAGAAGAAGAACCTAAGAGCCGTGCTGCAGAGAAGATGACGACAACAACTGCTTTGGCCCCATTCCTACCAGCCTGTCTTCTGCTTCAGAGAACCTGCGAGCTGAAACCAGCGAGCCCTGCAGCTAAGCAGCCTCCAAGAACCCTGGAGACCTGCCCTGCCTTCGAAGAAGACTCTTGTCTTCCGAGAACATGGATTGTCCAACAAAGAAACTCCAACTTCAAGGATTCCGGTTCCAGGCCGATCTGCGTCCCCAGCACACTCTGCACCCGACGTCCACAGCCCGAGTTCGAGTGACTCACCTATCCGGTGAAGTCTCCCCAGCGATCCTGACCTCATCTGTATCAGTGGCTGACCTATGCAGGACCCCCTCTCGCCCTCGACGCCTGCAGCCCGACTGCGACTGGAACCAATTGCGAAACCCCAACACCAAAAGGCACCCCTGCATATTCCGCCCCCTGACTTTAGGGAGCCCAGCTGATGGTGTCCCCCAGCTATCCAACTTACCTGCCTAACCATTGGTCGCCTTCATCCAGCCTCCTGGTCCAAGCCTGCATCCTCTTTCCGAAAACAACGACCTCCGTTGGAAAGCATTGGGTGCCCGACACTGATTTGCATCCTACACCCGGCCACCCCTGTGCCGCTGGTGGTGTAGCTTTGGTGCTGCTTTGTGGCCACCCTGTGCTCACTTCAATCCCTGGGGCATTTGCCCTTAGACCGTGTCTACCTACCTTCAAACCGTGCCTCTTCGAGGTACACCCCGGCTCCATTGGATAACATTTGGCCCAGTGACTTCTGCACTCAGCCGCCCCAGTTAGTTCAGTACCTACCTGGCCTTAAACCTTGCCTTGTGTTCTCCTAAAGCCCCAAAGCCTGGGGAAGTTAGTTTAGGTACTTACCTGCAAACTGTTTAACATTGTTTTCCTCCGAAGATTTGCATTGTAGTTCTATCTATTGAAATGAACTGTCAAACCTTATCACTGCAAAAGCATACAATTGTACTTGATTGACATCTACAGAAAACATTCTTAATACTGTAAAGTATATAACTGCATTTACAAAACATTACTGCACTCTTGAAAAGTATTGCTACTTTTAAACAACTGTGAAACTTACCTGCACTAAGTGACATTTGGTTCTAGAAATAAAATAACAAAATAACGTTTTGTACAACCTAATGGTCTAAATTCAGTCTTTGAGTGCCTCTTTTTGCATGGTTATCCCTTTACCTTTTTTGCCAGATACATGTTGCCAACTTGACTGAGCGTGCCCTGGTTCCCTGCCAATCAGGCTTACAGGGCCCATGTTCTTTCCCTAAACTGTACCTTTGTCTCCACAATTTGCACACTTCTGGGCCACATGCAAGTCCCTTGTAAACGGTACACCTGGTACCAAGGGCCTTGTGACTAGAGAGGGCCTCTGAGGGCATGCCACCCCCCGGAGACCCTCACCTCAACACCCACACACTGCCACTGCAGGCTGCATGTTTTGGTGCAGACCAAACTAAAGAGTTGACATGGCCCACATCCCTGTATGCAATGCCCATCCACACTGCCTGCAGCATGGGAAAGTCACCCCTCTAGCAGGCATTACAGCCCTAAAGGTAGGGTAACCATACCACAGGTGAGGGCATAACTGCATGAGCAATATGTCCCTACAGTGTCTGTGCCATTCACAGACATTGTAAGTGCAGTGAAGCCATTTTGAGTACATGCGCTGGGAGTTTGTCAGCACAAACTCCACAGCTCTATGATGGCTTTACTGAAGACTGAGAAGTTTGATACCAAACTTCTCAGCACATTAAACCCACACTGATGCCAGTGTTAGATTTAATGTAAAATTACTCAGAGGGCATCTTAGAGATGCCCCCTGGAAAACGACAAGCCCCTGGTGTGGTTCCTGAATGGCTACCCACCATCTACCACCTCTAGACAGGTTTCTGGCCCATGCGTAGAGAGCCTCTGCTCTCTGGGTCCTGAAACAAAGCACATCCTGGGCAGAGGTGTCACGCCTGCTACCCCAGGATGGGCAGGGTCCACGAAGGGGAAGCTTCAAAGGCCGGCCGCCTTTGTTAGCTACCCCTGCTGCTATCAGCAACTGGCTCCCACTGGTTCTGATTCCCACTTTGGGCAGGAGAATCAGCAGGAAAACCTAGAGAGAAAGGGAGGTGTTCCCACCTTTGTCAACCCCACCCCTCAGGTGGGGGAGGTGAATTGAAGCACACATCTCAGTACCCTCTATCTTGAAGATGAGGGGACGCCCCAAATCAGGATGAGGCATATGCCCACTCCCACTGGAGGGTGGCATAAGAGGGGGTGTAGACACCCGAGGGAAGGGACCCATTGGTCCCAACCTATACCCCCCTGTAACACCACTAAATCTAGGTATTTAGGGGCACCCATAAACCTTGTTCCTTAGGCACGACAACCTATGAAAAAGAAGGCCTAAAGAGCCGTGCTGCAGAGAAGAGGACAAAGACACTGCTTTGGCCCCAGCTCTACCAGCCTGTCTCCTGCTTCAGATACCCTGCGAGCTGAAACCAGCAAGTCCTGCTGCTAAGCAGCCTCCACGAACCCTGGAGATATGCCATGCCTTCGAAAAAGACTCTTGTCTTCTGAGGACATGGATTGTCCAACAAAGAAAGTCCAACTTCAAGGACTCCGGATCCAGACGGATCCGCGTCCCCAGCACACTCTGCACCCGACGCCCACTGCCTGAGTTCGAGTGACTCACCTATCCTGTGAAGTCTCTGCGGCGATCCTGACCTCATCTGCATCAGTGGCTGACCTATCCAGGACCCTCCTCAACGCCTGCAGCCTCTGTTCGAAGAGTCCCCCCGACCACGACAAGAACCAGATGAGAAAACGCTGACACCAAAAGGCACCCCTGCATCCTCCGTCCCCGACTTTGGAGACCACAGCTGACGGTGCCCAGGTGACCCGCAGCTATCCAACTTACCTGCCGAGCCGTTGATCGCCTTCGTGCAGCTTCATGGTCCAAGGCTGCAGCCTCTTTCCGAAACCGACGACCTCCAGTGGAAAACAGTGGGCGTCAGACGCTGATTTGCACCCTGCAACAAACTGCCCTTTCCCGCTGGTGGTGTAGCTTTGGTGCTGCATTGTGGCCCCTCCCTGTGCCCACTTAAACCCCCAGGGCATTTGCCATAAGACCGCGGGTGCCTACCTGCAAACCGTGCCTCTTCGAGGTCCCCTCAGGCTCTATTGGATAACATTGTGCCCAGCGACCTCTGCATCCGGCCGCCCTAGTGGCGCTGGTGGTGCAGTACCTACCTGGTCTTGAACCTTGCCCTGTGTTGTCTTAAACCCCCAAAGCCTGGGGAAGTAAGTTGAGTACTTACCTGCAAACTGTTTAACATTGTTTTCCTCTGTAGGATTGCATTGTAGTTCTATCTATTGCACTGAACTGTCTAAGCGTATCACTGCAAAAGCATACAACTTCACTTGATTGACATCTACAGAAAACATTCTTAATACTGTAAAGTATATAACTGGATTTACAAAACATTACTGTATTCTTGAAAAGTATTGCTACTTTTAAACCACTGTGAAACTTACCTGCACTAAGTGATTCTTAGTTCTAGAAATAAAATAACAAAGTAACAATGTTTTCTACAACCTAATGGTCTGAATTCAGTCTTTGAGTGCCCCTTTTTGCATGGTTACTCCTTACCTTTTTGCCAGATACATGATGCCAACTTGACTGAGTGTGGCCTGGGTCCCTGCCAATCCGGCTTACAGGGCCTATACTCTTTCCTAAAACTGTACCTTTGAATCCACAACTGGCACACCTCTGGGCCACATGCACGTCCCTTGTAAATGGTACCCCTGGTTCTTAGGGCCTTGTGACCAGAGAGGGCCTCTGAGGGCCTGCCACCCTCGGAGACCCCTCACCTTAACACCCACACACTGCCACTGCAGGCTGCGTGTCAAACTAAAGAGTCGACATGGCCCAAATCCCTGTGTGCAATGCCCACCCACACTGCCTGTGGCATGGGTAAGTAACCCCTCTAGCAGGCATTACACAGCCCTAAAGGCAGGGTGCACCGTACCATAGGTGAGGGCATAGCTGCATGAACAATATACCCCTACAGTGTCTGTGCCATTCACAGACATTGTAAGTGCAGTGAAGCCATTTTGAGTACATGGTCTGGAAGTTTGTCAGCACAATCTCCACAGCTCCATGATGGCTTGACTGAGAAGTTTGGTACCAAACTTCACAGCACATTAAACCCACGCCGATGCCAGTGTTGCATTTAATGTGAAATGCACTCAGAGGGCATCTTATAGATGCCCCCTGGAAAACGACCATCCCTGGAGTGGTTCCTGAATGGCTACCTGCCATCTGCCACCTCTCTGGATCCTGAAACAAAGCACATCCTGGGCAGAGGTGTCATGCCTCCTCCCCCAGGTTGGGCAGGTTCCACGAACGGGAAGCTTTAAATGCTTGCTGCCTTTGTTAGCTAGCCCCAAGCCTCTGCTGCTATCAGGAGTTGTCTCCCACCGGTTCTGACCCCTCTTGGGGCAGGAGAATCGGCAGAAAAACCTACAGAGAAAGGGAGGTGTGCCCACCTTTGCCAACCCCACCCCTCGGGTGGGGGAGGTGAAATGAAGCACACATCTCAGTCCCCTCCATCTTGAAAATGAGGGGACTCCCCCAATGAGGACAAGGCATATGCCCCCCCCCTCCCTCTCCCCACTCTAGGGTGGCATAAGAGGGGGCATAGAGGCCCCAGTTAAGGGACCCATTGGTCACAGCCTGCACCCCCCTGTAACACCCCTAAATCTAGGTATTTAGGGGCACCCCTGAACCTTAATCCTTAGATACAAAAACCTTAGAAGAAGAACCAAAGAGCTGTGCTGCAGTGAAGATGACAACAACAACTGCTTTGGCCCCATCCCTACCAGCCTGTCTTCTGCTTCAGAGAACCTGCTAGCTGAAACCAGCGAGTCTTGCAGCTAAGCAGCCTCCAAGAACCCTGGAGACCTGCCCTGCCTTAAAAAAAGACTCTTGGCTTCCGAGGACACTAATTGTCCAACAAAAGAAACTCCAACTTCAAGGACTCCCGATCCAGGCGGATCCGCGTCCCCAGCACACTCCGCACCCGACGCCCATGGCCCAACTTCGGGTGGCTCACCTATCCTGTGAAGTCTCCCCGGCAATCCTGACCTCATCTGTGTCAGTGGCTGACCTATGCAGAAACACCTCTCCCCCTCGATGCCTGCAGCCCGACTGCGACTGGAACCAGTTGTGAAACCCCGACACCAAAAGGCATCCCTGCATCTTCCGCCCCCTGACTTTAGAGAGCCCAGCTGATGGTATCCCCCAGATATCCAACTTACCTGTCTAACCGTTGGTCGCCTTCATCCAGCCTCCTGGTCCAAGCCTGCAGCTTCTTTCCAAAAACGACGACCTCCGTTGGAAAGCATTGGTTGCCCAACACTAATTTGAACCCTACACCCAGCCACCCCTGTGTCGCTGGTGGTGTAGCTTTGGTGCTGCTTTGTGGCCATCCTGTGCTCACTTTAATCCCCGGGTCGTTTGCCCTATGACTGTGGGTACCTACCTGCAAACCGTGCCTCTTCGAAGTACCCCCAGGCACTATTGGATAACATTGTGCCCAGCGACCTCTGCATCCGGCCACCCTAGTGCCGCTGGTGGTGCAGTACCTACCTGGTCTTGAACCTTGCCCTGTGTTGTCCTAAACCCCCAAAGCCTGGGGACGTAAGTTGAGTACTTACCTGCAAACTGTTTAACATTGTGGTTACCTACCTTCAAACCGTGCCTCTTCGAGGTACCCCCGGCTCCATTAGATAACATTAGGCCCAGTGCCCTCTGCACTCAGCCGCCCCAGTCCCGCTGTTATATCAGTACCTACCTGGTCTTGAACCTTGCCTTGTGTTGTCCTAAACCCCCAAAGCCTGGGGAAATAAGTTTAGGTACTTACCTGCAAACTATTTAACATTGTTTTCCTCAATAGATTTGCATCTAACCTTATCACTGCAAAAGCATACAACTGTACTTGATTGACATCTACAGAAAACATTCTTAATACTGTAAAGTATATAACTGCATTTACAAAACATTACTGCATTCTTGAAAAGTATTGCTACTTGTTTTAAACAAATATGAAACTTACATGCACTAAGTGATTTTTGGTTCTAGAAATAAAATAACGTTTTGTACAACCTAATGGTCTGAATTCAGTCTTTGAGTGCCCCTTTTTGCATGGTTACCCCTTACCTTTTTGCCAAATACATGATGCCAACTTGACTGAGTGTGCCCTGGATCCCTGCCAATCGGACTTACAGGGCCGATGTTCTTTCCCAAAACTGTACCTTTGTCTCCACAATTGGCACACCTGTGGGCCACATGCAAGTACCTTTTAAATTGTAAACGGTACCCCTGGTACCAAGGGCCTTGTGACCAGAGAGGGCCTGTGAGGGTATGCCACCCTCAGAGACCCCTCACCTTAACATCCACACACTGCCACTGCAGGCTGCGTGTTTTGGTGCAGACCAAACTAAAGAGTTGACATGGCCCACATGCCTGTGTGCAATGCCCAACCACACTGCCTGCAGCATGGGTAAGTCACCCCTCTAGCAGGCATTACAGCCCTAAAGGCAGGGACACCATACCACAGGTGAGGGCATAGCTGCATGAGCATTATGCCCCACAGTGTCTGTGCCATTCACAGACATTGTAAGTGCAGTGAAGCCATTTTGTGTACATGGGCTAGGAGTTTGTTAGCACAAACTCCACAGCTCCATGTTGACTTTACTTAAGACTGAGAAGTTTGGTACCAAACTTCACAGCACATTAAACCCACACTGATCCCAGTGTTGGATTTAATGTAAATTGCACTCAGAGGGCATCTTAGAGATGCCCCCTGGAAAACGACCATCCCTGGGGTGGTTCCTGAATGGCTACCCGCCATCTGCCACCTCTCTGGGACCTGAAACAAAGCACATCCGGGGCAGAGAAGTCATGCCTCCTACCCCAGGATGGGCAGGTTCAATGAACTGGAAGCTTCAAAGGCTTGCTTCCTTTGTTAGCTAGCCAAAGCCTCTGCTGCTATCAGCTGCTGGCTCCCACCGGTTCTGACCCCCACTTTGGGCAGGAGAATAGTCGGGAAAACCTAGAGAGAAAGGAAGGTGTGCCCACCTTGCCAACCCCACCACTCAGGTTGGGGAGGCAAAGTGAAGCACACCTCTCAGTCCCCTCCATCTTGAAGATGAGGGGACTCCCCCAATGAGGACGAGGCATATGCCCCCCCACTGGAGGGTAGCATAAGTGGGGTCGTAGACACCCCAGGGAAGGGACCCATTGGTCCCAACCTGCACCCCCATGTAACACCCCTGAATATAGGTATTTAGGGGCACCACTGAACCTTGCTCCTTAGATACGACAACCTAAGAAGAAGAACCTAAGAGCCGTGCTGCAGAGAAGATGACGACAACAACTGCTTTGGCCCCATTCCTACCAGCCTGTCTTCTGCTTCAGAGAACCTGCGAGCTGAAATCAGCAAGCCCTGCAGCTAAGCAGCCTCCAAGAACCCTGGAGACCTGCCCTGCTTTCGAAAAAGTCTCTTGTCTTCCGAGAATATGGATTGTCCAACAAAGAAACTCCAACTTCAAGGACTCTGGATCCAGACGTATCTGCGTCCCCAGCACACTCTGCACCCGAGGTCCACAGCCCGAGTTCAAGTGACTCACCTATCCTGTGAAGTCTCCCCAGCGATCCTGACCTCATCTGTATCAGTGGCTGACCTATGCAGGACCCCCTCTCGCCCTCGACGCCTGCAGCCCGACTGCCACTGGAACCAGTTGCGAAACCCCAACACCAAAAGGCACCCCTGCATATTCCGCCCCCTGACTTTAGGGAGCCCAGCTGATGGTGTCCCCCAGCTATCCAACTTACCTGCCTAACCATTGGTCGTCTTCCTCCAGCCTCCTGGTCCCAGCCTGCAGCCTCTTTCCGAAAACAACGACCTCCGTTGGAAAGCATTGGGTGCCCGACACTGATTTGCACCCTACACCCGGCCACTCCTGTGCCGCTGGTGGTGTAGCTTTGGTGCTGCTTTGTGGCCACCCTGTGCTCACTTCAATCCCTGGGGCATTTGCCCTTAGACCGTGTCTACCTACCTTCAAACCGTGCCTCTTCGAGGTACACCCCGGCTCCATTGGATAGCATTAGGCCCAGTGACCTCTGCACTCAGCTGCCCCAGTGCTGCTGTTAGTTCAGTACCTACCTGGTCTTAAACCTTGCCTTGTGTTCTCCTAAACCCCCAAAGCCTGGGGAAGTAAGTTTAGGTACTTACCTGCAAACTGTTTAACATTGTTTTCCTCCGAAGATTTGCATTGTAGTTCTATCTATTGAAATGAACTGTCAAACCTTATCACTGCAAAAGCTTACAAGTGTACTTGATTGACATCTACAGAAAACATTCTTAATACTGTAAAGTATATAACTGCATTTACAAAACATTACTGCACTCTTGAAAAGTATTGCTATTTTTGAACAACTGTGAAACTTACCTGCACTAAGTGACGTTTGGTTCTAGAAATAAAATAACAAAATAACAACGTTTTGTACAACCTAATGGTCTAAATTCAGTCTTTGAGTGCCTCTTTTGCATGGTTACCCCTTACCTTTTTGCCAGATACATGTTGCCAACTTGACTGAGCGTGCCCTGGTTCCCTGCCAATCAGGCTTACAGGGCCCATGTTCTTTCCCTAAACTGTACCTTTGTCTCTACAATTTGCACACTTCTGGGCCACATGCAAGTCCCTTGTAAACGGTACACCTGGTACCAAGGGCCTTGTGACTAGAGAGGGCCTCTGAGGGCATGCCACCCCCGGAGACCCCTCACCTCAACACCCACACACTGCCACTGCAGGCTGCATGTTTTGGTGCAGACCAAACTAAAGAGTTGACATGGCCCACATCCCTGTATGCAATGCCCATCCACACTGCCTGCAGCATGGGAAAGTCACCCCTCTAGCAGGCATTACAGCCCTAAAGGTAGGGTAACCATACCACAGGTGAGGGCATAACTGCATGAGCAATATGTCCCTACAGTGTCTGTGCCATTCACAGACATTGTAAGTGCAGTGAAGCCATTTTGAGTACATGCGCTGGGAGTTTGTCAGCACAAACTCCACAGCTCTATGATGGCTTTACTGAAGTCTGAGAAGTTTGATACCAAACTTCTCAGAACATTAAACCCACACTGATGCCAGTGTTAGATTTAATGTAAAATTTACTCAGAGGGCATCTTAGAGATGCCCCCTGGAAAACAACAAGCCCCTGGTGTGGTTCCTGAATGGCTACCCCCCATCTACCACCTCCAGACAGGTTTCTGGCCCATGCGTAGAGAGCCTCCGCTCTCTGGGTCCTGAAACAAAGCACATCCTGGGCAGAGGTGTCACGCCTGCTACTCCAGGATGGGCAGGGTCCACGAAGGGGAAGCTTCAAAGGCCGGCCGCCTTTGTTAGCTACCCCTGCTGCTATCAGCAACTGGCTCCCACTGGTTCTGATTCCCACTTTGGGCAGGAGAATCAGCAGGAAAACCTAGAGAGAAAGGGAGGTGTTCCCACCTTTGTCAGCCCCACCCCTCAGGTAGGGGAGGTGAATTGAAGCACACATCGCAGTACCCTCTATCTTGAAGATGAGAGGACTCTCTAAATCAGGATGAGGCATATGCCCACTCCCTCTGGAGGGTGGCATAAGAGGGGGTGTAGACACCCGAGGGAAGGGACCCATTGGTCCCAACCTATACCCCCCTGTAACACCACTAAATCTAGGAATTTAGGGGCACCGATAAACCTTGTTACTTAGGTACGACAACCTAAGAAAAAGAAGGCCTGAAGAGCCGTGCTGCAGAGAAGAGGACAAAGACACAGCTTTGGCCCCAGCTCTACCAGCCTGTCTCCTGCTTCAGATACCCTGCGAGCTGAAACCAGCAAGTCCTGCTGCTAAGCAGCCTCCACGAACCCTGGAGACCTGCCATGCCTTTGAAAAAGACTCTTGTCTTCTGAGGACATGGATTGTCCAACAAAGAAAGTCCAACTTCAAGGACTCCGGATCCAGACGGATCCACGTCCCCAGCACACTCTGCACCCGACGCCCACTGCCTGAGTTCGAGTGACTCACCTATCCTGTGAAGTCTCTGCGGCGATCCTGACCTCATCTGCATCAGTGGCTGACCTATCCAGGACCCTCCTCAACGCCTGCAGCCTCTGTTCGAAGAGTCCCCCCAACCACGACAAGAACCAGATGAGAAAACCCTGACACCAAAAGGCACCCCTGCATCCTCCGTCCCCGACTTTGGGGACCACAGCTGACGGTGCCCAGGTGTCCCGCAGCTATCCAACTTACCTGCCGAGCCGTTGATCGCCTTCGTGCAGCTTCATGGTCCAAGGCTGTAGCCTCTTTCCGAAACCGACGACCTCCAGTGGAAAACAGTGGGCGTCAGACGCTGATTTGCACCCTGAAACAAACTGCCCTTTCCCGCTGGTGGTGTAGCTTTGGTGCTGCATTGTGGCCCCTCCCTGTGCCCACTTAAACCCCCAGGGCATTTGCCATAAGACCGCGGGTGCCTACCTGCAAACCGTGCCTCTTCGAGGTACCCCCAGGCTCTATTGGATAACATTGTGCCCAGCGACCTCTGCATCCGGCCGCCCTAGTGGCGCTGGTGGTGCAGTACCTACCTGGTCTTGAACCTTGCCCTGTGTTGTCCTAAACCCCCAAGGCCTGGGGAAGTAAGTTGAGTACTTACCTGCAAACTGTTTAAGATTGTTTTCCTCTGTAGGATTGCATTGTAGTTCTATCTATTGCACTGAACTGTCTAAGCTTATCACTGCAAAAGCATACAACTGCACTTGATTGACATCTACAGAAAACATTCTTAATACTGTAAAGTATATAACTGGATTTACAAAACATTACTGTATTCTTGAAAAGTATTGCTACTTTTAAACCACTGTGAAACTTACCTGCACTAAGTGATTCTTAGTTCTAGAAATAAAATAACAAAGTAACAATGTTTTCTACAACCTAATGGTCTGAATTCAGTCTTTGAGTGCCCCTTTTTGCATGGTTACTCCTTACCTTTTTGCCAGATACATGATGCCAACTTGACTGAGTGTGCCCTGGGTCCCTGCCAATCCGGCTTACAGGGCCCATACTCTTTCCCAAAACTGTAACTTTGAATCCACAACTGGCACACCTCTGGGCCACATGCAAGTCCCTTGTAAATGGTACCCCTGGTACCTAGGGCCTTGTGACCAGAGAGGGCCTCTGTGGGCCTGCCACCCTCGGAGACCCCTCACCTTAACACCCACAAACTGCCACTGCAGGCTGCGTGTTTTGGTGCAGCCCAAACTAAAGAGTCGACATGGCCCACATCCCTGTGTGCAATGCCCACCCACACTGCCTGTGGCATGGGTAAGTAACCCCTCTAGCAGGCATTACACAGCCCTAAAGGCAGGGTGCACCGTACCATAGGTGAGGGCATAGCTGCATGAACAATATACCCCTACAGTGTCCGTGCCATTCACAGACATTGTAAGTGCAGTGAAGCCATTTTGAGTACATGGTCTGGAAATTTATCAGCACAATCTCCACAGCTCCATGATGGCTTGACTAAGAAGTTTGGTACCAAACTTCACAGCACATTAAACCCACACCGATGCCAGTGTTGCATTTAATGTGAAATGCACTCAGAGGGCATCTTATAGATGCCCCCTGGAAAACGACCATCCCTGGAGTGGTTCCTGAATGGCTACCTGCCATCTGCCACCTCTCTGGATCCTGAAACAAAGCACATCCTGGGCAGAGGTGTCATGCCTCCTCCCCCAGGATGGGCAGGTTCCACGAACGGGAAGCTTTAAATGCTTGCTGCCTTTGTTAGCTAGCCCCAAGCCTCTGCTGCTATCAGGAGTTGGCTCCCACCGGTTCTGACCCCTCTTGGGGCAGGAGAATCGGCAGAAAAACCTACAGAGAAAGGGAGGTGTGCCCACCTTTGCCAACCCCACCCCTCGGGTGGGGGAGGTGAAGTGAAGCACACATCTCAGTCCCCTCCATCTTGAAAATGAGGGGACTCCCCCAATGAGGACAAGGCATATGCCCCCCCCTCCCTCTCCCCACTCTAGGGTGGCATAAGAAGGGGCATAGAGGCCCCAGTTAAGGGACCCATTGGTCCCAGCCTGCACCCCCTTGTAACACCCCTAAATCTAGGTATTTAGGGGCACCCCTGAACCTTAATCCTTAGATACGAAAACCTTAGAAGAAGAACCAAAGAGCTGTGCTGCAGTGAAGATGACGACAACAACTGCTTTGACCCCATCCCTAACAGCCTGTCTTAAGCTTCAGAGAACCTGCGAGCTGAAACCAGCGAGTCTTGCAGCTAAGCAGCCTCCAAGAACCCTGGAGACCTGCCCTGCCTTAAAAA
Source organism: Calotriton arnoldi (assembly GCA_963921515.1). NCBI lineage: Eukaryota > Metazoa > Chordata > Amphibia > Caudata > Salamandridae > Calotriton > Calotriton arnoldi. Next base: position 1,367,738 of record CAWUFW010004257.1, on the reverse strand, counting down.
AAGACTCTTGTCTTCCGAGGACACGAATTGTCCAACAAAAGAAACTCCAACTTCAAGGACTCCCGATCCAGGCGGATCCGCGTCCCCAGCACACTCTGCACCCGACGCCCATGGCCCAACTTCGGGTGGCTCACCTATCCTGTGAAGTCTCCCCGGCAATCCTGACCTCATCTGTATCAGTGGCTGACCTATGCAGGAACACCTCTCCCCCTCGATGCCTGCAGCCCGACTGCGACTGGAACCAGTTGTGAAACCCCGACACCAAAAGGCACCCCTGCATCTTCCGCCGCCTGACTTTAGGGAGCCCAGCTGATGGTATCCCCCAGATATCCAACTTACCTGTCTAACCGTTGGTCGCCTTCATCCAGCCTCCTGGTCCAAGCCTGCAGCCTCTTTCCGAAAACGACGACCTCCGTTGGAAAGCATTGGTTGCCCAACACTAATTTGAACCCTACACCCAGCCACCCCTGTGTCGCTGGTGGTGTAGCTTTGGTGCTGCTTTGTGGCCAACCTGTGCTCACTTTAATCCCCGGGTCGTTTGCACTATGACTGTGGGTACCTACCTGCAAACCGTGCCTCTTCGAAGTACCCCCAGGCACTATTGGATAACATTGTGCCCAGCGACCTCTGCATCCGGCCACCCTAGTGCCGCTGGTGGTGCAGTACCTACCTGGTCTTGAACCTTGTCCTGTGTTGTCCTAAACCCCCAAAGCCTGGGGAAGTAAGTTGAGTACTTACCTGCAAACTGTTTAACATTGTGGTTACCTACCTTCAAACCGTGCCTCTTCGAGGTACCCCCCGGCTCCATTAGATAACATTAGGCATGGTGCCCTCTGCACTCAGCCGCCCCAGTCCCGCTGTTATATCAGTACCTACCTGGTCTTGAACCTTGCCTTGTGTTGTCCTAAACCCCAAAGCCTGGGGAAGTAAGTTTAGGTACTTACCTGCAAACTATTTAACATTGTTTTCCTCAATAGATTTGCATTGTAGTTCTATCTATTGCACTGAACTGTCTAACCTTATCACTGCAAAAGCATACAACTGTACTTGATTGACATCTACAGAAAACATTCTTAATACTGTAAAGTATATAACTGCATTTACAAAACATTACTGCATTCTTGAAAAGTATTGCTACTTGTTTTAAACAAATATGAAACTTACATGCACTAAGTGATTTTTGGTTCTAGAAATAAAATAACGTTTTGTACAACCTAATGGTCTGAATTCAGTCTTTGAGTGCCCCTTTTGCATGGTTACCCCTTACCGTTTTGCCAAATACATGATGCCAACTTGACTGAGTGTGCCCTGGGTCCCTGCCAATCGGACTTACAGGGCCGATGTTCTTTCCCAAAACTGTACCTTTGTCCCCACAATTGGCACACCTCTGGGCCACATGCAAGTACCTTGTAAACGGTACCCCTGGTAGCGAGCGCCTTGTGACCAGAGAGGGCCTGTGAAGGCATGCCACCCTCAGAGACCCCTCACCTTAACACCCACACACTGCCACTGCAGGCTGCGTGTTTTGGTGCAGACCAAACTAAAGAGTTGACATGGCCCACATGCCTGTGTGCAATGCCCACCCACACTGCCTGCAGCATGGGTAAGTCACCCCTCTAGCAGGCATTACAGCCCTAAAGGCAGGGACACCATACCACAGGTGAGGGCATAGCTGCATGAGCAATATACCCCCACAGTGTCTGTGCCATTCACAGACATTGTAAGTGCAGTGAAGCCATTTTGAGTACATGGGCTAGGAGTTTGTTAGCACAAACTCCACAGCTCCATGTTGACTTTACTGAAGACTGAGAAGTTTGGTACCAAACTTCACAGCACATTAAACCCACACTGATCCCAGTGTTGGATTTAATGTAAATTGAACTCAGAGGGCATCTTAGAGATGCCCCCTAGAAAGCGACCATCCCTGGGGTGATTCCTGAATGGCTACCCGCCATCTGCCACCTCTCTGGGACCTGAAACAAAGGACATCCGGGGCAGAGAAGCCATGCCTCCTACACCAGGATGGGCAGGTTCCATTAACTGGAAGCTTCAAAGGCTTGCTTCCTTTGTTAGCTAGCCAAAGCCTCTGCTGCTATCAGGTGCTGGCTCCCACCGGTTCTGACCCCCACTTTGGGCAGGAGAATAGTCAGGAAAACCTAGAGAGAAAGGAAGGTGTGCCCACCTTGCCAACCCCACCACTCAGGTTGGGGAGGCAAAGTGAAGTACACCTCTCAGTCCCCTCCATCTTGAAGATGAGGGGACTCCCCCAATAAGGACGAGGCATATGCCCCCCCACTGGAGGGTGGCATAAGTGGGGTCGTAGACACCCCAGGGAAGGGACCCATTGGTCCCAACCTGCACCCCCATGTAACACCCCTGAATATAGGTATTTAGGGGCACCCCTGAACCTTGCTCCTTAGATACGACAACCTAAGAAGAAGAACCTAAGAGCCGTGCTGCAGAGAAGATGACGACAACAACTGCTTTGGCCCCATTCCTACCAGCCTGTCTTCTGCTTCAGAGAACCTGCGAGCTGCAACCAGTGAGCCCTGCAGCTAAGCAGCCTCCAAGAACCCTGGAGACCTGCCCTGCTTTCGAAAAAGACTCTTGTCTTCCCAGAACATGGATTGTCCAACAAAGAAACTCCAACTTCAAGGACTCCGGATCCAGGCGTATCTGCGTCCCCAGCACACTCTGCACCCGACGTCGACAGCCCGAGTTCGAGTGATTCACCTATCCTGTGAAGTCTCCCCAGCGATCCTGACCTCATCTGTATCAGTGGCTGACCTATGCAGGACCCCCTCTCGCCCTCGACGCCTGCAGCCCGACTGCCACTGGAACCAGTTGCGAAACCCCAACACCAAAAGGCACCCCTGCATATTCCGCCCCCTGACTTTAGGGAGCCCATCTGATGGTGTCCCCCAGCTATCCATCTTACCTGCCTAACCATTGGTCGCCTTCATCCAGCCTCCTGGTCCAAGCCTGCAGCCTCTTTCCGAAAACAACGACCTCCGTTGGAAAGCATTGGGTGCCCGACACTGATTTGCACCCTACACCCGGCCACTCCTGTGCCGCTGGTGGTGTAGCTTTGGTGCTGCTTTGTGGCCACCCTGTGCTCACTTCAATCCCTGGGGCATTTGCCCTTAGACCGTGTCTACCTACCTTCAAACCGTGCCTCTTTGAGGTACACCCCGGCTCCATTGGATAACATTAGGCCCAGTGACCTCTGCACTCAGCCGCCCCAGTGCTGCTGTTAGTTCAGTACCTACCTGGCCTTAAACCTTGCCTTGTGTTCTCCTAAACCCCCAAAGCCTGGGGAAGTAAGTTTAGGTACTTACCTGCAAACTGTTTAACATTGTTTTCCTCCATAGATTTGCATTGTAGTTCTATCTATTGAAATGAAGTGTCAAACCTTATCACTGCAAAAGCATACAAGTGTACTTGATTGACATCTACAGAAAACATTCTTAATACTGTAAAGTATATAACTGCATTTACAAAATATTACTGCATTCTTGAAAAGTATTGCTACTTTTAAACAACTGTGAAACTTACCTGCTCTAAATGACGTTTGGTTCTAGAAATAAAATAACAAAATAACAACGTTTTGTACAACCTAATGGTCTAAATTCAGTCTTTGAGTGCCTCTTTTTGCATGGTTACCCCTTACCTTTTTTGCCAGATACATGTTGCCAACTTGACTGAGCATGCCCTGGTTCCCTGCCAATCAGGCTTACAGTGCCCATGTTCTTTCCCTAAACTGTACCTTTGTCTCCACACTTCTGGGCCACATGCAAGTCCCTTGTAAACGGTACACCTGGTACCAAGGGCCTTGTAACTAGAGAGGGCCTCCGAGGGCATGCCACTCCCGGAGACCCCTCACCTCAACACCTACACACTGCCACTGCAGGCTGCATGTTTTGGTGCAGACCAAACTAAAGAGTTGACATGGCCCACATCCCTGTATGCAATGCCCATCCACACTGCCTGCAGCATGGGTAAGTCACCCCTCTAGCAGGCATTACAGCCCTAAAGGTAGGGTAACCATACCACAGGTGAGGGCATAACTTCATGAGCAATATGTCCCTACAGTGTCTGTGCCATTCACAGACATTGTAAGTGCAGTGAAGCCATTTTGAGTACATGCGCTGGGAGTTTGTCAGCACGAACTCCACAGCTCTATGATGGCTTTACTGAAGACTGAGAAGTTTGATACCAAACTTCTCAGCACATTAAACCCACACTGATGCCAGTGTTAGATTTAATGTAAAATGCACTCAGAGGGCATCTTAGAGATGCCCCCTGGAAAACGACAAGCCCCTGGTGTGGTTCCTGAATGGCTACCCACCATCTACCACCTCTAGACAGGTTTCTGGCCCATGCGTAGAGAGCCCCCGCTCTCTGGGTCCTGAAACAGAGCACATCCTGGGCAGAGGTGTCATGCCTGATCCCCCAGGATGGGCAGGGTCCACGAAGGGGAAGCTTCAAAGGCCGGCCGCCTTTGTTAGCTACCCCTGCTGCTATCAGCAACTGGCTCCCACTGGTTCTGATTCCCACTTTGGGCAGGAGAATCAGCAGGAAAACCTAGAGAGAAAGGGAGGTGTGCCCACCTTTGTCAACCCCACCCCTCAGGTGGGGGAGGTGAATTGAAGCACACATCTCAGTACCCTCTATCTTGAAGATGAGGGGACTCCCCCAATCAGGATGAGGCATATGCCCACTCCCACTGGAGGATGGCATAAGAGGGGGTGTAGACACCCCAGGGAAGGAACCCATTGGTCCCAACCTATACCCCCCTGTAACACCACTAAATCTAGGAATTTAGGGGCACCCATAAATCTTGTTCCTTAGATACGACAACCTAAGAAAAAGAAGGCCTGAAGAGCCATGCAGCAGAGAAGAAGACAAAGACACTGCTTTGGCCCCAGCTCTACCAGCCTGTCTCGTGCTTCAGATACACTGCGAGCTGAAACCAGCAAGTCCTGCTGCTAAGCAGCCTCCACGAACCCTGGAGACCTGCCATGCCTTCGAAAAAGACTCTTGTCTTCTGAGGACATGGATTGTCCAACAAAGAAAGTCCAACTTCAATGACTCCGGATCCAGACGGATCCGCGTCCCCAGCACACTCTGCATCCGACGTCCACTGCCTGAGTTCGAGTGACTCACCTATCCTGTGAAGTCTCTGCGGCGATCCTGACCTCGTCTGCATCAGTGGCTGACCTATTCAGGACCCTCCTCAACGCCTGCAGCCTCTGTTCGAAGAGTCCCCCGACCACGACAAGAACCAGATGAGAAAACCCCGACACCAAAAGGCACCCCTACATCCTCCGTCCCCGACTTTGGAGACCACAGCTGACCATGCCCAGGTGTCCCGCAGCTATCCAACTTACCTGCTGAGCCGTTGATCGCCTTCGTGCAGCTTCATGGTCCAAGGCTGCAGCCTCTTTCCGAAACCGACGACCTCCAGTGGAAAACAGTGGGCGTCAGACGCTGATTTGCACCCTGAAACAAACTGCCCTTTCCCGCTGGTGGTGTAGCTTTGGTGCTGCATTGTGGCCCCTCCCTGTGCTCACTTCAACCCCCAGGGCATTTGCCATAAGACCGCGGGTGCCTACCTGCAAACCGTACCCCCAGGCTCTATTGGATAACATTGTGCCCAGCGACCTCTGCATCCGGCCGCCCTAGTGGTGCTGGTGGTGCAGTACCTACCTGGTCTTGAACCTTGCCCTGTGTTGTCCTAAACCCCCAAGGCCTGGGGAAGTAAGTTGAGTACTTACCTGCAAACTGATTAACATTGTTTTCCTCTGTAGGATTGCATTGTAGTTCTATCTATTGCACTGAACTGTCTAAGCTTATCACTGCAAAAGCATACAACTGTACTTGATTGACATCTACAGAAAACATTCTTAATAGTGTAAAGTATATAACTGCATTTACAAAACATTACTGTATTCTTGAAAAGTATTGCTAATTTTAAACCACTGTGAAACTTACCTGCACTAAGTGATTCTTAGTTCTAGAAATAAAATAACAAAGTAACAATGTTTTCTACAACCTAATGGTCTGAATTCAGTCTTTGAGTGCCCCTTTTTGCATGGTTACTCCTTACCTTTTTGACAGATACATGATGCCAACTTGACTGAGTGTGCCCTGGGTCCCTGCCAATCAGGCTTACAGGGCCTATACTCTTTCCCAAAACTGTACCTTTGAATCCACAACTGGCACACCTCTGGGCCACATGCAAGTCCCTTGCATATGGTACCCCTGGTACCTAGGGCCTTGTGACCAGAGAGGGCCTCTGAGGGCCTGCCACCCTCGGAGACCCCTCACCTTAACACCCACACACTGCCTTTTTTTTTTTTTTAATTATTTTTATTGCGTGAGAAAACAAATTTTATACAAAGACAGTTCGAGCTTCTAAAGAAAAACTCGCGCACATTTTTGACAATTTCCCCCCCGCCCCAATCACTGATCAAAAACACTTTACCTGATGAGTTTTTTAAAACCTAAGGTCTGAGACATCTTTATCCAACATCCTTCTCTTGTCAATTTTGGTAGTTCTTTAACAAAATCTCTTCCTTCACAATTCAATTATTCTTCTTAATTTGACTTACGTATACATATTTTGCATATATTGCATTAAACATTACACCTTACACTCCATACCTTTTTACACATCATCTACAGATTTAAAAGACCCAAAAATGCATATTTTATCCAATCATCAAGTAAAAATCAAAAGAAGGGATAGCACTACATAAAACTCCATTATCTAACCTCCTACCCTATCCTTCTTCTTGCTCTAAAGTGCTAGTGCGTACTATTAATCTTATTAAATTCATTTTGTTCAGTCCCCCGTATTTGTGCATTATCAGCTTAATTTGATAAAGTGCAAGTGCCATGTTCCGAAGAACAAATGTGTAAATGTGCAAATGTGCAAAGGAGAAGAACATTTATTATAACAGCCTTATTGTTAAGGTGCATTATTTTGATATATATTTCTAAGTTCTTAATACGCTTTTTATAATTCTCGCCATAATTTCGCTTGTCCCCTTATCCATACATCAGTTTCTAGCAGCCCGGTTGGTAAAATAGAGCAGAGAGTACATATATCGTCATGATACTTGATCCAAGGATGAAGAGGGGGCTATTCCTCCACTTGCTCCCTCCAAGTAGTAAAATGTTCCCAGATTTTCCCTCCTCTCTTTCTTGCTTTAATACCCCGCCGATCATATATGGCTTTCTCGAGGCTGTAAGTTTTCAATAACCGAGCTAACCACTGGTGAAAGGTCGGTGGCTTAGGGTCTATCCATGCTGATGCAATAATAATTCGATACACTGCCATAGCTATACACATTAAGGCCCCACCATCTTCTAGTCCCAGGTTGTGTATTCCAAGCATTATTACCTGGGGAGTAATTTCCACCTGTATCTGTAGCTTTTCCTGTAGGAAGAGTTCAATTTCTCGAATGAGCGGGGAGAGTTCCCGGCATGTGGCGAACATATGTATCGAATCTGCTTTATATAACGCACATCTTGGACAATGCGTGCCTTTCCCTTCTCCCCATTTGGCAATCCGATATGGCGTATAGTATAGTTCAAAACACGTTTTATAAAATTGCACCTGAAGATTGGCTGGCATTAAAATCTCTAATGAATTAAGATATGCTTCCTGGAAATCACCATCTGTTATTCCCAGCGACTTTTGCCACTTTACTGAACATTTTCCCAGATCATCTTTCATAAAGGTGTTTAATAATACATACATTTGTCCAATCTTTGGTACTTCAGGTTGTTTTAGTTTCTCCACCAATTCACAACTTTCGTATTTCGGCATCCCTCCAGCCTTTTTAACAGAAAATCCCTCAACTGTAGGTATTTAAAAAAATCCCTATTAGATAGTGCGAATTCCTCTTTTATTGCCTCAAATGATTTTAACCCTTCGGATGTAAATAGGCTTCCAACCTGTATAATTCCGGAATCTATCCATTTCTGAAAGTATTGGTCCTTTAAAATCTCGGGTAGCTCTACATTCTGCACAAATGGTGTATAATAATTTACTTTTGCTAGTCCTACCAGCCGTCGTACTGCCGACCAAACCCTAAAAGCCGCCATGAGAGTCTTGAAACGCACTCTTTTGTAGTATCCGTAATTCACCTGGCGCCATAGGCACCCTCTTACATCATGTGAATTAACATAGGTATATGGATAACTCCAGTTTGACCTTTCAACCCCTGGATATGCATTCAACAATGGTATATAATGTATAATGGAAGCTGCCCACCAGTATATTCTAAGGTTGGGTAATGCCAGCCCTCCCCGTTCCTTAGATAGGTACAAAAATTTTATCGCCCTTCTGGGTTTAGTGTAGGCCCATATAAACTGTGAAAAGATGCTCTCAAATTTTTTAAACCAAAAACTCGAGAAGATCAGGGGAATTGTTCTTAAAAAATATAAAACCTTAGGGAAACAAATCATCTTAATTATATTTACTCGTCCAATCAGGGTAAGATGTAGATTGTCCATTCTCTTTAGTGATTTTTTCATTTCATCTGAACATGGTTCGAGATTTTCTTTAACTATCTCCTCAATCTCAGCTTTAATCACAACTCCCAAGTATGTTGTTTTTTAACAACTCTCTTATCAGTGCATGGGGCAAAATTGTTCACAACTATTTGTGTTTTATCCCTATTCAGGGCATAGCCAGATATAGAACCAAATCTTTGGGCCTCGATTTTAATTGCATTCATAGCCATGTCAGGTTGTGAAGTAATTACCACAACGTCGTCAGCATAAACTAAAACTTTTTCTACGGGGCCAGTATCAAATAAAGGGGAATATTCGGTGCATGTTCCAGATGTTTCAAGAAGGGGTCGATATAGATGGCAAACAATAAGGGTGAGCAGGGGCACCCCTGCCTTGTACCTCTGGTTATTTTAATTACCTCTGTTAAACCCCCATTCACTAACACTCTTGCCTCTGGATATTTGTACAGGGCTTTTACTGCTCGAATAAACTGCTCACCAATTCCTTTCCAGGACATAGTGGCCCACAAGAATTGCCAGGAGACCCTATCGAACGCCTTCTCAGCGTCCAGAAAAATAGCGGCCATAGGGTCTCCTGCTACTTGTTTCACATCAAAGAGTGTAATGATTTTCCGGACATGCTCAATAGTACTTCTACCGCGGACAAACCCATGTTGCTTCTGTGAAACAATCCTGTGGATCACCAATGCCAGGCGAGAGGCCAACACTTTAGAGTAAATCTTCGCATCCCCATTAATAAGGGTAATTGGCCTATAAGACCCTAACTCATCCATAGGTTTATTTTTTTTAGGGAAGATTACGATCTTTGCCATCCCCCAGGAGGAAGGTGGATCCGCCCCCTCTATTATTTGTACGAACAGATCCATCATAATATCCTTTAACTGCTCATGGAAGACCTTGTAAAACTCGGTAGGGATCAGATCTGGCCCCGTCGCTTTACCCTTTGGTAAATCAGCAAGAGCTTTTACAATTTCCTCCCATTCTAATACTTGATCTAACTGATCCCTTTCTTCTCCCGTCAAGAGATCCTCCGCAAGGGAAGTTAAATATTGCTCTATTTGTTCTGCCCTACATGCGCACCCCTCCTGATTTTCTGTATAAAGGGTCCGATAAAAGGTATAAAATGCAGTTCGGATTTCCCCAGCGTTCATTCTCAATCCCTCAACAGGGTCTTTAATTGCCTTTATCTCATTCCGGGTAACTTCCTGCCTTGTTCTTACTGCAAGGAAGTGCCCCACCCTTTCACTACATTCATACATCTCTTCTTGGTGGGTTGTAGCCTTATCCACAGCTTTTTTAGTAGTGTCTCACCTACTAAAGATTTGCTTATTGCCACCCCTAGACTAGCAGTTTCTATATCTCCCTTCTGTTGTATGACCTTAACTAGATTACATTCGGCTTGCATCAACCCATTTTGCAGTTTCTGCATTTCAGCTTTCTCAATTTTATTTTTCCTCCATGCAAATTGAATTGTTTCCCCTCGTACTCCGGCTTTTAATGTATCCCATACCGTATTCAGGGCGGCTGACCCAAGATTCCTTCCCAGAAAATCCGGAATCCACTTCCTCATATGCTCTAAGTACATATCATCCACCAATAACGCTCTTTCAAACGACCATGTTGAACATGGTTTTGCCTTATTGGCCCAGCCCTGTATCTCCAGCACTAATGGGCTGTGATCGGAAAGGTATCTAGGTGCTTTTTCAATTGTACTTTTCTGTCTAATTGTATGTGAAACAAAAAAATAATCCAATCTCACATGTTTCCTGTGGGGCGCGGAATAATATGTATACCCATGGTCTTGCGGTCTTAATTCTCCCCAGACATCACACAACCCATGCTCCTGACACATATTGCATAAAGCCTGATAAACTTTGGGCTTTTTACCAGTGTATGGTTCCCCCAATTTCCAGTCGCTATAGAGATTGATATTAAAATCACCGCACACCACTATAGGTAGTTCCCAATGCGCCAATTCAGTTGAGATCCATTCCAATAAGGCTGGGTCATCAATATTGCTCCCATATAGGGAGCATAACGTAAATTTTGGAAGGTCGGGCGTGCTACAACTAGCTATGACCCACCGCCCAGCTGTATCTACCTTTACTGTTAAGAACTGGATGATCTTATTTCGGACTAAAATTGCAACCCCCCGATTACGTGTACCCTGTGTCGTTGCTCCTACAACACTATATCCCAAATGTTTTAACAAATCTTTTGACTGCCTTCCACATGGGTCTCTTGGAGACAAACAATGTCAGCTTGTAATAATCTCAGCCCTTGCGAGACCATTTGCCTTTTCTTTCTATCGTTCAACCCACAGATATTTAATGATCCAATCCTTAATTTATTCATATATACATATTAATGTCAAGACCATACGAGACCATACAGTAAGAACTTGTTTGTTTCATTTTTTTCCTTTCTCTACCTGAGTCCTCGTGTGTCCTCCCTAACCCAGGTGCCCATTCCTCATCAGCCTTTTGACCACCCCTTCCCTCCCACCCACCCCCCCATCTCCCCCATCCCCGCACACTCCTCCCCCCTCCCCCCAAAACCTAGGCAATCAGGCGAAGCCTGAATGATGTGCGTTTGATGAACTGCCCCGCCATCCCCCTGTATTAGAAATACAGAACCAAGATATTCAAGCGGCTTTTCATCTCCCCATTCAGCCATAGCCTCAGGAATTTACTGGCCTCCCGTCTTCGTGCTCTCCACCCCTTTGCCAAGCTTAATAATCTCATTTAGATACCCCTGGGCCAGAATTTCTGTAGCAAACACTCGAATAGTACCCCTGTATTTTACTTTGAGCCTGGCCGGGTTCTGTATGAACACCTCAGCCCCTGCTTTCTGAAAAGGTGCAATCAGTTGCCGGAGCCTCCACCGTCATTCCACCGTCGCATGGGCGAAATCTGGTTTAGTGAAGAAGGAGACCCCATCATGCGTCTTTGGGGAGTTAGGTCGAGCTTGATCATACACCAATTGGCGCAGTAAAAAGTTACCAAAAAACACTAAAAAGGCCTTTGGTCGGTTTTGGGGCTGCTTCCTCATCATTAGGGGTACTCGGTGGGCTCTTTGTATCTCATTATTCCAGTCCAATTGGACTTGATCCGGAAAGGTATTCTTCAGCAAGTTCACAATATATAGTCTTGGATTGCTACCCTCCGCCCCTTCCGGGACCCCCAAAAATCGCAGGTTATTTCTCCTCTGTCTATTTTCTTGCTCCTCGAGCTTGAGCATAACATCGGGCATAGTTCCACTCTGTCCTGCATTCTGTTCCTTTAATACCTCAACTTCCCCTTCAAGAGCCTCCATCCGTGTTTCCACCATTGTCAGCTTTTCCGCAAAATCCCCACAGGTTTTATTTAATTTCCTGATTCCGGCTTGTACTTTTTATTGGCAATTCTGGCCCTGCGACCATCCGCCCTTACTTCCTCCTGCATCTGCTGGATTGAGCTTAGAATTGTAGATAGTGAAGGCTCAGCCATCTCATTCGCACCCTCCATTGCCTCCTCGGCCTGAAATGATTGCGTATCAGAATAGTCCCACTTGAGTTGTCTCCCCCTTGCCATCTCTGACCTTCTTTCCTTCTATGGCCTCCTAGACTCTTTTTCCTCTGAATTGTTTGTAGGTGGTCTCCTGATGCGGAGTCATCTGTTTCCAGGCCCCCTTCACTACTGTTCGAGGAGATATCCTCTTTTCCAGAGGGATCGGATTCGTCAGTGAGAGAGAAGAATTTATCCCCACCCCGTCGGGCGAAGACTCCTCTCTGTTCTGATGCCACACTCTCACCGCTCCTTTATTTCCCAGATTTTCTTTCAAGCCCTGATCACTGATTGCAGGGTTTTGCGGCAGCGTTTCACAATTTGGGGTGGCTATTTTGTCTTCATTTTTATTTATTAGATTTATACCATCTTGGTGGTCATTAGCCCTCTCTACGTTGCCGGCAGCACTTACACCCTCCTCTGGGCCAGGGGCGAAATCTCCGTAAATAGATTGGTTCCTTTCAGGCCTGTTTCTTCAGTGCTTACCTCCCCACAGTGCACACTCTCTATCCCGGATATTGACTCAGACCGCTCCTTACTTGTAGTCTCTGGTGCAGGCCGATTCCCAAACATCGCGGTGAGAGTGGGCTGCGCAGGGTCATCCTCAGCCCGCCGACCTGGTTTCCCCGGTATTTTCTTCGTTCCTTGGTCTTTCTTGGCTCCTCTGCCCGTCGCAGTCCGTTGTTTGGTTTCGCTAGTGCTCCCGCTCCCGTTTGCCTCGTTCAAGCCGGGTAATGCCGCGGGTGCCATGGGTGCAGAGCCGCCCCTGTAGAGCCACCGACTCCCACGCGAGCCTTAATGGCTTTGCCACTCCTAGCAGCCATGGTCCGTGAAACTTTCCTCTGCGTCCGTAGGGAAGATCCGGCACTTTCGCGGCATACACAAGTCTCTGTTAGCCGCAGTTCAATCAACCGGCGAAGGGCGTCCACGGTATCACACGCAGACTCCAACCTTCGGGTGACCAGTCCAACCAGCCGCTGACCGATGCGCCAATCCATTCAGGGAGGATAGCGGGAACGGAGCAGCTAACCAGACGCCATCTTGCCTCTGTAGATATGATGTTTTTCAACACCCACACACTGCCACTGCAGGCTGCGTGTTTTGGTGCAGCCCAAACTAAAGAGTCGACATGGCCCACATCCCTGTGTGCAATGCCCACCCACACTGCCTGTGGCATGGGTAAGTAACCCCTCTAGCAGGCATTACACAGCCCTAAAGGCAGGGTGCACCGTACCATAGGTGAGGGCATAGCTGCATGAACAATATACCCCTACAGTGTCCGTGCCATTCACAGACATTGTAAGTGCAGTGAAGCCATTTTGAGTACACGGTCTGGAAGTTTGTCAGCACAATCTCCACAGCTCCATAATGGCTTGACTAAGAAGTTTGGTACCAAACTTCACAGCACATTAAACCCACACCGATGCCAGTGTTGCATTTAAAGTGAAATGCACTCAGAGGGCATCTTATAGATGCCCCCTGGAAAACGACCATCCCTGGAGTGGTTCCTGAATGGCTACCCGCCATCTGCCACCTCTCTGGATCCTGAAACAAAGCACATCCTGGGCAGAGGTGTCATGCCTCCTCCCCAGGGTGGGCAGGTTCCACGAACGGGAAGCTTTAAATGCTTGCTGCCTTTGTTAGCTAGCCCCAAGCCTCTGCTGCTATCAGGAGTTGGCTCCCACCGGTTCTGACCCCTCTTGGGGCAGTAGAATCGGCAGAAAAACCTACAGAGAAAGGGAGGTGTGCCCACTTTGCCAACCCCACCCCTCGGGTGGGGAGGTGAAGTAAAGCACACATCTCAGTCCCCTCCATCTTGAAAATGAGGGGACTCCCCCAATGAGGACAAGGCATATGCCCCCCTCCTTCTCCCCACTGGAGGGTGGCATAAGAGGGGGCGTAGAGGCCCCAGTTAAGGGACCCATTGGTCCCAGCCTGCACCCCCCCTGTAACACCCCTAAATCTAGGTATTTAGGGGCACCCCTGAACCTTAATCCTTAGATACGAAAACCTTAGAAGAAGAACCAAAGAGCCGTGCTGCAGTGAAGATGACGACAACAACTGCTTTGGTCCCATCCCTATCAGCGTGTCTTCTGCTTCAGAGAACCTGTGAGCTGAAACCAGCGAATCTTGCAGCTAAGCAGCCTCCAAGAACGCTGGAGACCTGCCCTGCCTTAAAAAAAGACTCTTGTCTTCCGAGGACACGAATTGTCCATCAAAAGAAACACCAACCTCAAGGACTCCAAATCCAGGCGGATCCGCGTCCCCAGCACACTCTGCACCCGACGCCCATGGCCCAATTTCGGGTGGCTCACCTATCCTGTGAAGTCTCCCCGGCAATCCTGACCTCTTCTGTATCAGTGGCTAACCTATGCAGGAACACTTCTCCCCCTCGATGCCTGCAGCCCGACTGCGACTGGAACCAGTTGTGAAACCCCGACACCAAAAGGCACCCCTGCATCTTCCGCCCCCTGACTTTAGGGAGCCCAGCTGATGGTATCCCCCAGATATCCAACTTACCTGTCTAACCATTGGTCGCCTTCCTCCAGTCTCCTGGTCCAAGCCTGCAGCCTCTTTCCGAAAACGACGACCTCCGTTGGAAAGCATTGGTTGCCCAACACTAATTTGATCCCTACACCCAGCCACCCCTGTGTCGCTGGTGGTGTAGCTTTGGTGCTGCTTTGTGGCCACCCTGTGCCCACTTTAATCCCCGGGTCGTTTGCCCTATGACTGTGGGTACCTACCTGCAAACCGTGCCTCTTCGAAGTACCCCCAGGCTCTATTGGATAACATTGTGCCCAGCGACCTCTGCATCCGGCCACCCTAGTGCCGCTGGTGGTGCAGTACCTACCTGGTCTTGAACCTTGCCCTGTGTTGTTCTAAACCCCCAAAGCCTGGGGAAGTAAGTTGAGTACTTACCTGCAAACTGTTTAACATTGTGGTTACCTACCTTCAAACCGTGCCTCTTCGAGCTACCCCCCGGCTCCATTAGATAACATTAGGCCCAGTGCCCTCTGCACTCAAGTGCCCCAGTCCCGCTGTTATATCAGTACCTACCTGGTCTTGAACCTTGCCTTGTGTTGTTCTAAACCCCCAAAGCCTGGGGAAATAAGTTTAGGTACTTACCTGCAAACTATTTAACATTGTCTTCATCAATAGATTTGCATTGTAGTTCTATCTATTGCACTGAACTGTCTAACCTTATCACTGCAAAAGCATACAACTGTACTTGATTGACATCTCTAGAAAACATTGTTAATACTGTAAAGTATATAACTGCATTTACAAAACATTACTGCATTCTTGAAAAGTATTGCTACTTTTGAAACCACTATGAAACTTACCTGCACTAAGTGATTTTTGGTTCTAGAAATAAAATAACGTTTTGTACAACCTAATGGTCTGAATTCAGTCTTTGAGTGCCCCTTTTTGCATGGTTACTCCTTACCTTTTTGCCAAATACATGATGCCAACTTGACTGAGTGTGCCCTGGGTCCCTGCCAATCGGACTTACAGGGCCGATGTTCTTTCCCAAAACTGTACCTTTGTCTCCACAATTGGCATACCTCTGGGCCACATGCAAGTACCTTGTAAACGGTACCCCTGGTACCAAGGGCCTTGAGGGCATGCCACCCTCAGAGACCCCTCACCTTAACACCCACACACTGCCACTGCAGGCTGCTTGTTTTGGTGCAGACCAAACTAAAGAGTTGACATGGCCCACATTGCCTGTGTGCAATCCCCACCCACACTGCCTGCAGCATGGGTAAGTCACCCCTCTAGCAGGCATTACAGCCCTAAAGGCAGGGACACCATACCACAGGTGAGGGCGTAGCTGCATGAGCAATATGCCCCTACAGTGTCTGTGCCATTCACAGACATTGGTAAGTGCAGTGAAGCAATTTTGAGTACATGGGCTGGGAGTTTGTCAGAACGAACTCCACAGCTCCATGATGGATTTACGGAAGACTGAGAAGTTTGATACCAAACTTCTCAGCACATTAAACCCACACTGATGCCAGTGTTGGATTTAATGTAAAATGCACTCAGAGGGCATCTTAGAGATGCCCCCTGGAAAACGACAAGCCCCTGGTGTGGTTCCTGAATGGCTACCCACCATCTACCACCTCTAGACAGGTTTCTGCCCCATGCATAGAGAGCCTTCGCTCTCTGGGTCCTGAAACAAAGCACATCCTGGGCAGAGGTGTCACGCCTGCTACCCCAGGATGGGCAGGGTCCACAAAGGGGAAGCTTCAAAGGCCGGCCGCCTTTGTTAGCTACCCCTGCTGCTATCAGCAACTGGCTCCCACTGGTTCTGATTCCCACTTTGGGCAGGAGAATCAGCAGGAAAACCTAGAGAGAAAGGGAGGTATGCCCACCTTTGTCAACCCCACCCCTCAGGTGGGGGAGGTGAATTGAAGCACACATCTCAGTACCCTCTATCTTGAAGATGAGGGGACTCCCCCAATCAGGATGAGGCATATGCCCACTCCCACTGGAGGGTGGCATAAGAGGGGGTGTAGACACCCAGGGAAGGGACCCATTGGTCCCAACCTATACCCCCCTGTACCACCACTAAATCTAGGAATTTAGGGGCACCCATAAACCTTATTCCTTAGATACGACAACCTAAGAAAAAGAAGGCCTGAAGAGCCGTGCTGCAGAGAAGAGGACAAAGACACAGCTTTGGCCCCAGCTCTACCAGCCTGTCTCCTGCTTCAGATACCCTGCGAGCTGAAACCAGCAAGTCCTGCTGCTATGCAGCCTCCACGAACCCTGGAGACCTGCCATGCCTTCGAAAAAGACTCTTGTCTTCTGAGGACATGGATTGTCCAACAAAGAAAGTCCAACTTCAAGGACTCCGGATCCAGACGGATCCGCGTCCCCAGCACACTCTGCACCCGACGTCCACTGTCTGAGTTCGAGTGACTCACCTATCCTGTGAAGTCTCTGCGGCGATCCTGACCTTGTCTGCATCAGTGGCTGACCTATCCAGGACCCTCCTCAACGCCTGCAGCCTCTGTTCGAAGAGTCCCCCCGACCACGACAAGAACCAGATGAGAAAACCCCGACACCAAAAGGCACCCCTGCATCCTCCGTCCCCGACTTTGGAGACCACAGCTGACGGTGCCCAGGTTTCCCGCAGCTATCCAACTTAACTGCCGAGCCGTTGATCGCCTTCGTGCAGCTTCATGGTCCAAGGCTGCAGCCTCTTTCCAAAACCGACGACCTCCAGTGGAAAACAGTGGGCATCAGACGCTGATTTGCACCCTGCAACCAACTGCCCTTTCCCGCTGGTGGTGTAGCTTTGGTGCTGCATTGTGGCCCCTCCCTGTACTCACTTCAACCCCCAGGGCATTTGCCATAAGACCGAGGGTACCTACCTGCAAACCGTGCCTCTTCGAGGTAACCCAAGGCTCTATTGGATAACATTGTGCCCAGCGACCTCTGCATCCGGCCGCCCTAGTGGCGCTGGTGGTGCAGTATCTACCTGGTCTTGAACCTTGCCCTGTGTTGTCCTAAACCCCCAAAGCCTGGGGAAGTAAGTTGAGTACTTACCTGCAAACTGTTTAACATTGTTTTCCTCTGAGAGGATTGCATTGTAGTTCTATCTATTGCACTGAACTGTCTAAGCTTATCACTGCAAAAGCATACAACTGTACTTGATTGACATCTACAGAAAACATTCTTAATAGTGTAAAGTATATAACTGCATTTACAAAACATTACTGTATTCTTGAAAAGTATTGCTACTTTTAAACCACTGTGAAACTTACCTGCACTAAGTGATTCTTAGTTCTAGAAATAAAATAACAAAGTAACAATGTTTTCTACAACCTAATGGTCTGAATTCAGTCTTTGAGTGCCCCTTTTTGCATGGTTACTCCTTACCTTTTTGCCAGATACATGATGCCAACTTGACTGAGTGTGCCCTGGGTCCCTGCCAATCAGGCTTACAGGACCTATACTCTTTCCCAAAACTGTACCTTTGAATCCACAACTGGCACACCTCTGGGCCACATGCAAGTCCCTTGTAAATGGTACCCCTGGTACCTAGGGCCTTGTGACCAGAGAGGGCCTCTGAGGGCATGCCACCCTCGGAGACCCCTCACCTTAATACCCACACACTGCCTCAGGCTGCGTGTTTTGGTGCAGCCCAAACTAAAGAGTCGACATGGCCCACATCCCTGTGTGCAATGCCCACCCCACACTGCCTGTGACATGGGTAAGTAACCCCTCTAGCAGGCATTACACAGCCCTAAAGGCAGGGTGCACCGCACCATAGGTGAGGGCATAGCTGCATGAACAATATACCCCTACAGTGTCCTTGCCATTCACAGACATTGTAAGTGTAGTGAAGCCATTTTGAGTACATGGTCTGGAAGTTTGTCAGCACCATCTCCACAGCTCCATGATGGCTTGACTAAGAAGTTTGGTACCAAACTTCACAGCACATTAAACCCACACCGATGCCAGTGTTGCATTTAATGTGAAGTGCACTCAGAGGGCATCTTATAGATGCCCCCTGGAAAACGACCATCCCTGGAGTGGGTTCTGAATGGCTACCCGCCATCTTCCACCTCTCTGGATCCTGAAACAAAGCACATTCAGGATGGGCAGGTTCCACGAACGGGAAGCTTTAAATGCTTGCTGCCTTTGTTAGGTAGCCCCAAGCCTCTGCTGCTATCAGGAGTTGGCTCCCACCGGTTCTGACCCCTCTTGGGGCAGGAGAATCGGCGGAAAAACCTACAGAGAAAGGGAGGTGTGCCCACCTTGGCCAACCCCACCCCTCGGGTGGGGGAGGTGAAGTGAAGCACACATCTCAGTCCCCTCCATCTTGAAAATGAGGGGACTCCCCAATGAGGACAAGGCATATGCCCCCCTCCCTCTCCCCACTGGAGGATGGCATAAGAGGGGGCGTAGAGGCCCCAGTTAAGGGACCCATTGGTCCCAGCCTGCACCCCCCTGTAACACCCCTAAATCTAGGTATTTAGGGGCACCCTTGAACCTTAATCCTTAGATAGGAAAACCTTAGAAGAAGAACCAAAGAGCCGTGCTGCAGTGAAGATGACGACAACAAATGCTTTGGCCCCATCCCTACCAGCGTGTCTTCTGCTTCAGAGAACCTGCGAGCTGAAACCAGCGAGTCTTGCAGCTAAGCAGCCTGTAAGAACCCTGGAGACCTGCTCTGCCTTAAAAAAGAGTCTCTTGTCTTCCGAGGACAAGAATTGTCCAACAAAAGAAACTCCAACTTCAAGGACTCTCGATCCAGGTGGATCCGCGTCCCGAGCACACTCTGCACCCGACGCCCATGGCCCAATTTCGGGTGGCTCACCTATCCTGTGAAGTCTCCCCGGCAATCCTGACCTCATCTGTATCAGTGGCTGACCTATGCAGGAACACCTCTCCCCCTCGATTCCTGCAGCCCGACTGCGACTGGAACCAGTTGTGAAACCCCGACACCAAAAGGCACCCCTGCATCTTCCGCCCCCTGACTTTAGGGAGCCCAGCTGATGGCATCCCCCAGATATCCAACTTACCTGTCTAACCGTTGGTCGCCTTCATCCAGCCTCCTGGTCTAAGCCTGCAGCCTCTTTCCGAAAACGACGACCTCCGTTGGAAAGCATTGGTTGCCCAATACTAATTTGAACCCTACACCCAGCCATCCCTGTGTCGCTGGTGGTGTAGCTTTTGTGCTGCTTTGTGGCCACCCTGTGCTCACTTTAATCCCCGGGTCGTTTGCCCTATGACTGTGGGTACCTACCTGCAAACCGTGCCTCTTCGAAGTTCCCCCAGGCTCTATTGGATAACATTGTGGCCAGCGAGCTCCGCATCCGGCCACCCTAGTGCCGCTGGTGGTGCAGTACCTACCTGGTCTTGAACCTTGCCCTGTGTTGTCCTAAACCCCCAAAGCCTGGGGAAGTAAGTTGAGTACTTACCTGCAAACTGTTTAACATTGTGGTTACCTACCTTCAAACCGTGCCTCTTCGAGCTACCCCCCGGCTCCATTAGATAACATTAGGCCCAGTGCCCTCTGCACTCAGCCGCCCCAGTCCCACTGTTATATCAGTACCTACCTGGTCTTGCACCTTGCCTTGTGTTGTCCTAAACCCCCAAAGCCTGGGGAAGTAAGTTTAGGTAGTTACCTGCAAACTGTTTAACATTGTTTTCCTCCATAGATTTGCATTTTAGTTCTATGTATTGCATTGAACTGTCAAGCTTTATCACTGCAAAAGCATACAACTGTACTTGATTGACATCTACAGAAAACATTCTTAATACTGTAAAGTATATAACTGCATTTACAAAACATTACTGCATTCTTGAAAAGTATTGCTACTTTTAAACCACTGTGAAACTTACCTTCAGTAAATGATTCTTAGTTCTAGAAATAAAACAACAAAGTAACAACCTTTTGTACAACCCATTGGTCTGGATTCAGTCTTTGAGTGTGAGACATCATTTCTTGCCTGAGAGTGTACAATAAATGCTTAACACTACCCTCTGATAAGCCTAGCTGCTCAGCCCAGCTACCACTAAATTGAGAGTAAGGTATTATCTACTTTAACCTCTGCCATACCTTTGGGGACTCACTGGACTCTGTGCACAGTATACCTCTTTTTGGTACAGTATATACAGAGCCAGCTTCCTACAAACATCCACACCCAAATTAAAATAATGCAAGTGCAAGCCAAAGCCTATAGCACCCTGGCATTCTAAAGACATTGCTGACAATAAACAATCCATATGAGACAGGTAAGCAAAACAGAACTCCTGAGGAGCTCTTGATAGTGAAGGCCCTCAGTGCAACATGCAGACAGGTCATCACATCAGCCTAAGTACAGAGTACTATACCATCACCATCAATGAATCCACTAAAAGAAGCAGCACTGCATCCCTCCTGCCAGATTCACCTATTCCTCACTCCACAGAAAAGTGCAATGCCATCAACCTCTTCTTCAGTGAAAAAAATGCAGAAGATCCGAGAACACATTGATGGCCCTAAACCTACTTCATCTCATGAAGTACCTGGCCTAGTAGTTCAAGATGGACTGTTTCTATTGGAGCAGGGTCAAAACAGATTTTCATAAGGCTAGGTCCAAACTAATGGTGTGCAAAATAATGGATTGGGATGCGGCCTCTGTAATTTCCAATGGCTGAGATTAATTCAAGCATTCTATCCATCACAGTTTTGCATACTTTAGTGTTGTCCTAAATACTGTGGGCATACAAAAACTTGAATAGCTGACTAACTGATCAATAGTTGAAATGGGCTATCCCACTGCCCTGTGTTGTATGCTGTGCTAGGTGGAAGTAAAATGTGAATGGCACAAAAACTAATCGGTAGCTGAAGTAGGCTGACACTGCTACCCACAGGAGGCACCTGAAAGGCCCTGAGGCAGCAGCAGACACAAACAACCATGGACAAAGTCAATAGCTCTTGCCTATGCAAGACCTATTGGCTTTGTCAATCTTTTAGCCATATTGATCAGCGGCGTGGCAGCTGTTCAGCATGGCTAAAAGTCAGTGGCATGGCATAGAGTGGCATAGGGGAGAGTGGCGTAGAGGACAGTGGCGTAGAGGACAGTGGCATGGAGTAGCATAGAGTAGTGTAGAGTAGAGTAGAGTGGCATGGAGTAGAGTGACGTAGAGTGCAGTGCCTTAGAGTGGAGTGACATTGAGTGGAGTGGTGTAGAGTGGAGTGGAGTGGTGTGGTGTGGCATAGAGTAGAGTTGGCATAGAGTGAAGTGGTAGAGTATAGTGGCATAGATTGGAGTGGAGTTGAATTAATGGAGTGGAGTGGCATAGAGTGGAGTGGTTAAAGTGGAGTGGCGTATACTACAGTGGAGTAGCGTTGAGCGGAGAGGTGTAGAGTGGCATAGACTTGTGTAGAGTTAAATGGAGTGGTGTGCAGTAGAGTGGCATAGAGTATAGTGGAGTGCTGTAGAGTAGAATGGCGTAGAGTAGGGTGAAGTAGAGTAGAATTGCATAGAGTGGCATACAGTGAAGTGGCATAGAGTAGAGTGGAATGGAATGGAGGGGTGTAGAGTGGTGTGGTGTAGATGGAGTGGCGTAGAGTGGCGTGGAGAAGAGTGGAATGGGGTAGAGTAGAGTGGTGTGGTGTAGAGTAGAGTGGCATGGAATGGCGTTGAGTGGAGTGGTGTAGAGTGCGATAGAATGAAATTGTGTGGAGTGGTGTTGAGTGGAGGGCGTAGAGTGGAGTGGCGCAAAGTGGAGTGGCATAGAGTAGTACAATTGTGGGTGTAAGTAACTCAACCAAGGAACCAAGATTAAAATGAGTGCAAAGGTATGAGGCATGAAGGGGATGAATGTCTGAAAGGCAACGATGATAGGTGTGCGGTGGCGGCAAGCATTATGAGGGTGTAATCTGCTCTTAGTGTGGAATTTTACATTGTAACGGCTTAAACCAAACCACATAGAATAGCAAAGGATGATCTAATAGTAGAGATTTTGTGTAAGAAGGTTCAACTTCTAAGGCAGTACATTTGGAATGGGTTGGTGTTTTCTTGGGGGAGAGAATACAGTTCTAGTCTGCGCCCTAGTCTGTTCAGGCTAAGTTGATTTCAGGTAATCAAGTTCTGGAAATATATACTTTGATTGTTCTATACTGTTCAGACGTTCTGATTTTCCTTTGTGGATCAGTTGCTTGTTTCTTGGCTGTTGCACCAGCACTATGTTCTTTCTTCTAGGCACTTTATGCTTTGATGGACTATACCTCCATCTTTTGCTGCTTTTGAGGACTTCTTGTTTAGAGCCTAACGGCTTACATAACTTCCACTTGTAATGCTCACTTGCCAAATTCTAGCTGCTCTTTAAGAAACTTTACACAAGGCCCCTCATCTCAGCTCATCACTCCCCACATTAGTGAGGATTCCTAGGATCCATAGACTTCATTCTCTGGACTGTTCTCCAACACAGCAGCTTCATTCTTGATGTTGTAGATAAGTTGCAAGTATCACACTCATGCACACATATGAAAACCTCAGGAGCGGTTGTCCCTTTTTTTCGCGGACCTCAGTATGAAACCCCTTGAAAGAGGCATCAAATGCTGCAAATGCAGTGTTACCTAAAATGGACATTTACACCTTTGTCCAGAAGTCTGTCAAGATATGGGTAAACCATAAGGTAGTCCATGAGACGAATATCTTCATGTTTTACAAGATGGGAGCACAGCTCCAGCGTTTCTGCAGAGGAGAAAAGAAAAATAAATGTCAGCAGTGGATTGGATTCTTCACACAAGCGATTTCTATGGAAGTTATAAGGAACAGATCGTCTGGTCTTTGTTTCATGGTGTGCTTACATCTTATTGTTGAGGTATTCTATATGAGACTGCTGGGTGGGGTTTGTGAGTTTTAGAGAGGATGTGAAGAGACTGGGTAAGAGCTGCGTCTTGCAATATTCTGGTGATGAGATCCCTTCTGTTCATAATTCTTTTACCGCTTGGCCCTTTCCTGCAAATTTTCGCTCAGTTTGCCACTTCTTCTTTCTTGAAGCCTCAAGGTTTTGCAGATGATTTGAATTGGATAAGATGAGGTGAAATAAAAACCAAATGTATGGACAGACATACATTTTAAGCAAAGGATTTGCTCAGTTGGCTTCCATGCAAAATTTGAAAAATGGCAAAAGGGATTTAGAGTTTGGTGGATGTGGGAGATCTACCAAAAGATGATGAATGTCCTGTGTGCACTATCGAGAGAGAATATCCAGTATTAAACTCTAACTAGTGCTGCCAGTAATCCACCAGTTATTTATAGATGCCCCACATCCACCAAGCACTGAAAAACCCCCAAAGTATTTTGCCATTTTTCACCAGTCTTTAAGCACTCTATGATCTATGGGGCATATTTACAAGCCCCTATCACCACAGGAACATCACTTTTAGTGACGTTCCTGTGGTGATTTGGGATTCACTTTAATTTCAAGGCAGCATTAAGCCACTTAACGGGGCTTAAAGCTACCTTGTAAATAAGGCCCTCTTTCCCACTATACTTAGCGTGAAAGGGGTTGGCAATGGGTGTTGTGGTGGGCCGTTCCACCGCGACACCCATTGATTTTGACACTGCCCCATATTTAGAAGGGCAGCTTAAATATGGGGCAGCGCCAAAATTAAGACCAGGGAAAACCTGGTCTTAAACAGGCGCAACGAGGAGAAATTGTTTCATTTCTCCTCGTTTTTGCTGTTTCTATGTGTGCTGTATTGTGCAGCATACAGGGCACAGCACAGCAAAAGGCCATTCATTGTTTATGTGCAGGAAGGTGACCCTTCCTGCGCATAAACAATCAATTAAAAAAATGATGTTTTGCAACTTCTATGCGTGCTGCATTAAGCAGCACACACAGAAGTTTCAAAATGCCATTTCAGGTTGTTTATGTGCAGGAAGGGACACCTTCCTGCACATAACCAATCTTTCCCTACAACGCAGGCACCCTTGCACTATGGTGCAAGGGTGTCTGCGTTGGCAGCAAAAATTAGCACCAACGCAGGGGGAAATGCAGGGCTGCACCGTATCCTTGTAAATACGGTGCAGCCCTGCGTTTTGGAAGTGGTGGAGCGCGGCGTTAAGCCAAGGTGGCTAATGCTGCGCTCCGCCACTTCCTAGTAAATATGCCCCTATGTGTTTTGAATAATTCCAAAGGGCTGAAAATGTCGAATATAAATGAAATTAATTATAGAGTGATTATTCAAGAAAGCCACTATATCCTAGTGTAATAATTAGTTACATTTATAAATTTAATAATTTCCCATTTTCTTAATGTTTATATATATATATATATATTTGTTTTAAACGAGTATTTGCTGATACATTAAAACAGCAACCTATCTTTCAACCACCTTATCACGAAGAAGATGGAAATGGCATGAACATAGTGTGGAGCTACTGTTATTATAAACCACTTTCATTGGCCCTATGAGGATTGGTTCAATTACTTTTGTACTATTAGAAAGACATTGCTCTGTTTGCAGTTGATGTCCTTGGAACCATCCTTGTTTGTAGTGGTCCTGCATCATCTTCAAGGCCTGCTGCATCAACTACAAATTACTTACAGGAGGCTGATTATCATACCTAGCAGAAAACAGTCCATCTTTGGCGGTCACTGCAATACCAGAACCCAAAGCATTGAGAGGCTCGAACCTGGGAGAAGAAAAATAATGTTACCCTCTTCAGTCGAGGCTCCAGGGATAAAGAACACCCACAATTTTACCAGACAACCCTTCACCCTCCCCAAGTAGCTTTTCCATCCTTCTCAAATGGTGCTTCCGCATGGAAACAAAAACTCCAAAAACATAATTTGCAGAGAGATAAACTCCATAATATGGATTGGCTTAATCTCGACCCTACTTAAATATCTCGCTGCAAAAATTTCAAATTGTATTTAATTCCTAAATTCAGCCAAACTCACTACCCATAGACGTGACATAATTCTGCGCTGGTGCTCGATAAAGAATAAGTCCAATTTTTTTGTAGACACGTTCATGTAAGACCAAAATTTGGGTGATTGGGGTTTTACAGTCTCTGTTTTATCAAAAAATGCTTTTGAAATCAATGGCGTTGTTACAAATGCCACAGAATTACGGCGTAGTAAAAATCTCCCCAGGGTAACTCAATTAACAGTGTTTTGCCCCTGACGATTTCACTTCCGCATTCAGAGTAAATGAGGTCGGAATAGGAAATGACGTGCAAATGCGGGTTTGCCACACCCAAAATCTGCACTTTTCCCCCATTACAATCTGTTATGCCTGACAACCGAAAGTGCAGCAATTTCACACTACTCCCAATTCGAGATTAGGCTCAAACATGCTTATGCCCAATATCTGATGCAGCCAGTCAAAACCATCAGTATTCGTCAATAAGCCAGAAAACCATCAAACACTTCCATAAACAACATAATAATTAAAAATTATATATACGATGTAACCCAAACTTGTAAGGATAATGGAGAAGTGGAATTGTTGGAAAATGGGTCTCAAGTGAGGTTTGGGTAAATGAAGGTTTGGGACAAGTGAACTGTTTTGAAGTAAGGAATTGGGGTGTGGAATGTTGACAGATAATGGAGGATGGAGTGTGCAAAATGGGAGACAAATTGAAGTGGGTGGCAGTCAGAAGGAATGTTTTTTGTTGAGTTTTATATAGCGCAAACTAGACCCGAAGATATCAGGCATCAGAGCGCTTTACAGGAGCACCAGTTTCGTTACAGATGAACACATTCATTAGGTCTCGCCTAGCGTTGCAGCGCGAATGCGCTGCTCGCTTTGCGAGGCATGCAGTATACACTATAGTGGGGAAGCTTTGTTTAAGCTCCGCCCACTCTCCGCCCATCTTTTGGATTGGCTTAGGTCCTAAATGATGCCTTCTCATTTGTTTTTGGCTTGTTAGTCCCTCCTCCTGACGGCCATGTTGTGATTTGTATCCTTCCCTGGCTATTGGCCCCTTTACTCCAACACTATTTTCTGCCTTCTGTTCCCCCCCCGCCCCCTCCCGCAGTCCGTGTCTTCTCGCCCCCCCTTCACCCTCCCCCCCACTCCCGTTCGTGCCTTCTTGGACTCCCGCCCTCCCGTTTCCAATGGAATAGGTCTCCCATAAATACAAGTCCTATTGCATTGGAAATGCTTGTTTGTTGTGGGATTGGCTGGGCGATCGCACTCTTTTTTTGTCTAGCGCGATGTTTGCTATGCTGTCCTCCAGGTCAGGAATGCGCTCAATCGCAGTGCGCATGAAAGTGAAAGCTACAGCGCAGTGCTCCGGAAGCAGCGAACGATTTCAATAGTGGTGCAGTGTTCCGGGGAAAGCAAGCTCGTTGACGCAAAAAGTGAAATCACCCCGTTACTGTTTTTTTAATCCTCATGCACTTTTAAAATGAGAAAGGACAAGATCTGCTAATGCCGAAGAGTGAAATATAGTTCTGGAGGTAAAGGAATAACTAGAAGTTCTGGAGGTTACGCTGGTGTTGCCGGGACGGAGACCGAGTGCACGTGAGGTGTGAGCGAGAGACATGGTGCGTGCAGCACAGGTGTGTTGTGACTGCCACGGGGCTGGCTCTGCAGTTCTTTCCGTGAGAGGGGGCGGAAGATAACAGGGGCACCGCGCGAGGCTGCTGGTAGGAGGGACGCAGCCAGAGGGTGCGGGCCATTCAGATGTTCATGCCAGCCACGGATGGGTTTGTGCCAGTCTGAGAGTGTGTGCCAGGCGATGTTTCTAATAAGTCATGGGTAGGTGTCAAAGGGCGTGTGCCACTCGAGTGCATTGTGTTATTCAGAGGGCATCTGCCAGTCGCAAGATGCGTGTGCCTTTCTCAAGTGGGTGTAAGTCAGTAAGTGTGCCAGTCAAGAGATGCTTCTGGCAGTTAAGAGTGGTGCAGAGGGCTTGTGCCAGTCACACTGGCATTGTGTCATTTGGGTGACGTGTGCCAGTTATACCAACAACAGGGCAGAATCCAGTCAAAGCGGGTCCGTCCATCACAGGGTGTTTGTCGGTCAAAGGTTGCATGCAGGTCAGTGGGTGAGCGGAATTCGAGTAGGCTGCTGTGTTAACGTGTATGTTTCTCAAAGGGTGTACACGTGAGAAGCTGTTACTCGAAAGGAGTAAGTTTGTATTAGAATGTGTACGCAGGGGAGTCAGTTAAATGTTGTGTTAGTATCTCTAAAATGGCGCTTGTGTGTGCTCGCGTGGGTGCCATTCTGGCGGTGTTTGCATAAGTCACTGGCCGTGCATGATACATGTTATGTAATCCAGTCAGCAGGTACGTGTATATTATTTCATTTACAATATATGCAGCTGCCTAGTTACCATGATATCCTTAACGAAACATACAAATTAAAGTTCCCAAAACGTTTTTTGCTTGAGAATATGTATATTTCCCACAGAAATATTTGTCTGCTTGGGTATAACTATTTAGTGATGAAGCAGTGTGTTTATGAATGCATACGTCCTCTTTGTGTCTGTCTCCACAGTGCAGCACGTGCATAGTTCCAGATGATTGCCGGATGTCTGTCTAGCTGTGTGTCTGTGCTTCCGAGTGGAAGTTAGATGCTGTCTCTAGGAAATGTTGGTGTTTGAGTAAACTGTCACAGTCTCTCAGATGCAGCCATTGCAGGTTGAGCGTATGTTTATAATATTGGGGTTGTCTGCCTGTCCATCGCAGGCACTACTATGGAGTTACTGAAGCCTGTTTATGCCTCCTAGACGGACTGTATGTTTGCCTCTGATGACCCCTCAGAAACGTTTATTAGATGCGGTGATTGCATGTGCGCATGATTGGAAGGTTGTGCACTCCTCTGTTAGGATGTAACATGTATGTTTTATAACTAGTGTGCCTCGCTGTAGTGTCTGAACTCGGCAGTGTTGCGGGGTTAGAGGCTACTGCCATAGGACGTCTGCTTGCCCTCACAGCTCCATAGATCCAATCAGCTGCTAGAGAGAGCACGGAGAGTCATGCACATGCCCTACTGACCCCATAGTCCCGTGGGTCAGATTTAATTTGCATCCCTTTCAAAATCGCCTTTCAGAGCCAGAGCCCGTGCTAGCCAGGATGCACGGTAGCATAGCTTGATAAAACCCCCATTTTTTAGAGTACTTTAACTAGGCATATTCCCGCGCTTTCGCGCGTAAAACCCTGTCAGAGTTCCGAGTTTGGTAGTAGCAAAGTCGAGAGTTCCAGTCTTGGAGCACAAACGTGACTTTATTAGAGCTCAAAACCCAGCACTGTCCAACCCTGAGAGATTCGCAGGCCTCTGAGCTGCGATCCCGCGGCAATCTGCACATATAGAGACCAGCACCTAGGAGAGGCCCACCACTAGAGTGTCAGGGTCTGACATCACCTAACAATGAAAAACAAGGCGCTATAAAAGCTCTAGGCACCTGACATTGCTGAGGTTTAAGGGTTTGCGCACCATTTTTTTTATTCTAGTCTTCAAATTTTAAAAGTGAGATCATTAATATATGTTTCACATTGTATTCTCAAAAGTAATCATATTAAGTTGTTTAAAACCACTTTTCTTTATTGAATTAAGCCTCAGGGAACGCTTTGGATTCAGGGCGCAAATCCCTCGTGTAACACTGCATAACTGCTTCTCCTTACATTGCAGGTTGTAATATTCCTAAGTCTGACAGCCCCTTCTAGCATCAACCCTCTCTGGAGCTCATCCAAACATGCTGAGGTGTAACCATGGTTTCCTGACATGTACAATAACTACCAAACTCGGGCATCATATGTCTTTTTGTTGCTAACCTGTGTAAGTTCACCTATTCTCACACAAATAGGATTGTTGCCATGCTGACGCTAATAGCTTTTAGATTAAGTAATTTTTTAAAACTAACTTAAACACATTGGCAGTGCCAATAGCTCTGGCTAAACACTTACAAGGTCCCAAAGGCGAGACCGATTGCATTGCAAATGCTTGTTTTTTGTTAGGCACGAGGAGATTAAGTGATTTGCCCAAAATCACAGGGGGGCAGATTTACGAGCCCCCTGCGCCACCAGTACGTCACTTTTCCTGACGTACTGGTGGCGCAGGGGGCTGCTCCATATTTACAAGGAGAGGAAAAGCCACCCTGCGTGACTTTTCCTCTCCTTGTAAATACGGCCCCTTCACACGCAGCACTTTGCGGTGAAGGGGCGTTCCATGGGTGTTGCTGTGGGTGTTCCCACGCAACACTCATGGAACGAGACACATCTCCAGAATTACGAGAAATCGTAACTCTGGAGATGCGTCTGAAAGCTACGCCACCCTAGAGGTGGCGTAGCGAGGCGCAACGAGGAGAAATGTTTTCATTTCTCCTCGTTTTTTCCTCTTTCAATGCGTGCTGCCTTCTACAGCACGCATTGAAAGAGGAAAATGCTTGTATTGATTGTTTTTGTGCAAGAAGGTGCCCCTTCCTGCACAAAAACAATCTCCCCATGGTGCAAGGGTGCCTGCGCCGGCGCATGGCTGCAATTTGTGCGCCAGCGCAGGGGGAAGGACAGAGATGCGACATATTGTTGTAAATATGTCTCATCCCTGTGCTTCAGAACTAACGCAGCGCAGCAAAATGACTTGCTGCACCGCGCTGCGTTAGTTCAACGTAAATCTGCCCCAGGATGTTCAGCGTCGTAGCCGAGACTCGAACCGGTCCCTGAGCTTCGAGGTCGACCGCTCTAGCCGTAAGCCGTAATGTTCGAGTAATAGGGGTGATGGGCGTAAAGTAGGGGAGTAGAATTAAACAGACTGGGTTTAAGGGAGGGACAGAAATATGATTTGGGCAGCATGAGGTGATTGAAGGTAACGAGAGTAAGGTATGGTGATTGAAGAGAGTAAGGTATGGGAGTCAGGGAGGTATACATTGGAACAAGGAAAACAGGTTTGTAATAAGGCAGGTTTGGGAAATAGACAGATTAGGGAAGGATTGAAAAGATAGGAAGAAAAATAGGTGGCTTCGCAGAATTCGGGTATAGAAGGCCTCATGAAGTGACGTAAGTAGAGAGGGGGTAGAGGTGTGAAGATATCTCGAAAACTGGGGTTAAGGGGGATTATCAAATCGGGTTTCAAGACTGTTTTGAGCGCTCTTGCCTCATTGACTCACATTCTCTCTGTGTGGCAGGCAGGTAACCCTCTCCTCTTCCATTGAGGGATCCGTGTCATTCAGCAATGGCCTCCGTCTTCTTGGTGGTCTCTGGGTTCCAGCAGAGGTTGCCTCGTGACCATGTCGGGGTCTTCAGTGGGGCGGCTCCCTAGTAACTGGCCTTTATATACCCAGAATGTGTCACAATGTGATCCTCATCACAATTGGGAAAGACCATGTGCCTCGAGGCTGTGGGGGTGGAACGGAAAATCACAGCAGCCATTGTGTTTCAAAGTAATCTTTCTACCTGTTTAATTCCTTTAACCAGTACGTGGACAGATGGTTGCGTAGACTCTGATGACTGCTGGTTTTACCATGTCCTTTCCTTGCTTCTGCTACGGCGGAGTCGTCCCCGTTCGAGTAGTTGTGCTCATGTTCTCTAGCCTCGTGACGTCATAGTGCAGATGTTGTGATGTCATCGTGGGTTTATGCTGATGCTATGGAGATATGCAAAACCTATAAAAGGGTTAGGATTGTGTCTTCCCTGAGATCACCTCATCGTGTATTACGGTACTTTGCCCTCATTCTCTGAAGTGGGGGTGTGGGGGTCACGGGTCACCTTTCAGTTTCAACATACGCTAGGAAACCTCTTTTTCTGGATCGCGGTTAGACTTAGAATTATATTATTTATTTAAATGTTTCACTTATTTATTTATTTGGTGCATTCTACAAACTTGATAATCACTCAGCGCATCCCCGGAAAGGAATAAAAGAATATAACTGAATAGACAATGACCTCCGAACCACGTTAATTAGACAAGAAATACTTTTGGAAGGCATTTTTTCAAGCAGTAGGAGATGGATTATTGTTTCTACCTAATTAAAGGCGTTCCATTGGATTTCTCAACGCATGCACATTACAATACGACGAACAGCAGTGATCGAGAACTGAACGTGACTTCCGGTTCAGAGGCAGCAGTCAGTCGTATTTAACAAGCATTTGCAATGCAATCGGTTTCGCATTTACAAGCGTTTGAGCTATTGGCATTGTAAATGACAATGCCTTTTATTTATGAGTAGTTTTAAAAAAAGATAAATAAAAGGCATTGTCATTTACAATGCCAATAGCTTAAACTCTCGTAAATGCAAGACCTATTGTATTGCAAATGCATTCAGCACCCGTGCTATAAAGATGTTTAAAAAAAAGCATTAGGAGAGAGCATGCCCTGCCTGGAACAGCAGGCAGGAGAAAGGTATTTGAGAAAATAGTGCCCGGAGTACAAATTGCTATTGGTGTGCAGTGGAGAGAGGCCCTGGTTGAGGACTGCTGTGACGCGCATGTTAAGGACAGCCAGCATAGGGCTGTGTATAAATCAGATAGTATGCACCACTAGACAGTAGGGATAGAACTGCCCGTGTCGCACATTTATGCTAGCAGTGTAAGAGCGTGTCTGTATGGGAGTAAGATTATGTTAATGTCAGCACCTGGTTGTTTATGCTGGGAACGAGCACTGCCAGTATTCATTGTAAATTGCATTATTATAGCGTTTACTAGCAACATTTGGCCTTCTTTGCGGATTATGTTATTACTGGGTCTTGGCAGTACACTTCAGCACAGTTCGTATGATAATGCGCATATGGCATAACATATTAGATGACTCTGCCGTTGGCCCTTGCTTTTGCATGCTGATTGCACATGGACATATGTAGTGAGGAGCAGTTTGTTATGCAGAGACTGTTGATTTTAAGGCGACTGGCACGTAAAATGTGTTTAAGAGTATATACATACACCTGCAGTACTTCCCCTTACACTGCACACTGTGATATTCCGTTCTCTCAATTGCATGGCCCTGCAGCTCAGATTTATTACCTCAACTGGGTGTCACGTTTGCTTCTGTTATATGCAGCATTTTAGCACAAGTGTGTGTAGGTTAATAAATTATACTCTAATAAGGCAAAATACAGCACAACAATAACGTGATGCAGCCAACGCAGTACTGAAAAACAAAGGTATAGAGACATTTGTCAACTCTATATGGAGGCCACGTAAGCAGGTATTCTGTACTTCTTCAAAGAAGCCCCATTTTAACTTAGAACCAAGTATGATTTCTTATCTGCTTTTAACCTTGAATTGTCTGTCTTTACTGTTTTATGTTACTGTTGCCCGCTCGCGCCGCTCACCTGCTGTGCCTGCTGGCTCGTGCTCGGAGTGGTGCCTCTGCCTTTTCACTCCGCAGGGATGTATGACCGCACCCCACCCACCCCCCCGGGAGCTCACCCTGCACGTGGGCTGCACGGATCCTAACGTGGGGCCTGGAACCTACGACCTGCCATCTGAAACCAACAAACATCGCCCAGGTAAGGAGTGCCGCTAGGGACAATTCTACAGCTGTTTCAATTTTGAACAAGCGCCAAGAGAAGGAAGGAGAGAGAGGATATGAAAGCAGGCGCTGTGCTTAAATTGAAAGTGCTGAGCCCGTGCTGATTAAAGTTATGCGCATGGCAGCATGTAAAGCGTCCCCATGCTAATTTTAAAAAAACACTAAAAACGGATGAAACTTTAAGTGCGTCGCCCTGGGGGAAAGGGCTGCATTGTAAAAACAAATTATGAAAAACCACATCGCCAACAGCGCAATTGGCAGACCGATAAATAAAAAAATAAAACTAAAGACTGTTACCGACAGGTAGAGCGAATAGAGATGCAGCTTCCGTGTGAGCCAGGGAATCCACGAGCGCGCTGACTTTTGGCGCATGCGTACAATATAAGGCAGCGTAAGAGACCTGTTTGTATTGCGCATGTGATTAGGACAGGCCAGGCAAAATATAGTGCAAAGGCACCAACCAATCACGGGACAAACAAGCATTGAAAATGCAATAGGACTCGGATTTACGAGTCCTATTGCATTTTAAAATGGAAGTGCCGGCATGAACGAAGGCCAGAACGGGAGGGGTGGGGCGGTGGTTGTGGTAAAAAAGTTACAGACTGAGGGAGGGAACGGGGAAAGACAGGGAAACAAAACGGTTTTAATAGTAAAGGGGCTGATAGCCTCGGAAGAGGAAAAATGACGGCATAGCAGTCAGGAGGCGGGACAAAGACGCCAAAAACCAATGCAAATGCAGGATTTTTCATTACAGCCAATAAAATGTATGGCCGGAAAGTGGGCGGAGCTTCCCCCCACTATACTGTATACAGCATCTCTCGCCGAGACAGCGCATGCGCTGCCTAGGCGAAACCTAAAAAGGAAAGACATCGGATTTAAAGGCAGCAATATTGAACGCCCACAAAATAAAAATGTCGTTTGGCAAGAAAAGTGCATTTTTAACAGATTATCAGACTGCAGTGATCTTTTAAATTTTCATTAAATATACCCATAACTTGAACTATTCAGGTATTTATGTAATATTGTAGTGACATGTGTACAAATGGGCATGTCAACACAGGGTGCATGAACTAATATTTGATGAAAATATGTTAAAATGTCGCTTCCTTTCATAATAACTAATTGCAAAGATGTTTTACCGCTTAGTGGAGCACTCAAACCCCGTGTGATTAGTTCTAGTCATTCAGCCCAGCTCAGACTTAATTTCTTCTTCATTGCATAGGAAATAATATAGCTTGCCTTTCTGTCTAATTTGCCCCTGCAGTTACTTGACCTTTTACAAGACTTCAAATTAAGCAAACACTTAACGGCGAGGCTATATATATATATATATATATATTTTTTTTTAAACATATTTGTATTTGCATTTGTAATTTGAGGCATTTGTATACACATTTTTCTCAGGTATTCACTTTACATTGCTTAATCAGCATAATTCTGTAGGCATTTCCATACACGTTTCCGCCTGATAACCCATCTAGCAACCACTTCTCTGTTCTCCAGATTTCTCTGTACTCCTGCTAGATCTTATCTACCATACACAAATGTTTTCTGTCCATTTTTCCCCCGGATAATGCTTACTGCTATTCTTCGGTCCCATCCCATTGTCCGGGCTCCAGCCACAGACCAGGGTTCAGTACTGTCCTCATCAAATCAGACTTAAAATTTAAACAAATAACCCAACATCGTGCAGAGGGGGGTGCAGGGTACCACCATTCTTAGCTTTGAGGTTTTAAGTGCCAACTGTTGCGCCTCTTCACAGGGGGGGTTCTCCTTACTGTCCGCTGCCGACCCAGTCCGAGTGTATGGCTCTGTCTCTGTTTAGAGATGTCCATATTCCTTGCGCTACCGTCTACCTGCCCACACCCGTCCTGACCTAAGAGTGTCCATCTACCGTGGTATAGAGTGAGCTACCCACTATCTCTCCCTATCTCTCCTCCCGTTTCCTGTTCTGGCTCTGGATTCTCCCAAGCAGGCAGGGCTGACCTCCATAGGTTTGCTATGGGCTGTCTCCTTATACCCTTCGATTCCTCCCAACTCAAGGCTCTGCCCTCTGCTCCGGCCCAGCTAATAACGTCCTAGTCCCAGCTGGATACCCTCGGCCCAAATGAGGACTTTCATTCTAGTGCTATCGGTCGCTTTGCCAATCCCAAGGCCAAATCGATCAGTTTATTCCCCACCTTTCGTTTAATAGGTCGCGGGAAAAGCCCCAGTAAGCAGGTCTCTATTGTGGGGGCTAGCTCGCTCCCAGTGCGTCTTTAATCTTGGCTAAAATTTCCACCCAGTATATATGTATGATACCGCAGCTCCAGGTCATATGTATAAAGTCCGTGTCCGCATGGGCACATCTCGGGCAATTCCTCACTTCCCCACCATACATTACATTAAGCCGATGGGGCGTCATATAGACCATGTGTATGTAGTTGAACAGAGTGTATTTGAGTCTAGTATTTCATGATATCTTCTTGGGTGAACAAAGAACTCTACTCCACTCCACCTCCGTAGGCTCTCTATCTATCACCCTCTCCCATCTCGCACGGAGCTCCCCCAATGGTGTAGTGGATGCGGAGACCAACGCCTCATGGTGCCACTTCACTTGGTGCCTTGCCGTACCCAGCGTGAGCAATGCATGCAGCACCGGGTGAGTCGGTGGCTCCTCCCTTCCCTTGCCCCACAACTGATCAAACGTACGGACCAAGGCCTCATATCATAAAAACGGTCCTGAGGGAAGACCGTTGCTATCCATCAAGTCAGCGAACGGAACTAGTGAGCCATCTTGGTAGCAGTTACCTACCGAATCTAGACCTACCTCCGTCCATGGTGCCATTTGCTCAGTCGTGAACATCGTCACCGGATCCCCATGAGGGAGCCCGACTAATGGCAGCGAGGGGGTGTACCATGGGGACCCCCCTAGTCTGTGCATGCATCACTTCCAAGTCTGGAAGGCTGTAAGCTGTAGCGCTGACCTGTAGGGAGTGACAGTCATTGGCCTCAGTAATTTGGCTAGTAGTAGGTCAGGAGTATCATTAGAGTCCATCAGCCAAGTTCCTTCCGCATTCACCCCCTCTACCCATTGTGCTAACCATTGCAGCTGGGCTGCTAGCACATACAATTCAAAGTCTGGAACTCCTAAGCCCCCTTCCATCACTGGGCGCTGTAGTATCCTCAGAGATACTCTACGCCTCCTGTTTCCCCATACCAGATCCCGTATTAGAGAGTTCAGAGGTCGAAACCATCCACGAGGCATCAGGACTGGCAGATTCACAAAAAAATACAATAACCGGGGCAGTATTACCATTTTAGTCAGCGAAACCCTGGCGAGGATGGGCAGCTGCAAAGTGCCCCAGAAAGACACACAGCTTCGAAGTGACCGCATGGCTTTGCCCAAGTTCCCTTCTTTCAGGTCTTCCGTGGTGTGAAAGACTTGTATACCAAGGTATTTAAATTAATGCGGGGCCCAGTTAATGTCTGCCGGGAGCCTCTCTGGTCTAGGCGTCGGTCTCACCAATGGGAAGAGGTAGGTTTTCCTCTTATTGATCCTCAAGCCTGATAGGGATTCAAAGCGCTCCAAGAGTGTAAGAGCCGCTATAGTACCTGACACGTCAGACTTCAGGTACACCAGCAGATCGTCGGCATATATGGAGATGGTGTGTAGCCGTCCATCTAGTCTAAGCCCAAAGTCCTCCCCACCCTCTCGAAACAGTTCCGCCAGGGGTTCAATCGCTAGAGCAAATAGTAAAGGCGAGAGGGGGCACCCTTGTCGGGTTCCTCGCAATATGGAGTACTGGGATGACACTGTTTTCCCCATCTGAACCCTTGTTGTCGGGGATGAATAAAGAAGTTGTACCCATTTCACCCAACCTGCTCCTAAGCCCAGCCGTATCATTACCTCAAAAAGGTAGTCCCAGCCGACCGTATCAAAGGCTTTCTCTAAGTCGACCGAGAGTACCGCTGCTGCAGGCGCGGAGTTCCTCTCCTCGTGGAGGAGGACAGAGAACAGCCTGAGCAAATTATATGAAGTGTTACGGGAGGGGATGAATCCGTTTTGGTCCGCATGTATAAGGGATTGCATATGCGGGAGCAGTCTGAGTGCCAGTATTTTGCTAAGGATCTTAAAGTCCAAATTGAGCATGGATAGAGGTCTGTACTCTGTGACTGGTGCTCCGATCTCCTTAGTCTTGTGGAGAGGGATCACCAATGCGCTCTG
Organism: Calotriton arnoldi; assembly: GCA_963921515.1. Taxonomy (NCBI): domain Eukaryota; kingdom Metazoa; phylum Chordata; class Amphibia; order Caudata; family Salamandridae; genus Calotriton; species Calotriton arnoldi. Next base: position 1,330,499 of record CAWUFW010004257.1, on the reverse strand, counting down.
GATAGATTCAGGGAGCCCCCCTAAATGGAGGGATTCTGCATACATGGTCACTAAACGTGGCGCCAATTTGTCCACGTATCGGGCATAAAATTCTGCCGGGAGGCCGTCCGGCCCAGTGTTTTCCCAATGACCATATCCGCTATCGCAACCCTGACTTCTCGCAGAGTCACCGGTACCCCTAATTCCTCTTGCTCTTGTTCCTCCAACGTCCTGAGCGGTAACGTTTCCAGGAAGTCCCTAATACTAGCGCTGGAAGCCAGTGCAGGTGCGGCATATAGCCGGTCATAGTACCTACAGAACAGGTCATTGATGGCATCTGGGTCATACACCCGTTCTCCGGCATCTGTCTGTATTTGCGTGATTGGTGATCCCCTGCTCGCCGGTCTGATCAACCATGCCAACAAGCGGCCAGCCTTCCCCTCCCCCTCTGCATTTTATCTAGGTACTCCCTATGACTGTGGCATCTCAACCTCTCTAGTGTATCGTTATAGCTCGCCTGGGCGTCTTTTAGTTGCACTGCTGAGGTATCATCCCTCCCCTGCATATTGTCTAACTGACGGCTCTTGGACTCCAGGTCTAAGAGTTCCTGCCTAATTTCCCGCTGTCCACCAATCGACTGGCCCAGGCAATGTCCCCTTACCACCACCTTAAACGCCTCCCATTCCACCAGCACCGAGGATGTTGAATTGGCATTTATCGGGAAAAAGGTATCAATAAGGATCCCCAATGACTCACAGAAGGGTGCGTCTTCCAAGAACAAGGGATTCAATCTCCACAATGGAATCGGGGGACGTCTCCCTAGTGGTTGATATGTCATTAATAAAGGACAGGGTCCGTCCGAGGTATTCTGTATACTTTACTGATACAATAAAGTCTGGTGTGCTTAAAAAGATGTCCAATCTAGTATGCACTTGGTGCATTGGGGAGAAATATGAGTATTCCCTGTCCTCCGCGTGCTGTACCCTCCAAACATCATCTAAACCCCATTGCTCAATCCAACCCCTGAATCCTGCTGCAACCCAATGAGTCTGTGTTCCTGGGAGAGGTGGGTGTGAGCGGTCCGCTGTAATGTCCGCAACACAGTTAAATCACCTCTGATCACTAAGCTCCCTCCCGCACAGCCAGCCATTTGAGCCGAAAGGGTACCAAGGAACATCACCTGTTCAGTATTGGGCGCATACACACTACCTAATGTCACCTCCCTCCCCGCCAATCTCCCAGTTACCAGAACGTATCTGCCCTCGCTGTCGATTCTGGTACTGATGTGGTCGAAGGGGACCCCGTGCCTTACCCATATCAATACCCCTCTGGCATACGCAGAATAGGTAGTGGCATAAATACGACCCCTCCATTTCCTGCGGAGTTTTTCGACTTCACTATGAATCAGGTGGGTCTCTTGCAGGAGGGCTATGTGGACATCTGTCCTCCTTAAGTATGCATACTCCTTGTGTCTTTTACTCATAGTTCCCATTCCTCTAATGTTCCACGTTATAAACTTTAGTACCGTATGTGTGGATGGCATCTTGATTGGTTCTCCCACCCTCGTCGATCCCTACTACTCTGTGGTTCAGTAATTCCCCCTGCCTTAGTTGCCCACCTCCCTCTGCACTTACAACACACAAAAAGAACACCAAAAAATCCGCATAGGACAACACCCCGAACCCCAGAACGGTCTGGCAACGGGCATCCGCCCAAACAGCAGGTAGGACTGCATCAGCAAGTAAAGGTCCCAAACCAGTAACATAAGGACCTAAAGGGGAGCGTGGCAGACCTCCCAGGCAATCAGTGTACAATAAGGAGATTCCCCCATGGTGCAGCAGCCCTGGAAGACCGAAATAGCTTGGACCCAGGGGCCCACCCAGCTAGCCCCCTGGCCCCTTCCCGGGCCCCGACCCCACAAAGGGAACCAGGAGAGACAGCAGGAGGAGAGGGGGAAGGCACCTGCCATCCTAGTAAATAATCTCATCTGCAGTGTTCGGGGTCACCACCGGTAATTTAAGGCTACTATAACGGGACGAGTCCGACCCATCAGATCCCCTCCTGGAGCTAGATCCCTTCGCAGTCGACGATCTTCTGCTTTGCATCATGTCCATCACCGCCTTCAGCGGCTCAGCCCTCTCCCTCTCCGTTTGCGAGAGGCTTGGTTTCTTGGGGGTTCCCTGCCCTTGTCGTCTCCTGAGCCTCTTCCCAGTTCTCGGTCCCTGGACAATGCTTCTGCCTTCTGCGCGTTCGGCTGTCTTTCGGTTCAGTAAGTCTCAATCCAGTCCCATGCTGCTTTTGGGTCCTCAAAGAAATGTGTTTTCCCATCTAGCATAACTCGCAGAAGGGCTGGGAACATCAGTAAGTACTGGATCCCTTCATCCCTCAACACTCTGTTAACTTCGAAAAAGGAAATACGCCGCCTCTGAACCTCCAGGGTGTAATCCGGGAAAAGGGACACTTTACTATTTTCGACCAGGTATGGCCCTCCAGAGCGGGCCTTTTGCAGCAGAAAGTCTCTATCCTTGATGTGGAGAAGTCTGGAAACCACGGGCCGTGGAGGCCTTCCTGGGGCCGGTGGTCTTGCCGGGACACGGTGCGCTCTTTCCAAACTGTAGAAGGGTGACAAGCCCTCGGGGGCCACTACGTCACGGAGCCAAACCTCCAGGAATTTAATCATATTGTCTCCTTCCACTTTCTCAGGCAATCCCAAGACCCTCACATTGTTCCTTCGGTTCCGCCCTTCTGCATCTTCTACTCTCCTCTCCAGAGTGCTGACTCTGCTAATGAGGTCCCCCATTTGGAGTGTCAGTGCTTGTTGCGCCGGTGCCATGTCCGCCAGGGAGTTTTCGGTCAGCTTTACTCTGTCCGCCAGCTTGGCATGCTCAGCTCTCAGCAAGCCCAGGCCCACTGCTACTGTGCTTATGTCCTGGTGGAGTGTCGCCTTAATATCTGCAATGGCCGTCAATATTTTCGACAAGTGCTGCTGAACTGGGTTGTCGGAAAGGTTCACTTCCTGGCTCCTTCTGTGTTAGTTCTTGTGCTGAGTCTTCGTGTTCCAGGGGGTGTCCCATCTGTTTCCCTCTAGGCTTTCCCATTTCGCAATGGGAGCTTTGTCCGTCAGAGAGTCTAATCTGTCCCCCCTCTGGGCTATCAGAGACAAGCACCTGGCCTCTTCAGGTTTTGAACGTCTCAACCCTCCTTGTGATCTCATTCTCCGGTGTCCGTTACGTGCGTTACTACTCTCCCTGATCGTTCCGCCAGAGGAGCCAGGCCCTTCTTTGCACCAGTTCCCTGGTCTGTCGCTCTCCTCCAATCACTCAGGTCTCCGGCCCAGAGCCGTTTCGTGCCTGCAAGTTTTGGGCCTCAGTTGGACCTCTTGTGCCCACTCGTGCCCGTCAGGGTGTGCCAACTGCCCACAGTGTTTGTTATGCCCCACCTTGTACCTTCTCACGGGAATCCTCCCCACTGTCCATATGGGGAACGGCTCCCTTTCTGGATATGGTACTATCCCTGGCTCACTCCTGGTCGTGTTCTTCCCTTACAACTGCTCCTGGGTCTGTAGTCCGTTCTTCCCCTAGGCCTCTCTGCTGACCGCAGAGCGTTCAGCCCCATATGCGTGCTCTGGGGCACCACCATTAGCCACGATCACAGCTCGCTGCCTCACGACCCTCTCATTCACTCCTCTGCAGGGTCAGACATTTAATTCTGCCCCTTCCCCGGCCTCCTCCTATGTGTCCCCCAATACTCGCACTCCACACTCCGGTACCGGCAGCCCATCCCAGTGAGGTCCGCAAGTTGCCCACACTTTCTCCCAATGGGGGCCAGGTCCCTTTTCACCAGTGGTCTATGCCCACCGTGTCTCTGGTCATATCCTGTCTTGCTTTCTGTGGGCCCGTTTCAGAGTTTATGGGCCACCCCTCCCCCAGGTCTCTCTGCCGGCCGAAAGCATCCTGACCTGGGTAATCCTGTAAGGGAGAACATAGCAAAACCAAAGGGGATGATGGACGGAGTGTTGAACATTGCAAGCACTCACCCCCAGTCAACTGATCTGGGTTTAATCCATCATCATTCTTTAGCTCACTCCGCCACCCCAGTTCAGACATGGCCATAGGCAAATCAGTCTGACCCTGTGCCTCATGGGAACAGTCCAGCCCGAACTGCCAAGCCATGTCTTCCCTGGACCGGAAACAAGCGTCCTGGGACCGGTTTCTGGCTTACAGCCGTCATCAGCCAGGCTATCTTGAATCCAGTGGCAAAGTGAGCAAGGGACCCACGTCTGGGCATACCCTGCCAACTTAGGGCGAACATAGCAAAACCAAAGTGGATGATGGACGGAGTGTTGAACATTGCAAGCACTCACCCCCAGTCAACTGATCTGGGTTTAATCCATCATCATTCTTTAGCTCACTCCGCCACCCCAGTTCAGACATGGCCATAGGCAAATCAGTCTGACCCTGTGCCTCATGGGAACAGTCCAGCCCGAACTGCCAAGCCATGTCTTCCCTGGACCGGAAACAAGCGTCCTGGGACCGGTTTCTGGCCCAGATCTCTGTACTGGGGTGAATGTATGACATTGTTCTGCATTCTGTCCATCAACTGTTGTTTTTGCATTTGTCACCCCGAGTGGGACGGGTATGCCCAGACGTGGGTCCCGTGCTCTCCATGCCACTGGAATCAAGCTATCCTGGCTGAAGAGGGTGAAACCCGAAACCGGTCCTAGGATGCTTGTTTCCAGTCCAGGGAGGACCTGGCTTGGCAGTTCGGGCTGGACTGTTCCCATGAGGCACAGGGTCAAGACTGATTTGCATATGGCTGGGTTCAAACTGGAATGGCATGGTGAGCAAAAAAATGATGGATTTAGGCCCAGATCTCTGTACTGGGGTTAATGTATGACATTGTTCTGCATTCTGTCCATCAACTGTTGTTTTTGCATTTGTCACCCCGAGTGGGACGGGTATGCCCAGACGTGGGACCCGTGCTCTCCATGCCACTGGAATCAAGCTATCCTGGCTGAAGAGGGGTGAAACCCCGAAACCGGTCCTAGGATGCTTGTTTCCAGTCCAGGGAGGACCTGGCTTGGCAGTTCGGGCTGGACTGTTCCCATGAGGCACAGGGTCAAGACTGATTTGCATATGGCTGGGTTCAAACTGGAATGGCATGGTGAGCAAAAAAACGATGGATTTAGGCCCAGATCTCTGTACTGGGGTGAATGTATGACATTGTTCTGCATTCTGTCCTTCAACTGTTGTTTTTGCATTTGTAATACTGTAAGGGCTCAACGTCGCTGCCCCGATCTCAGCCCGCACCTGCGTCACGCGTCTCTCTCCTCCACTGCTCGCAATTGCAGGCGGTGAAGCTTCTACCTTCTCTGGCCTCTGCCTACGCTTCCTGCAGCTGGATACTCGCGGTCCGGGCTCAGGCCGTGTCAGCACTTCCCTGCGGCGTCCGCTAGACTCCCACGCCGCCTCGCCGCAGGGCGCTGATACTTGCGGTTCTGCTCTCCCGGTCACAGATCCTCCGTCCGCCTATCGCCCCGAAGCGCTCCTCAGCACCGGTTCCGCTCTGCAAGACGCTTTTCTCACGGATCAAGCCGCCATCTTGCGTGCGCTCTGGTCTCGCGCACACCTCCCGATCACTGCTTCCCCTGGCCCCTCCCGGGCTCTCGACCCGTCAGGCCGATCGTCTGCAACCCCCGGGCGGGTCAGGTCTCACCAGGGCACCCTGGTGCCCCCGCCGTCTCCGTTAAGTCAGGATAAATTGGCTGGCTGCCGTGGAGTTCTCAGCTCACGCGTCCGCCATCTCCAGCCTCCAAGCCACGCCCCCAACGGCGAGGCTATATTTTAAAGTAAATATCTTGCATCCAATTCTTTCTTACACAAGTTACATGAAACAGTGCTGTTCTATTGACTTAGCAGCTCACCCTCCTTCCCAGTCTCCTGTGTCGCCCCTTCTTTCTCACTTTGCCTCCTTCCCCCAACTGTCCCACTCACTGATTTTAGGCAAACTTATGGCGTGATAGAAGCAGCACCAGAAACCAACATGACAGCAGATTATCGTTTTCTCGTCTTCCCTCTTTCCTCCTTCCATCTTGTGTTCCTCAGAGCTTTGAAGCAGCCTTTTCATGTAACAAACGCTATACAAGAAACCATTATTCCATAAGTCTCTGATATCTCTGAATTTAATGGATAGTCTCTAGCATCCAGTGCCACTTGGATAGTAAACTCCTTACCAGGTTGTCATGGCCATCTGAGGTGCTCCAAGCCCCATCCTGTGGCCCTCAAACACCACACCATAGGGCTTAACCATCTTCCTTAACTTCAACTCCACCCACACAGAATGGACCGCAGACCCATCTCTCCACCCCTCTTCCCACCCACTCTGTTATACTCCAGTTATGGACGTTGGTATTGACAAACACCCATCAAATGCAGATTCAGGAGAATCTTGGTCTCAGAGATGAAATTAAAAGATATTTTGGAACTTGGGGTCTGTGGGAAAAAAGTAGGCTGGGCTGGAGTGCTAGGCATGTTCTCTTTAAGATGAGGCTTGGGATATGTAGTGATTGGCAAAATATATCTTTTGAAGCCAGACTCTAATTTTTAAGCCACCTGTCCTCCAGCTGTAAGACTTTGGTTCAGTAAACCTTTTTTTCTGCCCTCCACTTACACAGCTAGGGCTTTTTTGTCTCTAATCCTCCACATTTAGCAGCTCTCCATCACCATCAATTGTGCTCCTGAAATCCTGTTTTGAAATAAGCCCCAAGTCTGCCATGGGTCCCTAATGTTCCTAAACAATACCCGAGGCCTCTTGGATTAAAGACCAATAACATCTATCGGAGCAGCTGCTAAGGCAGCCTCGGGTCAGTCCTGGAGCTCTGTAAGCTTACGCCAATCAGTAGCCCTGGGCTAGGAGTGTGCCAGGGCCTGCCCTTCAGCACCCTAGAAAAGATATCTGACTTGACGCCTGATGTCTCTGTTCTCTCTGAAGCCCTTCCTACTCCTTATTGCTTCATCCTACTCAGTCTTTAAGTTCTGTCTCTGGACATCAGTCTCAATTGGGATTGTAGAGTAGGGGTAAGATATGTAGCTTCCATCAAACATTGTCAAAGAGAATGGGAAAAGTGGAGTCAACTGTCTCCCTGGAATCTCTTTGTCTGGTCCTAGTGCCTTTCCAACCCACTGTTCTCACTGATCTCTAACTCAGTGTCACACCATGATCCCTCTTATCCCTGATTTCTAAGACCTGTCCAAGCAATTAATCTGCTCCTTGTGACCTACTGCTTTCTAGTACACCCTCATCCCTTGATCTTCGCATCCCCTCTTGAGATCAATGTCTATAGAAGTTTCAGTCTGTTGTGTGTGCATTACTAGCAACCAACATGACTTGAAATGACTGCATTAAGCAGGTTGCATGCCCCATACTGGGACATTAGGTCATTAAATTGGTGAAGAAACATCTTTAGTGTTCCCTTCTTCTGAGCAGTAGTGCCACCTCCCGCATCCTAGACAGCAATGCATTAAAGTGAAGTTGTACCATCTCCTCTGTCTCCGGCAATAATTGTATCTTTCTTTCTTTCCTGGTACCCCCTCACCTTTAAAGTCACATACTTCCCTCTTCTGACCCCTCAAACGTTTAAGGTGGCAAGTGCGCTATACAAGTAACCACATAACATTGTATTCCCTCTCATCCTCTCACTTCTGCTCTAATTAACACTGTGAAGCAGACGTAGGGGTCATTTATAGATTGGCAGAGCAAGTCAGCTACCATAAATTGGCAGTTTACCTCCCCAACCAAACTTGTTTTTCTGCCCCACCCAATTAGAGGTGGGGCAACTGCAGGGTTAGTCCTGTCAGACCCTCAGCTAGTTGTGTTGGCACAAACCTATGACCTTGCAGACTGTTCGTCACTGGAGTGCAAGGCAGCCTTGGGCAGGGAAATACATTAGTAACCCAGGACACAAGATAGGAGATCACTGCACATCAGGATGACTGATTGTTCTTCAATAACAAATTTACACTTGTAAGTTTGTGTTTGATAAAAGAAACAGAGGTTCTGAGCTCCCCAAAACACCATGGGAGCCTCTCAACATATCCCTCAGCCTACAGTGTAGCCACTTGCGTGGTATCTCCTCTGTAGACTTAGAGATCCCTGCCAGGCATGAGAGAATCTCTAAATATGGGAAGCAGGGTGGAGAACCATAACCTCTGCTGGCCTGGTTGGCCGGTCCTCTGCCCATCGAGGGCTAAAGGAGGCCCATAGCCACCAGTCCCACCTTTCGTTTTGAGGGTTAACTCCCTTTTTATAAAAGATAACAGCCACTCCCCTCCAATCTTCTCAGCCCTAGGTTGATGGATTAGCAAGTTATTCCTAGATCCATCTCCGAGTCAGGGGGAATCCAGGCTTCAGTAATGAAAAGGTTCTCCCATTCATCTGATTCCAGTAGGACATTCAGTTCTATGGCATGTTTCACCAAAGAGCGGACTTTTAGCAGGCCACATTTAATTCCCTTCCCTCCTGATATTATGCCGACCGGGGTTGTGGTAATAATCTTCACATGTTCAGTGGCAAATGGTGGCTAAAGTAGTGGATCGTTGGCTGAGGCATGGCAAATTATGTGGTGGAAGTGATATTGTGGCAACATTTTGTGTGGTTCAGTCCTTGCCTGTGGATCTTTCTGAAGGGCTTTGGTGGAAGCTTCTGATTGATCTGAATGGACCTTTCCAGGCTCTGACAAGGAGGGAGGTTTAGGCTATTGTGGTTGTAAATTAGTATGGCAAATGTCCAGAGTTGAATGTTAATGAAAGTGTGACTTTGAGTACTGTAATCAATTTTTATAGGATGCCTTTTGTAAAGAGGGTGTTACTGAGTACTTGGTTACTTATAATAGGCCACGGGTTGACCTGCATTAGGGTTGCAAATTATCTTGTCAGGTGTGGAGCATAAAAGGATTACTTTTTACCACCTTAATCCACTGGTCAAGTTGAAGCTATCCAACTTGCAGCAACTGGTGAAATAAATGGGAACAGAGCATTCCAATCTATATTGCTTAAATGGCTACGCTTAATTCCGTTATGGGGTTTCACCATTTGCATTGTAGAGCGGATGGAAACGATGTCTCATCTAGCACCATGGTGGTTGAAGGAGAATGTCAAGGAACCTACATAGGAAGATCATTTTTTGGGGTAATACATAGAGTTGAAGAATATAAAAAAAGAAATATAGTTTATTTGGATGGAAAGAGAGGGAACCCTTCTGAGAATCTGCCTGGAGTGTATGATTATGTAAGAAGCAGACATCATAGGAGTTATAATAAATCACAATCTAAACTGTCTAGTCCTGTCTCAGTCACAAAGAATGAGCAGTTTAGGTTGAAGGGGATAATGTGTGGAATACGAGTAAGATATCTGTGTATAGAGGGCTGGAGTAATTTGATACTGTTTCCCTGTTCCTGGCAACGTCTTGCCATGTTTGCTTATGGATGATGGTGCTTTCTGTTCATATGTCCAAATGGAGTAGGTTTGGGAGATGGTGCAGTTAGGCTAGTAGTAGAGCTAGGGAACTTTCTGCCAAGTTTATGGATTACAATATGTTTTATAAGTTTAGGTTGTGGTAGCTTTAGATTTGTTTTCCTTCTTTTTATGGTAGGTGTTCCGCATGTGTGTTCCTTTTGTTATGTTTCTGTAATGGGGAAAGCGTGTGTTATGTGTCCTTAGAATCTGTGTATAGGAATGTGTGATGCTGGTGATGTGCCCTAGTAAATTGCCGTCCTAGTTTCATGACCATGAGTAATGGAGCAGGGGCTGAAGCACCCAAGCTGGAGGGGATTGGAAAAACCACAGGTAGTTGCACAATTGTCGAGGGCAAGAAAGATCCTATAAATAACAGGGAGGACCAGGGACGAATAACCATTGTCGAACAATGAGCACCCCTCCTTATCACTTTCCCCCTTGCTTAGGGCAGTGCATCCACACAATGGATCACTGCAAACCATCTTAGATATGTCAACATTAGATGCCCCAACCCCAGACTTGTTGCTACCAAATTAGTGTATGCTGCATGCAGCTCCACCAGTGCTGGCAACCTTAAAGTGAAACCACCCAGCATCTACACATGGTGTGTAACGGCTGTTAGATGTAATGAAACCTATGGCACTCCTCCCCCCTCATTGCAGAGCCATGTGCTAAGTCCACCTCCTAGCCAAAAGTAGTGCAAAAAGAAGAGGAAAGTTAAGAGAATTAAGAAAGCTAGATTGCCTCTGAAGCACACAAAAAAGATAAGGAGAACAAGGGGTTTTAACCCTGGATGCAGGAAATGTTTCCGGAGACACCGCCATCCAGGCAGGGACTCCCTTAAGTGTACTCGAAGATAACATCACTGGAATTGATGGTGAAGAGCAAAGTGGTGCAAATGGTAGGAGCTTTGTGCCATTAAACACATGTGCGAGGGCTTTTCTGCCTGAATCAAACTGCACGGTAGTGGTAACTAAACCGCTGGGGATATTTGAGAATTGTAATGTATTGACTCCCCAAACACTAGCGAAATTTACTTTTATTGATCTATTCCCTGATCCAGTATGTCCATTACCATTAAATCAAGCATGCCAACTAGAAGTGTTTTGGGCTATTCATGCTCTTAGCCTGCTAGCCTTGCAGGATATTAAATTAGTGAATCCCTGTGAGCGCGCTAGCCCTTGCTCCCAGGCTGGCTAGAGTGGGGTATATAGTGACGTGGAGTTTTACGCACCAGTTACTCCAAATCTGATCAATGATAACATGGACCATCTGCATGTGAGGGGCCTACATATGATCCCCCAAAGTAGGGATTGGAGTGTAGCATTGCGGCGAGAATGCCAGATGGACTTGGGACAGGAGAACTCGGAGCAACATGATACGCGAATCCTCCTCAGAAGACCGTACGCACTTTACAAAGTGACTCCCGGTGTCCTAAGGGAAGCAAAAAATATGATAGTTACCAGGGAAGAAATAGAGCTGTTATTATCAATCAGAAGAGGAGCTTTAAACCTGCAGTAGGTGGTGGCATTAATTGGCACTGGCTGCCAGCAGTACTGGGTCTTAAATAAACTCCCTTTGGGATACTTCAATTGCATACCATATTCCTGCCACACCACATACAACATTCAAATATCACCGAATTAATATCACAGTAGCCAAAAAATCCAATATGAAAATGTTTATTAGGTTGGCTTAAAAGCTTTCTTCCTTCTTTTTGATTTTTTTGGTAATCACTAAAATATATAAAATACAGTATCCACAAAAATATCAAACATTAAAATCACAAATATAGGAAAAAGTGCAAGTCAGTCTGTGCTTCAAGCATGGAATAGTGACAGGGTTTGAAAGTCCTCCATGTTATATTGCTAGTATCTTCCCAGATAACAGTAGGAGAGATGTAAAATGGATTGCGGATAGCTACTCAATAGACAAGAACATGCTGATGGCATCCATAGAGGAATATCTTCTGAATATTCAACCTGTGGAAAATGGAGACCATATTGTGATACTAGAAAATTATAGGGCTCTGTCAAGTGAGCTTACACGTAAATGGTCTACATCGAGAGTGGCCAAGTAGAATGGTCGGTTAAAGAATTACTCTGGGTGGTACGATAAGGAGTGTAGACTTGCCAAGTCAAAGGTCTCTAACGCATATAGGTACCGGCATCATTCGTTAATCAATTATTAAATGTTTAAGAGCGAAAGGAGCAAATGCAAAGCCCTACTAAGGAAGAAGAAATCAAACTACCAGCAAGGAGTGTGGAGCGACCTGATTGAGGCAGCAGAAGAGAAAAATAGTAGATCCTTTTGGGGAAAAATTGCCAGAGTGTTCAGGGATGGTCCAAATAGTCATGGCCATCAGATTTGCTCACACACCTAGGTGGACCACTAAAAGGCAGTATATAATAGCAGTGGTGGTTTGACACATTTGGGAGAACTTGCCAACCATAGACCATATGGAGACTAAGCATTCTACGCCTGGAGGTAGAAAGAGCAGTCATAGGGCAAAAGGCCAATAAAGCCCCTGGCCCCGATCGTGTCCCGGTGGACATGTTTCACTCTAACCTGAAGGTCTGGTCAATGGTCCTATCTAAGATGTTTAGTGCTGCTATTGGGAAAAAATGCATCCCCTCTTCGTGGCAAACTGCTATCATAGTGCCCTTCCACAAAAAAGGAAGTAAGATGCTTCCCAATAATTACAGGCCTATTTCATTATCAGACAGCACCTGAAAAATCTTTGGCTGTGTACTTTTAAATAGGCTGCAAGGGTGGATTGACAAAAATAATGTTCTAATCGATGCATAGTCTAGATTTTGTACAAGCATCTGCACCATCGATCAAGCTGTCAAACCATATATGGTGTGTGCCAAATACAGAAGGGTGCTCAAATTGTCTCTATACCTATCATTTATAGATTTAAAATTGGCGATTGATCTAGTTAACAGATCCAAATTATGGCAATCACTAGAAAAAATGGGGGTGGAAAACAACCGTCCTTCAAGCTCTTAAAACACTGCATGCAGAAACAAGCGCTTCTGTTCGCTACGGAAGCTCTGGGGTATACACCCCTCATTTTACAATCTGCTCTGGTGTACAGCAAGGCTGTCTACTTGCACCGCTGTTCTATTTTTAAACAAATGCAAAGAATTTGTATCCAGAGAGAGCCTTGGATGCCCCGAAGTTGTGCAGTAAAAACAAATACTCATTCCTCTTTTTGCATATGACGCAGTTCTATTGATGCTAACGCAATGCATAAATCTTTGGAGAACTTTGAGAGCATCTGTAGCCAGAAAGATCTTTGCATTAACATACAAAAAACAAAAATAATGCCAATATCAATGGCTCCGCCTTGAAGGAAATCCGCAACGATAACGGGTCAGGTGCTTGAAACCATTAAGAGCTATGACTACTTGGGCATTCGCTTCATTAACAAACTCAACTGGCGTGACCATATTGAAAAGGCAACCAATGTCTTGCAGCGTCAAGCAAATGCCACCCTTCGGACTAGCTAAAAAATTGGTTGCCACATCCTGAACATTATCTTACAAGTTTACAGACAAAAAGCGATAGTAGCAGCTACTCTGGGGATGCAGTGACTGCACGCAATCGCAAATAACTGAAAATTCATTCCTGCGATCCCCTTTTGAATTTAAGTAAATCGCAGCTGCCATGGGGCATCATATCTGAGAGTGGTTAAGGAAGCATCGACCCTACGAAATTTCCAGTACAATCCCTGGCTAATCTATGTTTTAGAGATGCCTGGATGAACTTGGACTCTGTCATCTTTGGTCCAGTCCAGATCTTGTAGATCACGCCACAGTTGGCTTGGTAAAAGACACCTTCATGAGCTGGAAACTTCTCGCCTTGGACAGGCCTGTTCCTCACATTTGACTGTTAGCTATTTGCAAGTAAAACATACATTAGGTATTTAGCTAACTGAAATTGCCACTGTTGCACGCCACACTTTGTATTTAAACTTCCGCTTGGGTACTCTACCTACCAGAGTGTATTTGGCCAAGTTTGCTGTTAACTGTTTTGGGATCGATTGCTGTAATTGTAAGTTTGGAGTGTGGGAGACACACCTCACTTTTTGCTGTTTTGCACTAAAACCAAGCACTTACGCTCCAAATGGCTTGTACCACTGTTTAAGCAGTTCTCGACCATAGCTTGACTAAAGCACTTGCACTTTGCCACAGAACGGTTAATCCAGCAGTCTGTATGGCAGTGGCCAGTTAAATTCTGGCTGCCTGGCCAGTTACAGGAAGGTACTTGATAGCCCAGGCTCAAGCTAACGATTAATTATGTTGGTGTTCCTTTGTATAATCGTCAATGTTGTTGCTCTTTTCCATTGTTGGCCAAAGTATAGGACGATTGTCCCATAGTTTGTCACCTAATCAATGAAAACTTTGTCTCTTTGTAGCTTACAGCCTTTATATGGGGCTGAATATGTAGTGTGACACATGGAAACTGGTGATTTTAAAGGAATGGGTGTGCTGCTATTTGTTTTTAAAGATCTTTTATTGGTTGCATATTTATTATTGTATTATTTTGTTTGATATACAATGGCATATTTATGCTCATAAAGGAAGATTGGCTCACAATTACTATTGTTTCTATTACTTACCGGAAATCACATTACTCCTAGTCCTACTCTCGCTTCTCTCCATTACGTAATGAGGCCCCTGCGCCTCATAGACACACCCCCTATAAAAATGCACCGCCCCCTCCACAATACCTGTACGTACCAAGCCACCGTAGACACAGTTGGCCGGGCCACCGGGACGGAGGGCGGGTCGTAATGGAGAGAAGCGAGAGTAGGACTAGGAGTAATGTGATTACCGGTAAGTAATAGAAACATTACCTCCACGTCCCTCTCGCTTCTCTCCATTACGCAATGAGACATACCAAGCCAAGAAAAACCAGGCCAACTGTCCAAGCACAAGCCCAAAACATTGGAACAAAATGCACCAAAGAAGGGCAAACAAACAGGAAAGGCAAGCCAGACGCAACACAGCTGACCAAAACCCAGAGGCAAGCCCAGCCCCGCCCCCAAACACGGGCAAGAAAGAAGACCCAGAAAACAAGGAGCCGAGGACCCCCCAAGCCAGCAAGCAGACACCACAGGGCAAAAAACAGCAGAGCCAGAAGGTGCAACCCCCCACAGACAAAAGGGGAACACCAGAGAGCCCGCCACACAGGAGGGAAAGCCCCAAGAAGAACACATCCACCGAGGGAAGGACCAACCCACAACGAAACAGCAGACCAGACCGACCAACAGACCACAGCCAAACCCAGAAAGGCTAGCCCAGGGCACCAGCGGCAGAGAAAAGGGAACCATGTGCGCACGAGCACACCAAGCCCCCAACCAAGAGCCAATGCAGACCCAAAGGAGACCAGGCAGACCCCCAAAAGGCACCTGCACAGAAGAGGCGGCCAAAGCCGAGAGACCAAGGCAGCGACAGCCACCCAGCCCCAACCAGAAGACGCCAACCCCAGAAATGCCCGAGAAGGCACCAGGAGAAAACACAACCACAGGGCCACAGAACCGGAGAAGCCAGACCCCCACCAGCGCCAACAACAGAGGAACCAAAGGAAGAAGACCGGCAGGAGGCCCCAGAAAAAAACGGACCCCCAACCCACCGAACCAGGACCCCGGAACAAGGTCAACAGAGGAAAACCAGCAAGAGGCCCGCTGACCAAGGAAACCGCAGGGGGACCAACCCCAAAACGAGCCCCCCCCCAACATCCCCAAACCGAACCGGGGAGCAGCGGAAGGAGGACCCCGAACAGACACCAGGGCAACCCACGCCCAGGCCCCACAGTAAACAGCCCAGAGCCCAAACGGCAGGAACTGGAAGGGCCCAGACAGAACAGCGAACCCCAAAAAACCACAGAAGACGTGGACAAACGGGGACGCGCAGGAACGCAACCCGCAAAAAGAAAGCAGGCAAGAACACCCCAGAGCCAAAAGGCAAACACCCCACCAGAAACAGCCACATCAACCAACCAGCCACAGGACAGGCGCACACCGGACAACCCAAGCCAGGAGCACAGCCCGAGGAACCGGCAGCATGGCGGAAGGCAGACGCCAACCCCTCCAGGCCGAAAGGCCCACAGAAGGAAAAGGAATGGAGAACAGCCCACCGGAAAACCAGGGGACCCAGGCAGGAACAAGGAGCAGCCACAATAGCCCACCAGCCGCCAAAAGAACCCAGCAGTCCAGGACAGCAGAGGAGGCCTCCACCGGCGCCCCAAGGAGTGAAAGAAGCCGTGGCCACAAGAGGAGCACAAAAAGGAACCAAGCAGAACGCACAGGGCCACAGCGCCGCCCCAACCACCCAGAAATGGGAGAAGCAGGAGCCAGATAACACCGCCCAACCACGCAACCGGAGAGGGCAAAGCCCAAATCGGACCACGGAAAGCCACAAAACACAGACCACAAGCCAGGAGAGTCAAGCCAACAGCACTAGGCACACCCAGGTGGGCACCCATCCAGGCACGAATCAGGCCCGACCCAGTCCAATCCCCGGGAGCAGATGAGATCAGGCAACCCACGGTGGTAGGGCCACAGGAAGAGGAGACAGCGAAGCCCACAGCACCCGGCAAGCCCAGACAGCCACACAACCAGGGCCGACAACGCCGAACGCCTGAGAACAGATGCAGGCAGGAACCACCAGGGCCTAAAGGCCGCAGGACACAGACCCCCCAACCAGAACTGGAGACGCAACACCCTGGAAGACCACAGGATGGGACAACAGCAGCCGCGAAACCGGTACATATGCCCCACCGGTACAATAAGGCAGGCAAGGCCAAAACCAGGGGCCAGCCAACAGACCTAAAAAGCCACCAGAGGCCGGCAAACCATTGGAACACAAGGCAAAGAGGCCCAGTACAAGAAACTGCCAACAGGCGGAACCAAAACGGAACAACCAGGCAGAAAGAAGCCACCACGGCACCCCACCAAACAGCACACAGGGGAAGTCAAAGAGAAAAGACCACAGCCATACTCAAGGGGGAGAAACAGCATACAGAGAAGCCCCCAGAGCGACGAGCAACAGCCCAAACAGACACCGAAGCCAAAAACAGGGACCCTGGTAGGAGTGGACTCCTCCCCGAAGGCCCTCATCGCCACAGGAAGCAGAAAACAGAGGAAGCACAGAAACGCTGGGGAAGGCTGGCCCGAAGCCCTGCCCTGCATCCAACATGGATGCCCAGCAGCCGGGGGGACGCCCCCAGCAAAAACAGCACCAGGCCTGCAAGCACTGCAACGCAGACACAGAGGCAGAACACAGGAGAACCCACAAGAAATGGGAAAAAGACAGTCCCCTTTGTCAGGAAACAACCCAACAACAACAGGCATAGCACCGCAATGCATAAAACAAAAAAGGACATCCAACACAGACTGACGGAGGGGCAAAGGGAAAAGAGCACCGCACCCACCATCAACAGACCCCCACCACAGAGGCCGAGAGGTCCAGCACCCGAAACAGAAGGGCTAAAAAGGGAGCAGCACCCATACCGAGGGGTCCAACAAGCCACTGCGACAGCCAGAGCACCGCTCCAAAGCGCAGCAACAAGCCCAGGGACAGCCACAGAGGAAGGAGGCCCCAAAACCCAGGAACCATGACAGAGCCGAACCCGCACGTGGAACAGAACGCCAGACACGGGTAGACAGGACCACCAGGATGAAGGGAAACCGCAACACAGCAACCACCAGAGGACAAGCCCCCATAAGGAAGGAAAGAGCCGAAACCCAGAAGAAAAGGCCAGGCGGACAGGTAAAACCAGAAAGACAACCTGGCAAGACCCAAGGTCAAAAGCCGCAAAGCACCCCCACCGATGCAGCCTACAGCACCAGGTACACCTCGAGGACTCCCATGTGGGCAATAACCAAGCCCAACCCTGCGTAACCTCTGAAAACAGACGAGCGCAGGGGACCCAGGGCGGACCAGCCGTAGGCCCTGGCACCCACCCCCAGAAGCAACCGACACCAAAGACCAGATGTCGACAAACCATCATAGGAGCAAGCCTGCACAAACCCCTGTGGCAGGACACAAACACCCGGCACGAAAGCCCAGCCCCAGCAAGAAGCAGGACCCAGAGACAGGGAACCACCGCCGAGGGCCGCAAGCGGGACTGGCCAGCGCCAGCCAGAAACATTCCCCAGAGCACCACTGACAGGGAAGCCGAGAGCCAGCAACAACGCCCCACCGGAGAAAAGGCACCGCAAACCTCCGGCCGGGAGAACAAAACCAGCACAAAGGTAGGGACAAGTCTGTCGCACCGCAAGCAGATGCAGTTCCCCCCCCCACCTGGGCCACAGGATACACAAAACAGAACCCCTGGCCCTAAAGAGATAAATAAAGAAAAGAAAGGGGGACAGGCACCTCCCCAGATCCCAACAGGGAACCAGCAGGCTGGGAGACGCCAAAACTGCGCAGTCACCCCCCACAGCATCGCCAGCACGAACCGAGAGGTGCCACAGACCAACAAGCGCACACACCGCGCATGAGAAAAATACACCCAGGCCGTGGGCCCTGCAAAGTGGCCGCAGAAGCACCAAAGGACCCAGGCGCATGCTGCGGCAAAGCCCCCAACTGCCCACCGTGAGACCAGCGCACAGGCAATCACACACCCCGGCTGGAGAAAGGCACAGCAAACCTCCGGCGGGCGGAAAGCAGGCCATGCCCACCCAGACCAGAGGACGGCACCGCCAACCACCGGGAATGGCGGCAACAAAAACAAGGGAGAATGTGCCAACAACACTGGCAACGACTCCCAGCAGCGAGGAGGAGACCCAGCAACTCGAAAATGGCCACAAGCTGACCGGAGGGAAGCAGCGCAGCACACAGGCCCTGCAAGACAAGAACGAGGGAGGAGCAGAGTTACCCACCCGCCGAGACTGCATCACCAGCAGAAAGGAGCACCGCATTCCAACAGGCAGACATGCACCGCAGACACTGAGAGGCACAGCACTCCCAAAATCCACAAGCAAGGGCCAAACACATGCAGCACCAAGCTGCCTCTGCATCATCCTGACAGAGCGACAGACAGAGCACCGCTCTGAAGTGCCCCAACACGCCCCAGGAGCACCATAGCCCAAGGAGTCCCATCGAGTCAGGCCACACGGCCAGGCCTAATCTCGCACCACTTCTCCGCACCAGAATTAGAGCACAGCGCTGATATGTGCAGACCAGCCACGAGGAAGCCAAGCCACAACCCGAGTCACTGCCCGTCCCAAAAAACTCACAGAGAAGGGAAGCATCCAGGCAGAAGAGGAAAGAATCCAGGTCGGAAGAAACGCCGCTGAAGAAAAGGAGCCAGTAAGAGAGAAGAACCAGCTCCAAGGAACCTACGCTGGAGTGAGCGCACCGCACCCAACCGTACCGTGTCTACAGACACAAAAGAACAGGTATTGTGGAGGGGGCGGTGCATTTTTATAGGGGGTGTGTCTACGAGGCGCAGAGGCCTCATTGCGTAATGGAGAGAAGCGAGAGGGACGTGGAGGTAATGCGCCTTTACGCTTACTGTTGAACTGCTGAGAGATGGTATCTTGACGTGATCTGAAGAGGGCGGAGAAGGAGCTGCCTGGATGAAGGGAACGCAGTGGTGTGTGCAGGAAACAGAAGTCCTGATGGGGCCTCTTACTTGCATAGTCCAGCTGCATGTTCTCTTTACCATTTAGACAGTTCCCTGGCTCAGGGGATCTTAACTTCCCCACTGACTGGTGAACCAGCTTGCAGACAGATTACCATGAGGTTCAAACTGATCTACTTCTGGTTTGAGGACTTTGGCCTCTGCATAGGTCCTCATGTTTGGACATATGAAGAGTAACTACATACCCTCAATCACCACAAGCCTTTATGTCACTGTGCACACCATTTTCAAATACTGATGTCCATGAGCATTATGTTTTATGCACGTAGATAATGCTAGGTGCTGAGCAGAATGTTCTACACACACCTCTCCACTCTGTCATCAGGGGTCATCAGGGGCACGAACATTCAGCCTGTGATGCTCAGTAAGAGAACTGTAGGCATTTTAGAGGATTGAAAATAAGCAAGCTAGATTTTGCTTGCCATTAAAAAAAAGGATCTTACAGCATATTTCCAAATTTAATCCGCTTGCTCCCTGGGACATGCAGACAGGAACCGTGGCCTGAAATAGTTACACAAGGTGGCAACCAGATACTTCTGCATCCAAAACATTGGGTCCTTCGGTGTAAGGACAATTTGCTGCACCAAGAACAGACAGAAAACATAGAGGCAAATTCATTAGGTTACAGGCCGTCCTCCTCTGTAACCTGCTGGAACTGCTGGGAGTCTGCCAAGCCTTCTTGTTCACAGCAGCAACCTCTAGTTGTCCCATTTCAAGATGGTGTTCATGCCGTAGTGTAACCAGACTAAAAGCACCCGCTCTCCAGTGAGGGACAGAGCCACAACAAGTCGGAGACCTTTCACGGTTCATTCTTTTCCATCCATAGCCGATGAGCAGTGTCCTCATCTAACTAAACAGTAATTAAAACTCCAGCTTCTGTAACATTGTGGAACTGGTATTCTAAAGGAGCCTAAACACAAAAAAGAAATAGTAATAAACCACCTTGGCTTAAGTTCATCTGTAGCCATCAAAAGTTTAAAATGGCAGCTCGCGGTGAGTGGTCAGCAGTAAAAATGCGCTTTATGGACTTGTGGTTCCCAATATACCCTCAGCCATAGAAGTCTCAGAGGACTACCACAGTTTGCTATCCTCACCTTTAAGAATGTAAGCAATTCGAATTGCATCACCAATGAGTCATTAGGCCATAATATTGTACATGACTATGATGCAAGCTCTTGCAGCTAACCAGTGTAGAAGAATAAAGAAATTGTAGGTTTTAAGAAATGCTTCGCTTCTATGCAGTGCTTTATAGACTATTATGAAAGAGCACACTAATATCACAAAGCACTGTGCGGGTAATTTAGAGTTTGACAGAAGGTACTGCATTGCAAACATGACAGCTTACACTGTCCGCCAAACTGATGGTCTGACCTCCCCCTTAAGGTTGAGAGGACGGTCAGCCCCTGACGTGGAGGCGGAGGGGGGGAATCTGTCGACGGAAAGCCATGTCTGATGGCCCGACAGTATAGTACGTCAGACTAAAGTCATCACAAATCCCACTCTGTTTAGAGTGTATGGTCTGATGGGTCTTTTGTTTGTCCATCATCACCAGGGAATACCAGGTGATGGGACACAGGAAAAAATAGGATCCCCGCACCCACACCATGAAGGAAAACTGTCAGGGTGTGGGGCCATTAGTTTTTTGTTACTAATAAAGTTCCATTTTGGGAGAAAAATAAAAAATCTTAAATTTGGAGCTCAGCCGTCAAAACCAACAGCGGCCGTCCGCCAAACCTTTTGTGCCTTGAAGGGAACTGTAATAATTGCTGTTCTTTTCAGCGTACATAAATGACCACTGGGCCAGTGGTCATCTCTAAATAGGACAGCCTACTGTTCATCACGATGGTGAACTTTAAGTCCTTTGCCACCCTAACGGATGGTGCTCAGTCCGCCAGAGTCTAAATCTGTTTGCATGTTGCACACAATGTATTTGACTCAAATCTGCCTATTTTATTGTATTTGATTATCTAGACTTGCATAGTAGAGTCTAATGCCATTCATGTTTATTGTATAATTACCTTGCAGATAATAACAGAATCTGTTTTGGAAGTTAATTGATTGACATTCATTGTTACTATGTTTATCTCTTCCTTAGGTATATTTTTGCAATCAGTGGGAAATATCTCAAACAAATTGGCTACAGACTTTACTCCTGCCGGCTGGACTTTTTCCCTGAACTGGAATACTATATTTATCTGGCAGTTTCTTTGGTTTGGATATGCTCTTTCTGGGTTGTGTAGAAAGTATTTACTTTGTTTATTTAACTATTAGCCTGGACTAATAGTCCATCAGGCTGAGCAAATTGGCAAGCTAGGAGTTGATACTATGAGTCTGTCAACTTACTGTAAGAATTTAACAATAATTGCAAAGATCAGCTGTCAATCCATGTGTCCAGCGATGTGCTTTAATGTGTCATGGGACAAATCAGAGATGGAGATATTGTCCACTACTTGAGCTGTCAACTGTGGGGCAAGGAGACGCAAGTGCTGCTCTTGGTTTTCAGGCTTGACCGAAGCTTGATCATGGGCAGGTCTCTATTTCCGTGTGGGTCAGTTCTGTTTCTTTGAACGGATGGAGGGTTGTTGAGAATGATGGAAACCTCAGTGTTAGCTGCTACATAAAAAAAGTCAACATCTACATTTATTATTCTGGAAATATAACTTACTCTTTAGAGGTCCTTTCTACATCGTTGATTTTTACCTCACCGTGGTGCTCGGAGAGTCATATCGCTGAAGAATACTTTTGGCTGTGTTTATGGTTCACATAGCTGCCAAGGTTTTAGATTGCTTATGTGTGAGATTTTATAATTTCAATATAATTATGAGTGCCATTCAACGACTATGAGTGACACTTTCTCGCGACCAAAATCAAGCATTAAAGTCCCTGGAAACAGACAATTATCAAAATGTACTCCCATTTGATCAACAAGAAACTCTAAGGAACTCTGTTGCAGGTGCTTTTAAACCTATTATTTATAAATACACAGCACCCTTCAACCCCTCACCTCTGCACCATGTGGGTTCAACCACAAGTAACAAAGGGATCCCTGTGACAAAAGCAGTAACACAATGCCTATCCACATAAAATACAGTTCTGTTGTATGCTGGGACACGTTCTTTGCGGGAGCACATTAACCCTTTGCGTTACTTTATAGTGAGATTCAAAACTGCCAGAAGACAAAAGTCTGACCTCTCATCAGCAGCAATATTAATCCCCAATATTATCTTTGTCTTACCAAGTCTCACAGTGCTGGGAAAATAACGCCTGCTGCTTTGTACTGCCACTGTTGCTGAACTGTATGTGGAGTCACAGTCACTGGCTGCAGACAGCTGCTCAGACAGTGTCGCTGTCTGAGGAGGCAGGAGTCAGTTGCCAGTTTGGAGAGTGCTGGCAGGCCGGCACAGTGACAGAGATGATGCTCCTCTCTGCAGACTGTACAGTACTGCTGTAGATTAAAGTCATGGTGAGAGTCATGCGCCTGTTAAAGGTACTCAGCACGGCCTGCTCTCACCATGACAGGACCCTGCCCCCTCACCCCCATACACACAACAGGCGAGCACGTGTCTAGTTGAGGAAGGAGATGTCTTGTGCTATCATTTAACATCGGTGTGCAGCAGCGCCAATTCCTGGGGGCCTGGGCCTGCAGGAATTGCCGTTACTCTGGTCAGGGGTCATTCAATCAATCAGTTTGCGGCCCCCAGAGTGACCCAGCTCTATTCCTCAGACATTTTGAACGATAATTAAGTTAGTGACAGCACAGGCACCCGCAAGATATCCTCCCACTCCCCCCACAGGTTTTGACTCCATGAGGAGCGCTACCATGCTGGGCCAAAGCCCGGGAAATCTTAAACTGGAGGCGACTGCCATTTCAAGACTAAACTTTCACTTTTAAGAATGCCTCATCTGCAAAAAGCGCTGAGCTCGTGAATCGAGCCCTCCAGCACACACACACATTCCAAGGTGCCCGGGTATCAGACTTAAATGCACTAATGCTGCCCCTGTCATAAACGAAAAAGGCCACTCTCTTTCATATTTTTTATTCAGCATCGTATGGACGGAGATCCAGCACTTGCTAAAAATGTATGAAAATCGTCTTACTTGAATATGTAATGTTTCCTCTTTAAGCCGATGTTCCCGTGTCAATCCAAATAGTTTGTTAGCCATTTTCTCTGGAACTTTGGCATTCCTCTGGGTTTGCTTAAATTGGTCAGAATACTCCTCCCAGACTAGCATCGTCTGTCTCTGAACGCGAGTTCAGTCCCGTCAACGGCGGTGAGGCGCACCGGGGTCGCGGCCGCGGCACAGCACTGCAGCTTGGCTCCCCGCAGCGCCCAAGGCCTCTCATGTGCGGCCATGATGCTGAGAGAGTGTCGACGCTACCGTCCTGTCTGGCGGTCCAATGCCGGGTAATATGCACAGGCACCGCACTGACTGCGCACTCAGTATATAATGCCATGGATGCCCGGGACGTGGACAGCACACTCCATTCAAGTCCCCCACCGCTTTCTGGCTGAATCCGACCTCACTTTCTTCCAGGACGTGAGGTCACATCCCCCCGCGGCAACCACTGCAGAGGGCGGGCCCGCCCCGGGTCTCAGTATTGGGCAGTGTGAGTCAGTGACTCACTGTGTGACAGCCGCGGGCGGGAATTTTAGTGCAGCCAGGCTGAGGCAGCATGGCTAAAGAAAGATGTAACATTGTAGCACTCAGCCAGCAGACAAGATCATTAACTGTTTACTGAGCCTGCTGCCTGCAGTGGTGGCAAGTCTGCGGGGGCGAGCAACAGAGCCGGCGCACAGGTGTCAGGCGCCGGCGCGCGCACGCTATCAGCCTGGTGTAGCCAGTTCAGCGCTGGTACAGCAGAGTGAGACAGTGGCATTAAAATGCGTGACAATGCATTTCAGTGCGGTGATGCGGAACACCTCACTGAAATGCGTTAGAGTCACGACTGATGTGTGATACTTGGCAGGCCTGGGTTCACGGACAAAGAAAATCTTGTAATAAACTACTAGTTACTTTTTACGTTGACTGATATTGGCAAAATACTCTTTGGTGTACATTGCAACTTGTCACACTACTTTTTTTAATTAATTACTTCAAACCATAAGAGTGAACCCAATTGCAGCTTCAATTGTGAAGCCAATGGCCAACAAAAGCTGGCAAAGCTATTGGTGTCTGCAAAATCTGGTGGAATTGTCATTGCATTCAAAGCCCGTGGAACTGTTTCTCTGACCTGCTCAACTATCCAGTACAAGGCAGTTTGTGAGTACTTACTGTAAACCTCCATTTTGTGAAAATCGTAACATTTCACTCTCTGGAGCCACGTCCTACGCTCTTCTTCTGTTAGGTTTGTAGACGAGGCCTCACCTTTGAAAGTTTTTAAAATTCTACAAGTGTAATAAATGTTTCTGAATAATATAGACAGAAAGGGAGAAGTTAAGAAGTAATGTGTCACTGATAGATAGCGTGTAAATTAGAGCTAGCTTTATAATAACTATTGTAAAAAGGCCAAGCAGGTGCAGTTTAATTAATGAAAGCAGAGAGCTGCAAAAAAAGGAAGTTTGTCACCATTTTGATGAACTACGCACAGAGTGTTACTTGTGTATAATTATGAATTGCTATCCTGAATAACATATCACGCGGCGAAGGCATAGAATTTTATACAACTACTTCTAACTTGGGAGGAGTGTATTTGAAATTGGAGAGGAGATGAAGAAATGGAGAAAGTGGCGGGAACCATCTAAAATTACTGCAAGGCATTAGGCTCAAGGTATTTAACATTATCAACATAAAGTCTGAAGTGACAGGCATGTATTAGTACATGGTGTAGTGTCGCCAGAAATCCGCTAGACTGCGGAGTAGCAGTCTAGCAGAGTCTAACAGAGTGGGCACTGGACGTCCTAGGGGAGGAGTGATTGGGAAGGGCATGCATAGGAAGTGAGGCAGAGGGGAAGGGAAGCCCTGGATGAAGAGACATTTCAGAGGCTAGCTCCGGTATGAGTAGGCTATGTAGCTAGCCAGGGGATCAGTAAATAAAGAAGTCTCCTAATGAGTCACTCCCGCCCTCTCCGTGGTCAGGATCAGACACACGTTTCTATCCCTGTTAGGGATTCATGAAGATTTCATCAATTGTCAACTTGGCACATGTGTACTAAAGCATGTTCCCATAGCCACAAAACAGGTCAACCCTTCGATACATCCGGCCCTCAGTTCTTATTTGCAGTTGTGTGGTAGGATTGTCAGTCACTCGAATATACATACCCTTTTTAATTCACCATTACATAGACAGAAGACGCTGACCCTTTGTTGAAGCGTATCATGGAAAGAGCACAGTATATAACCCCATTTTCTCATACATGGTGGGTCGTTGCAAGTGGTTAGAGATCTCTGACCAGAATACTGTCAGGCAATTTGTCCGTTTGAGCGGAGGAGCTTCGCCCACTAACTGAAATGCCCCTTATGCCCCAGAGATGAAAAATAAAATGGAAATAAAGTTAATTTATTACCATTTTATTTTTCATCTGCCCATCCCGAACCGTGTTTCAGGACGGGGCCTGCAGAATGAAAGCAGCAGGGAGGAAGGTGGGCTGCCTGGGCACAGGGCACTTCATTTCAAAGTGTACATGTCCCTTTGGCTGGCTGTCTTGCGAAAGCCAGTCAGACGTGCACTTTAAAACCTCTGAAGACAGCTGGGTTAGACAAAGCCAATGCCTCCAGTGCCCTCGGGAGTAGCGCGAGAGGTCGCTCCTTCCAATCCTGGCGCTGCTCTCAGCATGAGAGCAGCGCCAGGATTGGTTAGGAGAGTTGTTGAGGGTCCCGCGTGAAGAAGAAAACCAGACTGGAGCGAGAAGGACGTTCCTTCAGGTAAGTGAGTATTTCTTTATTTTATTTAATGTGTAACCCCCCACCACCCATTTGCCCACCACACCACTCTCTTGTGCTGCCAGCCATGACTGTACCGTGGCCATTTTGTTTGTAGAGATTACAGCGAACAGTCCTTGATTATTATTGGCCATATGGTGTAGTATTTATTTGTGTACAAATGAGAATTTTAGAAAAATAAAGGGCACACATTTTGCAGATTTATTTACAGAGTTTTATAAAGCGCAAACTTGACCCGAAATTTGGGTATCAGAGTGCTTTACACAGCACCAGTTGCGTTACATGAGGACACATTCATTTTTGTTAGGCACGGGGAGATTAAGTGATTTGTCCAGAATCACAGGATATTCAGCGTCATTGCCGAGACTCGAACCCAGTTCCCCAGATTCGAGGTCGACCGCCCTAGCCTTTAGGCCAACTCCTCTCCCCAGATTTGTTTAATTATACACATAATATGACTTAACTAGAAACCAAATATGCTGTTGAGACTATTAGAACCGGTTTTATTGTTTTGCAACTGCATGTACATAGTGTAGACATGAAGAGTAGCAATGTGATGATGCCCCTGTGTACCGAGGTAGCCTGTATAGGCAGCTGGCCCAGTAATGAGCCAGGATCTCATCTGTTCGTCTGTCTGTCTGTCTTCTAACTATTTGACTGTGTGTTAATCTATCACTAATGCATTGTGGTGGGAATACTGTGGAAATATTGTTTCAAATAATCTATCACAAGATTGCATTCAAGACCTACAGCAGAGCAAGTGTTTGCTATTCTTATAAAAAACAAAAGGGTCATGCCAAAAGCAATATAAAGTTAGTTAATGCAAAATGCAAATAATACCATTAAACGGATGGACTTCAAATTCCACTTGCAGCTTCTTTGCTTTAGACATTTCAGCCTTAAACGGTTCATCTCTGTGGCATATACTCTAGGTGTCAGGTTTTGTTGTTGCAGTCCACAGGTGACAGTACCTCGTTGCAGTAGTGGCTGCCCGGATTGGGGGTGGCGGGACGGGGGGGGTGGGGGTGAAGAAAAGAAAATTGACTCACCTCTTCACGACCGCATCTCTCCTCTCCTGCTTCTTTTCCCAACGAGTCCTAAACCGGAAGCAGGAAGCACACAGGCTCCCCGAAGCCAATCACAACGCTGCTGTCACCATGACAGCAGCGACGTGATTGATCTCAGCGCCGTAGTTCGGTGCTCAGACGGGGACTATGAGCCTGTGCATGTTCTCCACCAGGCTGTAGTACGAACCATCATGCGTACTTAGAAAGTGCCCCAACTACTCCTCCCCCTGCTTTGTGTGCAGCCACGCCCCACAAAACCACCTCAGCGGGGAAAAATCAAATGATAATAACATTCTGTTATTATCATTTTATTTTCCCTTTTTTGCACTGCTGGAAGCAGTGGGGCGTGCTCCTCTGCCTTAGTGGAGGAGCTGCCGCTGTCTCCTAGCCTGGGGGACCTTGAAACTTGCATAACTGAAGGTATGCACAATATAGTGATTTCACTTCTCCAGTTCACATAAAATTTTTAAAACTTCATGAAAATTGTATCAAAATTATTCGAAGAAATTTCTAAATAAATATGTTTTTCATGTAAGAAAACTCACAAAATCTAATCATTAAACATTATTCACAAAGGGCATTTGCAAGTATTAAAGTTTGACCTGTGTCTCAGTTAAAGTTAAGTTTTGGTCTTAAGTTTAACTGAGACCAAAATAGCCACCAATAGGGTTGTTATTCAATATGCCCAACAACTCCACCTGCCGCCAGGAACTCCTCGTGGTACGGTCACAGAGATCTCCGTAGCTACCGACTTCAAGATCACCCCTCATCGACTCAGTTCCCATGAGGTGCAGGTAAGTTGTGTTATGCAGCGCCCACCGGCAAGCCGTTCTTCTGCTCCAGCAGCTGCAGGGTGTGCCTCTTCTCAGCCAAAAGATCGCACCACTACCAGCCTTCACATGTGACGATCCTCCGCAATTTGTGGTTTCCAGTGCGTGGTCACCCCGCCATTTCAATCAGACCCCTCTTCAATTCATTCATGGCATCACATATAATACCAGGATTATATTGATTTGTGGTCCAGGCAGCCATAGCTCTCAGTTTGCGCCGTCATCCTGTTGCAGAGCACTCTTGCACCCCCTCTGAAAAATATTTTGTGCATCTGTGTAGGAGTTGTAGACCTTGAGATTGATTCCTTTTTCGGGCCTTAAGATGGCAACATATTCAATTATTATCCCCACATGCACTTTTTATGAGGTCATTCTTCCTTTTAATTAGTTCCATTTAAATGTTTTTAATTTCAGGGTTTCAATTTCGAGGGGATGTAATTATACATAACGCTTGTGGTTTCGAGTATTTTTTTCGTTAAGTTTTATTATTTCAAGTAGGCAATACACTGTGGCTATTAAAACATTCACCTGTCTGATTCGCTCTCTGACAAGTCCCCAACTGAGAAAAAATATTTACCCAACCATTTTCAATAACGAAAAATCCATAACCAGCTTGCCTACTAAACTAAAACATCCTTGAAATGTTTTTATTGTATTACAACGTTGTGCTCCTCTTGGCAGTGACAGTCTCATTGTTCATTACTGTCTGTCTTCAACATCAGACAAAGAATCACCAGAGTCCTACTCAAGAGATGTGCTAAAGCCCTCAGAGCAGGGACAGCTGTAAAACAAGGAAAGAATTGGCAGAAGGAAGTACATTTCAGAGAAGCACTGAAAGGTGTACTGTAATCTGCAGATGTTCCTGCCATGCATGTACCAAAAAGAGTGTTGTCCTTTCACAGTTGTCTGGGGCAGCAGTAATATTTGCCTGGCCATGGCCCAAAACTACTAGTAAGGGTGGGGCTTGCCTTTTATGCAATTAGAACTTAGCACAGCATTCAACGCCGAAGAACAAGTGACACCATTTCCATGGCTTTCCAAACAGCTGGTGACATGGACTCCGCCATGCCATGGTACCTTTCATTTAAAGCTCTGACACAGTGTCTCACATTAGGCCCTTTCCTGTCCTACTTCAGTATTAGTGTGCCTGTCAGCAATACTCATCTTCAAAAGCTGCCATGCACTTCTCCTGGAGACTGTTGGTAACCTCAATCTCCTCTTCCACTCCTGTGTTCTGGTGCCAGGAACTTCTAAAGGGATTGTATTTTAAAATTAAGGCTTGCATCAATCTTAAGACTGATAAGATAATGTATTCAGTTGGAATCTCTATCTATTTTGTCTTCCTAATGTGTGAAATTATAGGTGGCCCACACCGTCCACACCTTACATGGCCTCCAGGTCTCTCAATGAGTCGTGGATGTCATGTTGTCTATGTGTGTAGTGGAGAGACAGTGTAGTTTTCAAAGTATCTCGAGAGAAGAAGATGGCCTCCTTCTGCATGCATTTCATATTCTCCATTGGTGACTCTACTTCAGTGTCTACCAGAGTGACTATGGTATAGTTTGGGGTGTCCAGATGCAAAGCCTCCCTCCTATCTAGGCTGTCGCGCCTTTTGCTCAAGGGCTCTCTCCTGGCCTGCCCTTCTTCATGTTATAGCCCACAACGTTGGTCAGCAGACGACCCGGGCAGGGCCAGGAAATGTTGTGTTCCCCTCCTCCTGTAATCCATCAAGGACCGGCAGAAATTGAATGCAGACCATCATCCTTATAGGAGATAAGGAGTGAAGGAGGAGGAGAAGGAAGCATTTGGGCTGCTTGACACACTCATAGGCATATCTGTAGAGCACGCCTCTGTATGTTGACCAACATAAATGCATCTTGAATACCCCCACCCCCTTAAGGTGTTTTGCATTCTGTCTTGTTGGTTCAGTTAGAGGTGGTCTGGCCATGATGGCACCAGTAGTGGTGATCCGATGGGAAGCGGTTTAACTTGTCGCCATCTTGGGTCTTGTACCTTTTTGGAGTGCTTGTGCTGGGAAAAGGGGCATGCAGGTAATTCATTACCTTTGTCCTGCACCAGCTATGGAGTATGAAACTAAATGAAAGTCAAAGTCCTGCAAACTCTACACTGTGTGTGTGTGTATACATTTATACCCCACGCCCCCTCACGCCCTAATCCCACCCCCAGATGCCAGACTACAAAGCTGGATCTCTAGCGCGTCCGTGCAGCACTCAGTAACCACGTGGACACCAAGATCAACTGTCAGTTTCTTTCCTTGTAGCACTATTGTGCAGGGGGGGTGCCTGGCTCCCAACTTTGGCAGTCATCTTGGAGTGGCTGGCTGTTTTTGCTTCATTCAACCTCTGTGCATTAGCAGCACTTTAAAAAAACCTAATTTTATATTCTTTTCCTTGTAGGCACTAGTTGCCCTGGTGTTGCCTGGCTCCAGATTCTACCGTCATCTTGGTAAGGTGGTTTTTACTTCGTTCATGGTTTCTACTTTCTCCCTGTAATTTTACCTTTGCTTCGATTTAACAGTAGCTGCGACTTACAAGCGAGCTTGTGAGCGCAGCCGGGGTAGCTGGACCCCCGTTTTGAATTTATTTTACCCCCACCTTTCGTCTTTGTCAGCCCTCACGCCTTGCGCCTGCGGCCATGCCCCCTCACACCCTAATCCCACCCCCAGATGCCGGACTACAAAGCCGGATCTCTAGCGCGTCTGCACCGCTGGCACGCCGAAGGCGCCCCAAAGGCAAGCCCGTCTGCGCCCGGACCACGCACAGCCCCAGCATCTATGCCGGTTTTAATCCAGATTCACCCAGCACGCCTAGAATCCACTACTCCAAACAAGGACTGCTACAGCTCAGACCTAAAGGTAACGCATGCCCCGGAGTGTGCTTTGATCCCATGCTGAGTAAGGGCTCACTACGCTGTACTCATTGCAGCCTTATGTTTCACTATCTTTCTTTGACGCATGCCAGATGCCTATACCTAACTAAATCACCTCCCGAAATGAGAGGAACACGAGTCTCTTGCGCCCTTTTCAACACAAGATCTCTCGTTAAAAATGCACTAGCCTTCCGCAACTATATGGAGGACTACCAAATCGATTTGGCCTTTATTACGGAAACTTGGGCCGATGCAGCCTCGGACGCAGACTTACTACAGGCACTCCCTGAAGATTTACATTTTTTTAGAATGGATAGATTGGGGAAAAAGGGGGGAGGTATAGACCTAATAATTAGGTCTAGTTTTAAACTATGGTTTAAACCACTTTCAGACAACCTAGAGAGTGAGGCTGCGGCCTTTAAAATTGAATTGAACAGTCAAAACACATTTAACGGCATACTTCTGTATCGCCCTCCAGGAAATAAATCCGCCTTTCGTGACAAAGTAGGTAAACTTTTGGAAGAGAAAGCAGGCAAGTCCAATTTCTCAATATTAGGAGACTTTAACTTCCATTTGGAAAACACCACAGATGATGAAACGGAAGCCCTGCTTGACCTAATGACCAATGCAGGTCTTAGACAACTTGTTAAAGGGCCAATTCATTTAGGGGCCTATTACGATGGCGGTCGGAAAACCACCCTGACCGCCATGGTAGCGGAAAACAACCGCCCCCAGGTACTACGGCAAAACCGGCGGCCAGATTAGGATGTCCCGCCCCCAAAAAAAACACCGCAGCGGTAAGAGCCACCGAAAAAACGCCCGTAGTTGGCGGAGAAGGCGAAAACCCGTCCGCGGCGGTCGGATCCTCGGAGGAAAAAAATCAAATGGCCGCCACGACAAAGGAGACACCGCACGGAACATTAGGATATCCCCGATGTGACCGCGGTAAGTTCCGCTGAATCCGACCGCCGAAAACGCCAACAGTGATGAATGGGAGAGCCGCCGGAAGAACTGCAGCAGAGCCACCGCTGCGGACGCTCTGTGACAAATATGGCAGTCGACAGAAAAAACACACAACAAGGCCACAAAGTGCACACAGCAAACTAGCCATGCACCCAAAAATACATAACACACCCCAATGACACAACCACATGGCAAATACAAAAATACAAATCCCAGGACAACCCACACAACACACCTGACAGCAATACCCCATTTGGACACACCCACATAGCTGAGCATAAAACCAGCCCCTTCCCTGACCACAATCCTTTGCAAAACTCCACAACTGAAGGGCCCAACACCAGAACACAAAGGAGAAGCAAATCTGCACACCATCACTACTCACACCACACACATCACCACCACCACATCCACACCTGCACCACTAATCCCTGTGCAAATAATACACCATACACATCACCCCCACCCCCACCACTCACACACCTGCACCTCAAACCCCTTAGCACATCACACACCATGGCACCACATAAAATGCCAAAATTCACAGACAGTGAGTTGACAGTCATGGTAGATGAGATAGTCTGAGTCGAACCACAACTGTTTGGTAACCTGGTCCAACAGACACCATTAGCCAGAAGAAATGAAATGTGGGCAAAGATAGTCGATAAGGTCAATGCAGTAGGGACCATCCCACGCAAAGGACAGGAAATCATGAGGCGGTGGTATGACCTGAAGAGTGTTGTCAAAAAGAAGAGGAGCAAGAACCATGAGCTGGCTCAGAGGACTGGCGGTGGCCCTCCCATTCCACTAAGAACATTCACTGCATGGGAGGAGAAGGTGCTTGCCATACTGCATCCAGAGAATCTCACAGGAATACCCGGTGGAGTGGAGGCTGGTAAGTACAAACAAATGTAGAGCATTATAGAGCAATGTACTGTCAAGCACAACTACAAAGCTACACCTCCGAGGCGCAAGTAGATCCATATGCACCACAATATCCAACACATGTCCCACAGATGTAATATCCACTACATTTGAATCACCCCAAAAGGTAGCCAACATTTACAGGGTTGTATGTGCCCAGGTAAATAGCACTACAACTCCCACCAGGCCCCCTGTCCCACCCCTGAGCAGGATGGAGCACTCCACACCCAGAAGCATTGGCAAGCCATTGTCTCACTACAAACAAACAGCTAGGTAGCCATCTTCCCTGGGAGGGCTGTTTGGGGGTGGGAGGCCTGCACAACAACTCCCACCATGCCCCCTGTCCCACCCCTGAGCAGGATGGAGCACACCATACCCAGAAGCATTGGGAAGCCATTGTCTCACTGCAAACAAACTAACAGCTAGGTAGCCATCTTAACAGGGAGGGCTGTTTGGGGGGTGGGAGGCCTGCAGTACTACTCCCACCATGCCCCCTGTCCCACCCCTGAGCAGGATGGAGCACCCCCCACCCAGAAGCATGTGGCAGCCATTGTATCACAACAACAAAACTAACAGGTAGGTAGCCATCTTAAAAGGGAGGGTTGTTTGGGGGTGGGAGGCCTGCAGTACTACTCCCACCATGCCCCCTGTTCCACCTCTGAGCAGGATGGAGCACTCCACACCCAGAAGCATTGGCAAGCCATTGTCTCACTACAAACAAACTAACAGCTAGGTAGCCATCTTAACAGGGAGGGCTGTTTGGGGGTGGGAGGTCTGCAGTACTACTCCCACCATGCCCCCTGTCCCACCCCTGAGAAGGATGGAGCACCCCCCCACCCAGAAGCATGTGGCAGCCATTGTATCACAACAACAAAAACTTACAGGTAGGTAGCCATCTTCCCTGGGAGGGCTGTTTGGGGGTGGGAGGCCTGCAGTACCACTCCCACCATAAACCCCTGTCCCCCAGCGCGTCAAGATGGAGCACTCCCTCCCACCCAGATGCATGTGTCAGTCATTGCACTGTCCACTTCAAACTAACAGGTAGGTAGACATCTCATGCCCTCTTGTCCCATCCCTGAGCAGGATAGAAGCCTCCACCACACACACACAAAGACGTGACACAAATCCAACCCAAATGTGTAAACAGAACAGGAAGTAGCCAGTACATGCACCCAGCCATTCCTCCCAAAAAGCATGGTGCCATATGACAACATCAGCCCTCTCATCACACTAAAATACCCACAGATCCAATTGCCACTCACAGTGTCCAGACAGCCAAGCAAATATAACGGCCACAGCAACAAAAGTGTGACACACCAATTCACATGTAGAAGAAAGTCTGTGCACAATCATGCACAGCACTGACTGACATGTGTAAGTGCCATGTGGCCAGAGCTGCAAGGACCATATGTAAACAAAGAAAGCATGGTTGGTGGTACAAATTCAGATTTGCACATGATATGACAAAGGTATGCATGAGATGTCAATGGCCAGTTCATGCTCAGATGTAACAACTGCCAGGGCAGAGTAATCAACAAAGAGGCGTCACAGAAAATCTTTGTTGCGCTTGTCCCTAGATGGCAACATGTCCCTGTAATCACAAAACATGCACGTTGCGCATGGTATGTCTTGACACCTCACACCATGGACAAGTAGTGCATGTACCTCAACATCATCTCAGGAGGCACAGTAGTACACATACAAACAATGTGATGATTAGTCAACTGTGTGGTGTACAAACAGTGAATAATACACAGCTAACACAAAGCTTGCGTGGTGCACTACAATGACCATTTCCCATATGTCCCACAGGTGACCAAGAACTGACTTCAGAGGACAACACCAGCAACCTGCAGAGCCAGTCACCCTCCCGGAACATGGACTCTCGGATGTTGACTCCCGGGATTCAAAGGACGAGGAGCTCATAGCCGGACCATCTGGTGTGCCAGGGCGCAACTGGTCCCAGGAACCCATTGCCCCCCCACCACATCTGCAGCAACACCAACAGCTATGCAGACCCCTGCTGTTATGGCCTGTGCGTCCTACACCACCACCACCACCACCACCAGTGCTGCCTGCAACACTCTTCCTGTCCCAGAGGATGACCACCCGACACCAACAACTGAGGAGGGCAGGGAGAGGATGCAGGTGCCTACAGTGGTGAGGCAACAGGTCCGTGGCAGCAGGGCAGGTGGGAGGGGCAGGGTCACTCAGAGACAACCGGAGCTTGGGACTGAAGCCCTGGACAGCATAAACAGAGTCCTTGGGGCATATGAACGGGCCCAGGGACGAACGGCCCGGGCAGAAGAAGATTCCCGCGAGCTCCTCCTGCTGAGGAGGTCCATGGACACCCGCTTGGGACAAATTGTGGACCTCTTGGGCCAGATAGTGGCGGCACTGAGGGACAGGCCTGCGTGACAAACAACACCTCTACCTCCCCCTGCTCTGCCGCAGGTTGACAGTTCAACATCCTCCCCTGCGGCCACAGAGAGGGGTGAGTCCTCAGACCCCACTGGCCCTACAGCAGAGTCCCCCCCTGCCAAGCGACGAAGGGGCGGGCCCAAGAAATCCCTGGGAGTATCTCATGGCAAAGCACCTGCCAAACGTCCGTCACGGAGCCAGCCATGATGGCAACACTTCTCACTACTGCATTGACTTTCTGGACTGTCCTTCCCCACACTGCCTTGAGAATGGCATCTGTCTGTTGGACTGGGTCACCACACCAATGTGGTGACTACTCGATTCTCTCATTTACCATAACTGTCAACTCACTGCTTCACTAATCACCTCAATGTAAATGTTCACCCCACTCACATGTCACCATTGTAAATAAATACTCCTTACACACATGTCGTTGTCACTGCTCCGTCTTTATTCCAGGATGTGCAGTCTTCACCATGATTACAATGTACCTGGAGCATGGAATGTATGTAGGCAAGGAGAGGCTGAAGGGACCTAGGAAAACACATCAGAACAAGATTCACTAGTCTGGGTGTGGCATCACAGACATCATACAACACTTACCATCAAGCAAATACAACATGCACACATCACAATGAGCAACAAGTGCCAACATACACATCCTGTAGATGTTCTAAACCACCCTGTCCCATAAACATTGTCAGCCACCACTGAGTCAACAACCGGCTGCAGTCACAAAGCTCACATACACCTTCACAACAACAGCAACATCATCAGACAGTGGGTCCGTTGTACATTGTCACTCACCTTCAAGTGAAGTAGAGGGTGATGAGCTGTTGACGCAGGTCAACACCTTCCTCCTCTCCACTGTCCTCTTTACTGGACACGGGTTGGTTTGCAGGTGGGGACCTTGGCTGCTCATCATCCAGGATCAGGGGGATCTCCTTGCGAATGGCTAGATTGTGGAGCATGCAGCATGCCACAGCAATCTGACACACCTTCCTGGGCGAGTACATGAGTGCACCTCCCGTCTTGTCAAGGCAGCGAAATCGTGACTTGAGGAGACCAAAAGTCCGCTCCACGACACAACGTGTCCTCCCATGGGCATCATTGTAGCGTACATCAGCTGGTCTCCTGGGATTACGCAGTGGGCTCAGCAACCACGGACGGTTGGGACATGCAGAGTCACCTAGGTGTGAGAGACACAGAGAAACCTAATTATTCTGTGGCAGAGGACAGCATGTCACACACACACCACGCTACTGGACTCTTCGTACTCACCCACAATCCATGCACGCTCAGGAAGCAGATTAGCCATGAGCTGGGGTACAATGCTGTTCCGCAAGATGTAGGAGTCATGGGCTGAGTCTGGATATCTGGCACACACGTGCGTGATGATCATGTCCGCCTGGCACACCACTTGCACATTTACAGAGTGGAAATGTTTGCGATTCCTATAAATGTGCTCCCGTACCTGTGGTGGAACAAGCCCAACATGGGTGCAATCAATGGCCCCAACAGCATGGGGGATGTGTCCAAGGGCATAAAAGTCTCCCTTTACGGCCGCCAATTCTGGCACCCTGGGGAAATGGATGTACCTGTCCTTGTAAATCATCATGGCGGACAGGACATCACGCAGCACCATGTTGAACATGGGTTGCGACATCCCACCTACGCTGTACACCGTGTGCTGGAATGACCCAGAGGCAAAAAAATGCAGAGCCGCCATCACCTTGGATGTTGGGGTGAAAGCTGTTGGATATGTCCTGCGAGGCTGCAGGTGGGGCTCCAACATAGCACAGAGGTTTTGTAGGGTGGCTCTGTCCAGGCGGAACGTCCGGATGACCTCCTCATCCTCCATGTCTGCCAGCACGGTGTAGGGATGATGCAGATTTGGTCTCCTCCTAGTTGAGATGAAAGTGGA
Organism: Calotriton arnoldi; assembly: GCA_963921515.1. Taxonomy (NCBI): domain Eukaryota; kingdom Metazoa; phylum Chordata; class Amphibia; order Caudata; family Salamandridae; genus Calotriton; species Calotriton arnoldi. The sequence continues at coordinate 1,293,448 of CAWUFW010004257.1, read as the reverse complement.
CACATGTCAATGCAATACACCATGAGATGTGTACGACATCTTACGTTTTGACTGACACAACACCAACAATGACTGTCATCACAATTGAGTTACAGAGCAGCCTACAAGTAGGGACACCTTCAGCTACACTACTCATGCACTTGTCCCCTCTCACACAGCAAGTACCTCTGAAACAACATCTGACTATGCAAATGCACATAGGGATATGGCCACATCTAGCATGAGCAGGCCTGAGAGTATTTCATACAGCATATGTGTAAAACTGCAACACTACTGTCCCATACCTAGCTGCTGTACCTGACACACCTTCAGGCGTAAGTTGAACATGGCACACATCAACAACACAATGACCACAGGCTGAGCATAAACAACAAGTGTGTGCATGATCCAAGAAAACAAGACAGTCAAATCTGCACATTCTACATAAGACATACATCACTGTGATGTTCACAGCACTTGCACACATTGACATGTGTACACATTCGAGAGTCCATGACAACACTGTTCTGTGTACATGCCCATCAATATCACAAGTGAAATGTGAGGGAGTACATGCCAATGCACTAAATCACATACACAAACATGGCATGTGCAGTCAGCAGTGTGTTAAATGTCACATTGGCATTGTGTGCACAATGAGGTGCCATTAATCATGTGGCCACCGTGCACTATAGATGACTGCCCATTGGCCATTGACCCAGCATCATGTGTCCATAGGTGCTGACAAAGTGTCCCGCCACCCAAATCACAGTAACAGGCACCAATGTATGGCACCCAAATTGCGGAAGCTACTGCCTGCCACCAGCGGTGTGTCACCACCAATCCCTGGGACACAATCGCGGTAGTGAGAGATACATATGTACTGACAAATGGCGGTTGGCATGCTCCGCCACCCAAACCACGGTCACAGGCACCAATGTATGGCACCCAAATCGTGGAAGCTACCGCCTGCCACCAGCGGTGTGTCACCACCAATCTCTGGGACACAATCGCGGTAGTGAGAGATACATATGTACTGACAAATGGCGGTCGGCATGCTCCGCCACCCAAATCACGGTCACAGGCACCAATGTATGGCACCCAAATCGCGGAAGCTACCGCCTGCCACCAGCGGTGTGTCACCACCAATCCCTGGAACAATCGCAGTAGTGAGAGATACATATGTACTGACAAATGGCGGTTGGCATGCTCTGCCACCCAAATCATGGTCACAGGCACCAATGTATGGCACCCAAATCGCAGAAGCTACCGCCTGCCACCACCGGTGTGTCACCACCAATCCCTGGGACATAATTGCGGTAGTGAGAGATACATATGTACTGACAAATGGCAGTTGGCGTGCTCGGCCACCCAAATCACGGTCACAGGCACCAATGTATGGTACCCAAATCGCGGAAGCTACCGCCTGCCACCAGCGGTGTGTCACCACCAATCCCTGGGTCACAATCGCGGTAGTGAGAGATACATATGTACTGACAAATGGCGGTTGGCATGCTCCACCACCCAGATCCCGGTCACTCATTGCAATGTATGGCCCCGGAATTGCGGTAGCGCCTGCCTGTCCCCTGCGGTGTGTCACCGCCATGAACCATGCCCTTACAGCCAATGGGAACCGCAATCGAGGTAGCCTGATGCAATTTTGAAAATCGCAGTAGGCGTGCTCCGCCAACGCGGAGCCGGTCATTGGATACACTTCAAAGATGCACCACCCCGGTAGCGCTCACCTGTCCCCTGCAGTGTGTCACCGCCATGAACCATGCCCCTACAGCCAATGGGAACCGCAATCGCTGGAGCCTGATGCAATTTTGAAAATCGCGGTAGGCGTGCTCCGCCAACGCGGAGCCGGTCATTGGATGCACTTGAAAGATGCACCACCCCGGTAGTGCCTGCCTGTCCCCTGCGGTGTGTCACCGCCATGAACCATGCCCTTACAGCCAATGGGAACCGCAATCGCAGTAGCCTGATGGAATTTTGAAAATCGCGGATCTTCCCTTGAGCAGGACACGCTCCTTTCATCTCCCAGGCCTCCATTTACTGAACTGTGACCGGCCAAATTAATTAATTCCCCGGCACAGCACGTTGCCATTCAGCGGCGAAGTGCTTTAAGAAATTGCTCCCTGCTACCAAGTTTTTCCCCCCCACCGGGCCACACAAACGCGCATTAGTTCGCAGGCTATCCCGGGCCCCATTAAGAAGCACAGCGCTACGCAGACGCCACGGATATCAATTACATTTCTTCCTTCAGCTCAATTCAAGTTGCTCACACTTTTTGTCCTGAAGATGAGCTCGAATAATTGAGTTCGAAACGTCGTCGACCCCTTACAACATGAACTCCTTATACTGTGTAAAAATCTTTAAAGGAGCTTCTATCATTGTTGTCAATGCGATGTCTTTATTTTAAGTTCACCCTCACTTCTCACGTCACGCTTATTGTCACTTACTGTGTGAGCACCTGAATACCTTCATTGTGTAATAAACACTTGTCATACATTGACCTACATGTCCCTCGTTATATTTCCTACTGCTCTCTTTTGTGAATTAAGTTCCTAATCCTTTACTTACCTTAGTACCCTCTACAGGGTTACTTCCCCTTGGACCTTTTAGGCCACACTAGAACCATTGTTCCTTTTAACAAGATTTGGGAGGACTACACATCTGGCACCAATGTGCAACTGTAGTTGTGCCGCAAGGTACGACATGGCGGATGGCATGTGCTCATGGCCATTGTGGACTGATATTTTGGAGGCTGTCCCTGTGTTGGCCACTTCTGCTGGCTCAAGATGTAACAGTGGCAACATGTTGAGAGGAACATATTTTCCCCCCTCAGGGCCCTAGGTGTGCACAGAGGGATCTGTGTGTCTGGTTACACGGAGCCACCAACAGGCTATTTGTCTGTGTGTTCATCACATGGGTGACTTATGCCAAGTATGCATGATGCCAAGAAAGATTCAACTTTTGGATTGAGGTTGCACAATGTTACTGCCCATGGTGTTGTGCAACATGGAGAATTCATCATCTTTTGTGATGCTTTGCTTGCATATATTTTTGATGTTGATGCCAATGTACTGATCCTACATCTCTCTCTCTATCATGCAGCATCTCCCGTGGGCACGGAAGGACAGGGGACGGACACCGGTGGTGAGGGATCCAGCACAACTGCTGCACACGAGCATAGTGACACGGATGTCACCAGCGCATCAGAGGGGGACAGGAGTCTTCTAGAGGAGTCGCAGCCAGAGACTCAGAACTCAACGTCATCTGACGACGGTGGAGACGCATCTATGTTGTCGGGCACAGGGAACGGGGACTCTGCCTCATAGTCGACCACCCAGCGTCCAGTGCTCACCCTCCCAGCTACTCCCACTGTTGCTGCCCATGTCCGCACCACCAAAAAGGGAAGGGTGTCCTTCACCCCAGGCACCCCTGCCCCTGCCCCTGTCCCCCCTGCTGCCATCGGTGCTGAGTCTGTGGAGCTTTTGCACCAGCTCTGTGTGGGGCAGACAGCTCTCCTCAATGCCTTCATTGATCACGACAAGAAATTGGCACAGCTGGTTGCTTACGTGGAGGGCGTTCATTCAGACGTGGGTGGGCTACACCGTACTGTACAGTCTCTGTCCTCTGCGGTGACGGCAGCCATTCAACTGGCCCAATCTCATGGTCCACCTCCAGTTTCTAGGTCCACCACCCTGCCAGTGGCAACGTCTGATGATAGTGACCACAGACCCCACACATCAAGGGAGAGATACAGCACCCGGCAGCACACGACAGCAGCAGCCCAAGCAGTCCAGGGCGCAGACACCATCCCCACAGAAAGCTAAAGCCACCCCAGACCGCAGGGGCAAAAGCCCTTTAGGCGATACCCAGGGCAAGGAAGCCAAGAAGCATGCCTCAGGATCACATGCCTCAAAGGTATCCCCAGCCAAGGACTCACCTGTCCCAAAAGTGTCTCGCAAAGACAAGCAGACAGTTTCCGTGCCCAGTGAGAAACATGTGCCTGTAAAGAGTACATGTAAAAAGAGCTCCAAGGCAGGTTCACCCACAACATCCACTCCCATCCAGAGCCCTGTGAAGCAGGGAAAGGAGCCCACTGTAGGGCGTACACATGGTGAACAGGGGATGCAGGGGCAGAGGCAATCCCGGGCCAAGCGCACCGCTGAATCTAGCACATCCCCAGAGGGAGGGCCACTGTCTGCACATGATCCTGCTTTTGTGGTGAGTGTGCCTGCTGTGTACACGCCACTTGGCATGAATCCCAAGACAGGGGAGCCATTTCAAATCCCAAAGAAGTGGAAGGGCACCCCTCCAGCATCTCCCACACACACTGTGTCTGAGGGCAGCATGAGTCCACCTCCACGTGCCACCACCCCACCTGGTCCTAGCAGCCCTCAGGCTTCCCAAACCACTGATGGCTCAACCGCAGCTGGGCCTCTCTCTCCCCAGTCCAGTCCCCCAACTGTCCCCGACACACAGCCACCTCCCAGTCAGACTGTCAGCCAAGTCTGAGTGTTAGTCCCCCTCACACACATGTCTCTCCCACAGTGGTGCCATGGACTTCCCATTGTTGACGCCCTGAGTGTGTTGCTGACCATGGCAGGGCACAGTACTACCCATTCCCAGTGCTGGATCTGATGTACTTACTCTGCACTTTCTCCTGGCCACTGTCCTTGTTGTTCACTGGTGTTTGAGCCTTGCCTGTGCAGCTTCTCATGTACCTCACCTCCACTTTCTCCTGGCCACTGGACTTGTTGTTCACTGGTGTTTGAGCCTTGCCTGTGCAGCTTCTCATGTACCTCGCCTGCACTTTCTCCTAGCCACTGGCCTTGTTGTTCACTGGTGTTTGAGCCTTGCCTGTGCAGCTTCTCATGTACCTCGCCTGCACTTTTTCCTGGCCACTGGCCTTGTTGTTCACTGGTGTTTGAGCCTTGCCTGTGCAGCTTCTCATGTACCTCACCTGCACTTTCTCCTGGCCACTGACATTGTTGTTCACTGGTGTTTGAGCCTTGCCTGTGCAGCTTCTCATGTACCTCACCTGCACTTTCTCCTGGCCACTGGCCTTGCTGTTTACCCCTTCCCTGTGCAGGATCTCATGGTCACAGTCTGCACCTTGGACTGGCCACTGGCCTTGCTGTTTACCCCTTCCCTGTGCAGGATCTCATGGACACAGTCTGCACCTTGGACTGGCCACGGGCCTTGCTGTTTACCCCTTCCCTGTGCAGGATCTCACGGACACAGTCGGCACCTTGGACTGGCCACTGGTCTTGCTGTTTACCCCTTCCCTGTGCAGGATCTCATGGACACAGTCTGCACCTTGGACTGGCCACTGGCCTTGCTGTTTACCCCTTCCCTGTGCAGGATCTCATGGACACAGTCAGTACTTTGTCGTGGCCACTGGCCTTGCTCTTGTCTACTTCTGGTGCCTATCACTGTGATATGTGAATAAACCAAGTTACTCCTGTTGTCTGCATTGTCAGTGTCCTTCATGAATAAAGCGTTATTCTGTGTTGGTATGGTTTACTGTGACACATGCTCTATATGCCACTTCAACATTGCCAATGGTTTGGCTCACTTCATTCTGGGTTTGACAGAGGTGACATGCACTTCAGTTCTTCTTGACTCTGAGGCTTGGGGGTGCAATGCTGTTGGTTTGTGATGGACTACTGTTGTAATGGTCACTCTTTGGTCATCTTAGCTATATTGGACACATGTCATGTGTGTATGTAGTGCCAGCACAACGTGGGATTCTATACACACTATTGCAGGCTGGCAGGCCAGGGTAATCATGTATGTGTGTGCTTTCTTGATGTGTGCAGAGCAGTGTTGGTGTATGCTCATCTAGTGATGTCCAGGCGTCCTAGTCACAAGTGTTGATTTCAATGTGTGCACTTGGGTGTTCATGAAGTGTGCAGTGTGAAGGGGTGACTTTGTCAGTGGTGTTGGTGTGTGTGTGTGCCCCTGCATTGTCAACTGCACACATGTGTCACCCTGGAGTTGGGTGCCTGTTGTTTGTATTGGTCAGGCCTGTGCTTGTGACTGTGTGCACATGTGTGAGTTGTAGGTTGTGCACTATGCAGTGTGTTGGTGTGTCCTTGCACTTGTGGGGGACAATTACTTGTTGTTGCTCGAAATTGTGAGAATTGACAAAAGACTTAGGACACTCGGAATATTTTACTAACCCAAGTACGATTACTCTGATCTCTAGGAAACGCCTAAGAAAAGATGCTCTCCTTCACCTGGACAGCCTAAGACTATCTGGGGAAATTATTAAGCCAAGCGTACAACAACATCAGATGGTTCTTACCACTTTTAGTTTGCAGCCATATCTAATATTTGTACCTGGTGGTTTTGATAGGTTTTTATTAATAAGATTCAGACTGGGGACTAGATTTGTATCATTTCCTAATATGAATGACTGGGCAAGTGAGTTGCAACCATGCCCATGTGATAAGCAGTCAACTCAATCCTCAATTCACCTAGTTTTATTCTGTAAATTTTATTTGGAGCTAAGACAGATCTGGATAGTTCCAATTTTAAAAAATTGGGGGCTTAGACAATGTCGCCCGGCTTTTATTAAGCTCCAGCTCTTAGAAAACGAACACGTAGCTTGGAGGATATCTATGTTTCTAAAAAAAGTCCTCTATCAGAGAAAGAGTACAGTAATCTAGGACTTAGGAGGTGGCTCTTTTTAGATGTTTGGTTATCTTATCTTTATTATTTTATATCTTCTTTTTTAAACAAAAGAAAACATATATATATATGAATTATACATCAAGTTGAGAAAAGTTTTTAACGTATTTTGTATTTAAATTTTTGATGAAAATTCATGTATTATCTTTGTATTTTAACTGTGCTTTTATGATTGTAATATTGCAATCGAAATAAAGCTTTTTTTGATTTGATTTGATTTGAAATTGTGAGTATGCAGAGTGCGTGTCTGGCAAGTCAGTGTTGTGTTTTGTTGGTCAGCCATGTGTCTTGTAACTGTTTGTGCTCGCTGTGCAGCCCTGCTCAGCCACACTGACATTGTGGGTGTGTTTTCTCATGCATTTCTGTCACTTAGGTCTGATTTGGAGCCATTATGGCATGTGGGGTGTGGAGTGAGACCATTGCCTATCTGTGCTTCTGATGCCTACACATTGTTTGTGTGCCCTGCATCTATATTTGTATGGGGCACTCCTCACCTGTCCACTACTCGCGTACACACCACTTCACTCTCATGTCAGCTGTCCCCTTGGTTTGCCTGTGTGTCTGCCTCCCCATCAGTTCATTGGCTTCACTATGCTTTGTGGTGCGGATCTGTGCACAGGACCAATGTGCCACTGAGGAGCTGTTTGCTCATTTGCAGTTCTGCTGTTTGTGCTGCACAGTCCTCTAGTCATGGTGTTGTCACCTGGAATTCCCACACTTCTGCATGTGTGGGTGTTGTATTGGCTGTATGTGTGTTGGCTGTGGTACTGCTTCACTTTCTGAGTGTGATGTTGTGTCAGTGCTGTGCTGATTGGTGGTGTGTGTGTTCATGTTGTGTCACTCATATCTGTGTGGTACTGGTATGTTTCTTGTGCACACACTGCTTGTCGTGCATGCAGTGCTGTGTGTGTATGTTGCCTTGTCCTTGCCTGGTGTGCACCCCCTGATGTCCTGCTGTGTTAGCAATGTGATGTATTGGCATGTACATCTGTTGTGTGTTTGATGTGGATTTGTGCAGTGTTTGGGCTGTGTTGTCTCTTGCAGCTGACAGTTGCTTTGTGTGTGATGTTCTTTTGACATGTCAGTGTGTGTGTTTTGTTAGTGTGTTGTGATTCATTCAGATGTGTGTTTCCAGTGTGGTGTGCATTACTTGTGTGTCTGTCACATGCACTTAGGGCTATTCTTCTCCCCGGGCTTGTTTTGGGTACATCCTGGGGGTTTTCTCCTCTCATGTGGGAGCTGTCATTTGTCAAGATTGTGCATGTGCATGCAGGTGGTACACTATGACACCATGTTGACTTGATGAGTGGTGTGGTATGTCTGTCTGTGTTTCATTGTAGGCCCCTTGGTCCCAGTTTGTGTCCATGATTGTTTTGAGATGATGCACTTCTTGTCTGTGTTGGGGTATGTAGTCTGTGCAGTGTTGCTGGGTGATGATGTTGGGTTCTCCTGTTCTGTCTGTGCTCCCATTGCCTTTCTACAGTTTTGCTGCACAGATCAGGTCTGGTCTTGTTGTACTCCTGTGTGTGTTGTTATTGATGTTGGTGTATGGCTGTTGTTTTGGTGTCAGCATTGGTTCAGGCATCCCTGAGTGTGTGTGATGTTTGTGTCTGCCCCCCAGGGAGTGTGATTGTTTGTCAATGTATTGACTGGACATTATTGGCCCCGTTATGTGTGTTTGACACTGGTGTTGTGTGATGTGGGTGTGGTTTGGGTGGGGGTATGTGTGGTGGATCCTACTTGTGTTTGACAGTTGTGGAGTTTGTCAATGGGCCCTGTGAGTGGTGCTGCTGACCAACACCTATCAAGTAGTTGGAGGCAGATGTGTGGCTGTTGACTGTTTGACTTCTGAGACTTCCTTTCATTCCTGCAACTATACATGTTTTGCATTGCTGTCTCCCTGAGTTGTTGCAGATGTGATGGCTGTGGTTTAATTTCACTCACTGTGGCAGCCATGTGTGGTTTGATGGGGTAAGGGTGTCATCAAATGTTCCTTATCTTGCATGTGATGTACAAATGCTTAGTGGTTGTCTCCTTGGCCATCCATTGGTGTGCACCTCACTTTTGCTTTCCTATTTGTGGTCCTACATTGCTGCTGACATGTGGTCTGTGTATGTGGCTGTGTGTCAGTGTGGGGTATGTCTGTGTAACTTGACAGGCTGTATGTCCAGTTCAGTGTTTGTTCCTATTCTGTATCAGTGTTCATTTTGTGCTTGGACTCAGTTTTGCTGCCATGAGTGTAGTGTCTGTGTGGTGTGAGGGTTGCCCTGGCCATGTGTTTCTGTGCTGCGTGTTCCTCTGCAGCCCTACCTGCTGAGGCTGCCTCCCTAGTTGTGGTGCAGGCTGTAGGGTCACCTGGGTGGTTGTTGTACATGGGGTGGCACAGGTGGGGCAAATGGCATGTCCCTTGAGGGGGGGGCCTAGTGTCTGGAGGGTAGAGGTGTGGCCCTGTGACCTTTGTGCACAGCCCATGCCTGGCGCAGGCCCTGCCTTCCTGCATTGTGCGCATGTTTTCCCGCGTCTTCACCGCTGCGGTGACGTGACCGGGACATTACAGCAAGATTACGGTGGATGGGTGGCCTGGATGCGGAGGGGTGATTTACTGACAGGTAGGACATGTGTGGGTGCACTTGTGGTTTTGTTCCTGTCCCCACCAGGGTGTCTGGTGTAGACAGGAACCCTGTGTCATCCCGGGAGTTGTGTGTTCTGTTTGTGGGCGGAGTTGTGTCATTGCGTACCTGCGGCGGCGTCCGCGACGGTTCATGACTTGCTGGTGGTGTATCACGTACAGCGCTGGGAAAACATGTAAGGCTGGGTGCATTGCGGTCGTGACCGGGTGGTAGGGACCGTAAATCTGGTTGTGCTCGCTCCGCTGTGGTGTTTCCGCCGTCTCTGGTTAGCCGGTTTCTCTGCTGCGGTGCGGCTGGCTGTTTGGGGCATCCTGATTTGTACGGCGGACGGGACATCATTCCGCTCGGCGGTGGGTCTCCATTGGCTCCCACCGCCGCGGTGGCGGGCGCTTTTAGATGGCGGTTTACGTCACACCGCGGCGGACAGGAAATGGCCTAGGTTTGCCCATGCCAACTTCTACAACACTGGAACCATGGTCTCACCTATGACACCGCTGACGCGCCATCACTGACTCCACTGCCTACACCGTAGCCGTGGTCTCCACCCTCGATGACACCGCAGCCCCTGGTCAGCCGACGACAGCACCATCGACTCTGACATTGTCATTCGACACCGCTGCCTGCACTAAAGCCACGATCAACGCCTCGTGGGGAGCACAAGACACCGACTGCGACGACACCGCAGGCCTGGGTTGACCAATGACAACACCACACAGACGCCACAGATCTGCCTGCACCAAAGTCAGGGACACTGCATCGTGAAGTGCACGACGCACCGTCCGCCACGACACAGCAGTCCCGGCACTGCCGACGTCAGCGCTCCTGACTTCAACTTCATGGAGTTCGATCTGCAACGCGTGTGACTTCAAGGACTCACCGACGTCTGCACTGACATGCAGCACCTCGTGACTCAAGCGACACCTCACCGCTACACTTCACTGCAAGGTCCTCGAGGCCTCTTCAACTCCAAGGCACTGTTTGCGGGTCTTCCCCAACGCCGTAGCCAGCCCTCGACTCCATCCAGGTCGGACTGAACTGTTGGATATGTTAGTCACAACGTCGTGATAGCCCCGGTTGGCACTAGCAACTTCAAGGAACTGTATTTTTGCTTTATTCTTAAGAATTTCATGTCTTTGCTTGTGTATGTTGAATTTTTGTCGTTTTGGTCTTGTTTTAATTAAATATTGGCTAGTTTTCTAAACTGGTGTGGTGTCCATTTTGTACTGTTTTCACTGTGGTACTGTGTGTGTCATGTACAAATACTTTACACATTGCCTCTGATATAAGCCTGACTGCTCGTGCCAAGCTACCAAGGGGGTGAGCTGGGGTTATCTTAGCTGTGTAATCCCCTTACCCTGACTAGAAGGAAGGGTCCCTAATTGGACAGGGTATATGCCACTGCCAACTAGAGACCCCGATTTCTAACACTTTTCTACAGCAAGTTGGCACTCTAAGGTGGCACTCCTGCATCTGCAGATCATATTCCTCTTTTCTTGGTGAGGAATATTGGGTTAGCCAGTGGTGTAGAGTTATTAGTAGCTAATGATCAGTGGCTTAATTGAAGGTGTGACCATAAAGGCAGATGTGGAAGTGTCAGAGAATCTGGAAGTATAACTGATCAGTGGATTTTAGAATTCAGCTGGTGTAGGCTATCAGTGATGGGTGACCATATCTATGTATCAGCTGCAGGTCTTCTCCCGGCACATAGAGCGTAACATAGAAGTGAAGTTTTAGTAATTTACAGTGGTTCTTCACTTTTGGAGCTCCAGCCTCATTCCATGTTTTTTTCAGTTGATCAAGGTTAGGTAGACATCGGCTGCAGTATTTTAACATTCCCAGGAAGCTTTGTACATTGGACACCTTCTCTTGAGCTGTGACAGTCTCTGTCTTATACTTCTTTGTTGTTGGCTGCAGGTTGTTCTGGTGAGAAGACATAACTCAAGGCCTCTTGAAGGTGTGAATGTTCAGGGTGAAGCCACATTCCTTGATTCACTGAAGTGTAGCCCTGAAGCACGACTGTTATTTTTCCTCAGTAGAGGCATAGATTAGTACATTATCTCTGAACAGCAGTTTCCAAATTCCATGCTCGGAGACCTCAACAACCAGTTTAAAGGTGAAGCTAAGTTTCTCATATGTACAGTGTGGGTGGAGAAGGAGGAAATGTTCTGACACCCTACCAGAACTTTCCAATTGCTGATGGGACCACACTCTATGGTCTGGTACTCTCATTGAGCAGCATCACGCTCTGTTAAGGCTCTCATTTGTGATGAGTCATCTGTCTGTCTTTTATATCCACACAAATTCAGACTTTTGTTGGCTGCTTTGGCTTTATAGTAACTTCTCTGAAGCATACACTTCATTTTGAGATTGGCTTTCTGTACTGTTTTGTGTGCTTCTCTATCACATTTTGAATGGAAAAGAATGAGTCTTTGGCGGAGCACTATTGGTTGCATAGATTTAACAATATCTTGTCACACTTAAGGCAAATTGATTCAACTGCAGTTCTTCTACCATGCTTCAGCTAATCAGTATCCTGGGTCTTGCCCTGTGATGAATACCTTCCCTGTGCTTCATCTTACATTGAACTCTACCCCTCCACACTCTCTTTTTGAGGAATACTTGTTGTCCCCGTTATGCAGTTATTTTTTTGTCCTGTGTCACTTACTTGTGGCTTCAGCTGCCAGAACTGCTTGGAATTATGTTCACTCTGACTCTAGTGACGTCATGTGCTGGCCTTAAAACTTTCATGTGACCTCCATGTTGTGGGCCGACTGCGAACTAGGTAGATGATACAAAGTTGTTTTCCCCTCTGTATGACGTGATAGAAAATCTCCATCATCTATTTTAACTCCTTCACTCCATTTGTTTGTTGTTTGGCCGCATTGTCCAACTAACATACCTAGGCAAATTGACCAAGCTTGTCATGTGCTGAGCATTTAGGCCTTCTGGCTGTGCAGTTTCCACAGTGTAGCAAGCTGCCTCCACAAGGTTTGCGTGGAGCCCTTCTTTTAGCACTATTTCCTTCACCCTAGATTTCTCACAGGAGTTCCTACTTTCAGTGGGCCCACTGTGCTCAGGTTGTTATTTTGATGCCAGCAAGTGCTACTTTTTGTGAGCCGCTTGCACATTGGACAGTTTGAGAAACTGTGCCAGCTCTAGAAAACTCGTCAGAGATGTCTGTTATCTCAGAATTGTTTGCGGACTATATGCATATTTGAACTATCTGTATTCTTACTTCCACCTTAGGACTGGTTATGGTGCACATGCCTATTTTCCTCAGACAGACATGAAACACATAGAAAATGTCCACGATCTCCTGCTGGATGTGGCGCGTAACGTGCAAGTCATAATCTCCATTCAGTTGCAGGTCATAGTCAGTGCCACAGTGAAATCGTTGTCCACATCATTATTGGGTAGAGTCTTGATGATCACTGATTGAAATGCAAATCTAGAAGACCAGGTACACTAGCCAAGAGTACTTGTTCAATAAAGAGAAGTGCCAGTACTCTTCTATTAAAGGTATTGCATTGCATTGCTGCTGAGAAGTGGAGGTACACTGCCTTTCCTATTTAAGAAGTTCAGCTGCTAAGTACCTGACAGTCCCGGCCTCTTCAGAGTAATAATCAGGACTATAAATTGGCTTTATATTGTGTTTAATACCTCTCTACTACCGTTTCTATTACCCAGTTTAATGGCACTGAATTTAGTGACCTAATGACACTGGAAGGCTTAATTGAGTTGGTCAGGATTTGAACATTCCGCATATTGTGCCTCATCAACTGCAGGGCTATATTTTTCCTTTGTGGTCTTGAAATTATTAATCGGACATGCCAGCTTCCTTCGTGGTCTGTTGGGTGCCAGCGAGATACAGCGCTCGAATGACTTCAATTTGCTCTGCGCATGAACTAGTATAAGTTCTTTTACGTGTGTTTCCAGCATGGGAAATAGCACCCAAAGTAGGTAAACACTTCAGATCCTGATACTGCATATAAGTGTTCCGCAGTTGTGCATGTAGAGGTTCTATTTTGCACACACTGGTTAAAGTTTTTGTGCAAAATGTAATGTGGATCCCTAGGGAGAAAGACAGGTTTGCCACTCTGGACCTGTTGGTCATTCAGGATCTGGCTCACAGAGGCTCTCATGTCCTTTTTAGGTCTCGCCTACGCAGCGCGCATGCGCTGCTTAGGAAAAAAGACCTTTTGCGATCGCTTCGGCTTTTCAGCCAAAAACGTGCACGCGTTCCATTGCCTTCAATGGCAACGCGTGCACGTTCGGCGATTCACTTGCGGGAGCGAGCAGCTGGCGCCATATGGTAGCAATTATCGCTCCTGGCGCCGCTCGCTCCCGCAAGTGAATCGCGCAGGCTCCCTCCTCTCCCCCCTCCCCCTGCTGCCGTGCGCGCTTGTTCTTGGTTGCTGTGTGGTTTTCATTTGTGTGAAGCAGAGATGCTTTGCTGGTTGTTTGCCAAGGCTAGATATTTTGTGGTTCCGAGGGCTGTGTTGGTGAGGAAGCCTTGCTAATTAATGCAATATTTTATGGGAGGGTTAATGTTTACTGCCTTCCTTCTCCCACGCTTTCCTTCCCCCTTCTTTCCATCTCTCCTGCTCTTTACCCTAGCTGCCTTTTCTCTTTTCTTCCACTCTTAAACCCCCTCCCCTCCCCTTTCTAGGGGCTTAATTTTAACGTGTGTTTGACGGAACGCTTATTATTAAAAAGTATTAGCAGTTACAATCAGATAAGTAAGTTTTACAAACTCGGGTATGGATTTTTTAAAACTATAGAAAATTCTTTGGGCTTCGATAAAAATGACTTGTTGATTCAGGTATTCATTGATGCACTCGTTGTTTACATGTATGTGGAGTACAGCTTAGCTGGGAAACAACTGAGCGCTGCGTTGATGGGTTTGGCAGAAGGGAAGCCTCTTACTATTGTTAAAGTTTACTCAAGGTGCAGCACAAATCCTGGAACACTTCCTCCTTCTAACAACATAGAGGTGTACATTTTAGTTGTTACGCTTTCTTTTTTCACCCATCTTTTCCACACATATCCTTTAGAAACTTCCAGTGTATGTGTGAGCGAGGGCAGTGACTCTGAGTCACAGCTACCATCTGGCCTCAAATCATAGCGTGCTTTTGCCAGCCCTAGGTCATGTAGCCAGGATCTCTCTTCATCCTGAAATATGTAACCTCGCTCTACGATAGTAACCGGGAAATTATAAGTCACAGTTCAAAGTTGTTTTCATCACCCGCTCTCCCCCTCTTTTTTCCTGCCTCTGCCGTTCTTTTCTTTCCAGCTGTCTATTGCCTCCTGTCACACGCCCGTCCTCCTCTTCACCTGCCTTCCTTCTCCCACGCTTTCCTTCCCCCTTCTTTCCGTCTCTCCTGCTCTTTCCCCTAGCTGCCTCTTCTCTTCTCTCCCACTCTTAACCCACCCCCCTTTCCAGGGGCTAATTTTTAACCGGTGTCTGACGGATCGCTTATTATACGTCGCTCTTTGTTCATGTTCTGCCCCCTCGCTACCTCCCTCTTGCTTTCATCACCCGCTCTCCCCCTCTTTTTCCTGCCTCCGTTGTTCTTTTCTCTGCAGCAGTCTATTGCCTCCTGTCGCACGCCCCTCCTCCTCTTCACCTGCCTTCCTTCTCCCACGCTTTCCTTCCCCTTCTTTTCGTCTCTCCTGCTCTTTCCCCTAGCTGCCTCTTCTCTTCTCTCCCACTCTTAACCTTCCCCCAATTTCCAGGGGCTTAATTTTAACAGGTGTCTTACGGAACGCTTATTATCAAAAAGTATGTAAGTAATCAATTTTACGTGTAAAACATACCATGCGATTGTGCGGGTAAACCATCTGTTTCAAAAAGCAATAAAGCAGTCAGATTGTGTAAACTGCGCAGTTTCAACTGGTTTCATATTACCGATTCTTTTAGAGGGCTCCCAACATGCACCCGTATAAGGCCAGCTCCATGCCCCAGTGCCCCCAGACATCTAATGAGCTCTCAACATGCTCAAAGTGCACACTCACCAGTTAGGTAAGTGTGCAGACGGAAAGTTTGAGTGGAACTGGTGAATCTACGGCTAGGTCAAACATAGTCTAGAAGTTAGAACACATGTTCTGCCCCCTCTATACCTCCCTCTTGCTTTCATCACCCGCTCTCCCTCTCTTTTTTCCTGCCTCCGCTGTTCTTTTTCTCTCCAGCAGTCTATTGCCTCCTGTCGCACGCCCGTCCTCCTCTTCACCTGCCTTCCTTCTCCCACGCTTTCCTTCCCCCTTCTTTCCGTCTCTCCTGCTCTTTCCCCTAGCTGCCTCTTCTCTTCTCTCCCACTCTTAAACCCCCCTTTTCCAGGGGCTTAATTTTAACAGGTGTCTAACGGAACGCTTATTATTAAAAAGTATTAGCAGTTACAATCAGATAAGTAAGTTTTACAAACTCGGGTATGGATTTTTCAAAACTGTACAAAATTCTTTGGGCCTCGATAAAAATGACTTGTTGATTCAGGTATTCATTGATGCACTCGTTGTTTACATGTATGTGGAGTACAGCCTAGCTGGAAAACAACTGAGCGCTGCGTTGATGGGTTTAGCAGAAGGGAAGCCTCTTACTATTGTTAAAGTTTACTCAAGGTGCAGCACAAATCCTGGAACACTTCCTCCTTCTAACAACATAGAGGTGTACATTTTAGTTGTTACGCTTTCTTTTTTCACCCATCTTTTCTAGGCCTGGGCGGTAAATTCCGTTCCGCTCGCGGAATTTGCGGAATTTGGGTAATTTCGCGTTCTGCGGAAAACGCGGAATTGCCAAAAATTCCGCGATCCGCGGCTTCGCGGAATTCTTTGCTTGTTCGCGCTTTCAAAGTGCGTGTTTGCGAGATATTTCCCCCCGAGCACGCAAACAGCGTTCGCGAACAGGAAAAAAGCATCGCGAACGGGTGGAACAAGCAATTCCGCGTGTTCGCGGAACTTTTGCGTGCTCGCGGAGATTTTTTACCGTTTTGCGGAACTTTGCGTAACGCGACTACGCAAATTCCGCCGACCCCTAATCTTTTCCACACATATCCTTTAGAAACTTCCAGTGTATGTGTGAGCGAGGGCAGTGACTCTGAGTCACAGCTACCATCTGGCCCCAAATCATAGCGTGCTTTTGCCAGCCCTAGGTCATGTAGCCAGGATCTCTCTTCATCCTGAAATATGTAACCTCGCTCTACGATAGTAACCGGGAAATTATAAGTCACAGTTCAAAGTTGTTTTCATCACCCGCTCTCCCCCTCTTTTTTCCTGCCTCTGCCGTTCTTTTTCTTTCCAGCTGTCTATTGCCTCCTGTCACACGCCCGTCCTCCTCTTCACCTGCCTTCCTTCTCCCACGCTTTCCTTCCCCCTTCTTTCCGTCTCTCCTGCTCTTTCCCCTAGCTGCCTCTTCTCTTCTCTCCCACTCTTAACCCACCCCCCTTTCCAGGGGCTAATTTTTAACCGGTGTCTGACGGATCGCTTATTATGCGTCGCTCTTTGTTCATGTTCTGCCCCCTCGCTACCTCCCTCTTGCTTTCATCACCCGCTCTCCCCCTCTTTTTTCCTGCCTCCGTTGTTCTTTTTCTCTGCAGCAGTCTATTGCCTCCTGTCGCACGTCCCTCCTCCTCTTCACCTGCCTTCCTTCTCCCACGCTTTCCTTCCCCCTTCTTTTCGTCTCTCCTGCTCTTTCCCCTAGCTGCCTCTTCTCTTCTCTCCCACTCTTAACCTTCCCCCCCAATTTCCAGGGGCTTAATTTTAACAGGTGTCTTACGGAACGCTTATTATCAAAAAGTATGTAAGTAATCAATTTTACGTGTAAAACATACCATGCGATTGTGCGGGTAAACCATCTGTTTCAAAAAGCAATAAAGCAGTCAGATTGTGTAAACTGCGCAGTTTCAACTGGTTTCATATTACCGATTCTTTTAGAGGGCTCCCAACATGCACCCGTATAAGGCCAGCTCCATGCCCCAGTGCCCCCAGACATCTAATGAGCTCTCAACATGCTCAAAGTGCACACTCGCCAGTTAGGTAAGTGTGCAGACGGAAAGTTTGAGTGGAACTGGTGAATCTACGGCTAGGTCAAACATAGTCTAGAAGTTAGAACACATGTTCTGCCCCCTCTCTACCTCCCTCTTGCTTTCATCACTCGCTCTCCCTCTCTTTTTTCCTGCCTCCGCTGTTCTTTTTCTCTCCAGCAGTCTATTGCCTCCTGTCGCACGCCCGTCCTCCTCTTCACCTGCCTTCCTTCTCCCACGCTTTCCTTCCCCCTTCTTTCCGTCTCTCCTGCTCTTTCCCCTAGCTGCCTCTTCTCTTCTCTCCCACTCTTAAACCCCCCCCCCTTTTCCAGGGGCTTAATTTTAACAGGTGTCTAACGGAACGCTTATTATTAAAAAGTATTAGCAGTTAGAATCAGATAAGTAATTTTTACAAACTCGGGTATGGATTTTTCAAAACTGTACAAAATTCTTTGGGCTTCGATAAAAATGACTTGTTGATTCAGGTATTCATTGATGCACTCGTTTACATGTATGTGGAGTACAGCCTAGCTGGGAAACAACTGAGCGCTGCGTTGATGGGTTTGGCAGAAGGGAAGCCTCTTACTATTGTTAAAGTTTACTCAAGGTGCAGCACAAATCCTGGAACACTTCCTCCTTCTAACAACATAGAGGTGTACATTTTAGTTGTTACGCTTTCTTTTTTCACCCATCTTTTCCACACATATCCTTTAGAAACTTCCAGTGTATGTGTGAGCGAGGGCAGTGACTCTGAGTCACAGCTACCATCTGGCCCCAAATCATAGCGTGCTTTTGCCAGCCCTAGGTCATGTAGCCAGGATCTCTCTTCATCCTGAAATATGTAACCTCGCTCCACGATAGTAACCGTGAAATTATAAGTCACAGTTCAAAGTTGTTTTCATCACCCGCTCTCCCCCCTTTTTTCCTGCCTCTGCCGTTCTTTTTCTTTCCAGCTGTCTATTGCCTCCTGTCACACGCCCGTCCTCCTCTTCACCTGCCTTCCTTCTCCCACGCTTTCCTTCCCCCTTCTTTCCGTCTCTCCTGCTCTTTCCCCTAGCTGCCTCTTCTCTTCTCTCCCACTCTTAACCCACCCCCTTTCCAGGGGCTAATTTTTAACCGGTGTCTGACGGATCGCTTATTATGCGTCGCTCTTTGTTCATGTTCTGCCCCTCGCTACCTCCCTCTTGCTTTCATCACCCGCTCTCCCCTCTTTTTTCCTGCCTCCGTTGTTCTTTTTCTCTGCAGCAGTCTATTGCCTCCTGTCGCGCGCCCCTCCTCCTCTTCACCTGCCTTCCTTCTCCCACGCTTTCCTTCCCCCTTCTTTTCGTCTCTCCTGCTCTTTCCCCTAGCTGCCTCTTCTCTTCTCTCCCACTCTTAACCTTCCCCCAATTTCCAGGGGCTTAATTTTAACAGGTGTCTTACGGAACGCTTATTATCAAAAAGTATGTAAGTAATCAATTTTACGTGTAAAACATACCATGCGATTGTGCGGGTAAACCATCTGTTTCAAAAAGCAATAAAGCAGTCAGATTGTGTAAACTGCGCAGTTTCAACTGGTTTCATATTACCGATTCTTTTAGAGGGCTCCCAACATGCACCCGAATAAGGCCAGCTCCATGCCCCAGTGCCCCCAGACATCTAATGAGCTCTCAACATGCTCAAAGTGCACACTCGCCAGTTAGGTAAGTGTGCAGACGGAAAGTTTGAGTGGAACTGGTGAATCTACGGCTAGGTCAAACATAGTCTAGAAGTTAGAACACATGTTCTGCCCCCTCTCTACCTCCCTCTTGCTTTCATCACCCGCTCTCCCTCTCTTTTTTCCTGCCTCCGCTGTTCTTTTCTCTCCAGCAGTCTATTGCCTCCTGTCGCACGCCCGTCCTCCTCTTCACCTGCCTTCCTTCTCCCACGCTTTCCTTCCCCCTTCTTTCCGTCTCTCCTGCTCTTTCCCCTAGCTGCCTCTTCTCTTCTCTCCCACTCTTAAACCCCCCCCCCCTTTTCCAGGGGCTTAATTTTAACAGGTGTCTAACGGAACGCTTATTATTAAAAAGTATTAGACGTTACAATCAGATAAGTAAGTTTTACAAACTCGGGTATGGATTTTTCAAAACTGTACAAAATTCTTTGGGCTTCGATAAAAATGACTTGTTGATTCAGGTATTCATTGATGCACTCGTTGTTTACATGTATGTGGAGTACAGCCTAGCTGGGAAACAACTGAGCGCTGCGTTGATGGGTTTGGCAGAAGGGAAGCCTCTTACTATTGTTAAAGTTTACTCAAGGTGCAGCACAAATCCTGGAACACTTCCTCCTTCTAACAACATAGAGGTGTACATTTTAGTTGTTACGCTTTCTTTTTTCACCCATCTTTTCCACACATATCCTTTAGAAACTTCCAGTGTATGTGTGAGCGAGGGCAGTGACTCTGAGTCACAGCTACCATCTGGCCCCAAATCATAGCGTGCTTTTGCCAGCCCTAGGTCATGTAGCCAGGATCTCTCTTCATCCTGAAATATGTAACCTCGCTCTACGATAGTAACCGGGAAATTATAAGTCACAGTTCAAAGTTGTTTTCATCACCCGCTCTCCCCCTCTTTTTTCCTGCCTCTGCCGTTCTTTTTCTTTCCAGCTGTCTATTGCCTCCTGTCACACGCCCGTCCTCCTCTTCACCTGCCTTCCTTCTCCCACGCTTTCCTTCCCCTTTCTTTCCGTCTCTCCTGCTCTTTCCCCTAGCTGCCTCTTCTCTTCTCTCCCACTCTTAAACCCCCCCCCCCCTTTTCCAGGGGCTTCATTTTAACAGGTGTCTAACGGAACGCTTATTATTAAAAAGTATTAGCAGTTACAATCAGATAAGTAAGTTTTACAAACTCGGGTATGGATTTTTCAAAACTGTACAAAATTCTTTGGGCTTCGATAAAAATGACTTGTTGATTCAGGTATTCATTGATGCACTCGTTGTTTACATGTATGTGGAGTACAGCTTAGCTGGGAAACAACTGAGCGCTGCGTTGATGGGTTTGGCAGAAGGGAAGCCTCTTACTATTGTTAAAGTTTACTCAAGGTGCAGCACAAATCCTGGAACACTTCCTCCTTCTAACAACATAGAGGTGTACATTTTAGTTGTTACGCTTTCTTTTTCACCCATGTTTTCCACACATATCCTTTAGAAACTTCCAGTGTATGTGTGAGCGAGGGCAGTGACTCTGAGTCACAGCTACCATCTGGCCCCAAATCATAGCGTGCTTTTGCCAGCCCTAGGTCATGTAGCCAGGATCTCTCTTCATCCTGAAATATGTAACCTCGCTCTACGATAGTAACCGGGAAATTATAAGTCACAGTTCAAAGTTGTTTTCATCACCCGCTCTCCCCCTCTTTTTTCCTGCCTCTGCCGTTCTTTTTCTTTCCAGCTGTCTATTGCCTCCTGTCACAAGCCCGTCCTCCTCTTCACCTGCCTCCCTTCTCCCACGCTTTCCTTCCCCCTTCTTTCCGTCTCTCCTGCTCTTTCCCCTAGCTGCCTCTTCTCTTCTCTCCCACTCTTAACCCACCCCCCTTTCCAGGGGCTTATTTTTAACCGGTGTCTGACGGATCGCTTATTATGCGTCGCTCTTTGTTTATGTTCTGCCCCCTCTCTACCTTCCTCTTGTTTTCAACACCCGCTCTCCCCCTCTTTTTTCCTGCCTCCGTTGTTCTTTTTCTCTGCAGCAGTCTATTGCCTCCTGTCGCACGCCCGTCCTCATCTTCACCTGCCTTCCTGCTCCCACGCTTTCCTTCCCCCTTCTTTCCGTCTCTCCTGCTCTTTCCCTAGCTGCCTCTTCTCTTCTCTCCCACTCTTAACCTCCCTCCCCCTTTCCAGGGGCTTAATTTTAACAGGTGTCTCTCTAGGGTTTTGTCAGAGCGATACCCACACCAGACCAGTTTCCTATTATAGGCATCTGTGAGAATCCATGTAAGGCAAAAGATATCTACATACTTTAACACAGTGTATTAACATTCTACCCTTAAAGGCCTATTGGCTTTAACATATGCTTTTCACTATAAATAAGACCGTCCTGCTCCATTTGTCATCAATCTCTGTTATAAAAAGATTAGACCCAAAGCCTGAGACAAATATTTGCAATGAACCAATCAGGGCTCTATTACGTTTAATACTGACTTGTCACCATAATCATCTCAGGCCTACTGAATTCCATACAAGCTTTCCCATATTGCAATTATTGGTATACAGTCAAAATTGCAAACATGTACAAAATTACAATTGGGAAAACAATATGAAACCTTCCTTAAAATGGCATAACAATGATTTTCTACCTGGAGGGTTGGTCATAATGGGCAACCAACATCATTCCTTTGCCTATTATGGTAAACTGTGAAATACTCTAACAAAATACCTGCCTACAAGCTGTAATACAGTGTAATGACAATCTACCCCTAATCTAGGCCCGTTTAGCTTTAATAGAAGCTTTCACAATAAGCAAGTCTGATTTTCGGTCTTAGCCATAACTGTTCATAATAAACAAATCAGGTTTATACGTCAGACCAATATCTTATTAGCAGGGCCACGGGCACCATGCGATTGTGCAGCTCCAGCGTTTTTCGCTTAATAATAGGTTTGCCACATTTCTCACACATTCCATCATCCACTGCATAATCTGCAGATTTCAACAACTTAAAATGTGTTTCTAGCTCAAAAAGGTTCAAACGTTACTAAAAGCGCAGCTCATGTGTTGCCGCGCAGTGGAAGGCCCTTTCCAAAGCTTGATGGGTTACCTTTCTGGTTGCTTATTCCTAATTTGACTATTAAATTGGAACAAATTAGGTGCAACCAATGCACAGACCGTGTTAACAAGTATAACAAGCATTGGCATAGCCAATAGGTCTCGCCTTTGGGACCTTATAAGTGTTTAGCCATGCAACAGTTGATGTTGTTGCACCAAGGATATTGTGCTGCATAACTAAATACTTATAAGGTCCCAAAAGCGAGACCTATTGGCTATGCCAATGCTTGTTGTTATGTTACTTTTGGTTTATCTTATATCGTGGGCTGCTGTCCATAAATATTGTGTGTGCAGTACAGACATCTGTTCTTGCTACCGCATTTTCTTTTTGTTGATTGCTTCGATTTCAAATAGACACAGAACATACTCACTTTGGGCCTGATTTAGATCTAGGCGGGTGGGTTACTCAGTCACAAAGGTGACATATATCCTGTCCACAAAAATATAAATCCCATAGGATATAATGCTTCCATTTCTAACGATAATGGCATTACTCCTAGTCCTACTCCCTCGCCTTCCTTCAATACAATTGAGGCCCCGCCTCCCACCCAGACCCACCCCCAGCATAAAAACTCTGCCCGCCCCCACCTCCACCTGTACGTAAACAAGCCGAGCTAGCACTCAGATGAACCGCACCGGGAGGGAGGGAGGGTCCATGAAGGAAGGCGAGGGAGTAGGACTAGGAGTAATGCCATTATCGTTAGAAATGGAAGCATTACCTCCCGTCCCTCCCTCGCCTTCCTTCTATACAATTGAGGACCTAGCAAGCAGAAGAAAACAGAGACGGACAGCTGAGTGCGAAAGAACACCAAAACAGAAACAGTGCCCCAAACACAGCAGATCAACATCCCATGAACCCAGCGGCCCAGAACAGCAGACAAACGCTCCAGACACGCAAACGGAAAGCGACAGTCAAACGGAGAGGGAGAAGACCAGGTCGCAGTCCAACAGATCTCACAGCGGAGCCCACCCGGCAGGACACCACAACCGGCAGGGACCACAGCAAAGCACACCGGACATCCAGCAACGCAGCCACCGAAGCCGCCAAACAACGAGAGGAACACCCTCCAACCCCCACAGGAGGAACCACCCCCAAAAGACGGACAGTCAGCAAGACCGGGGACCAAAGCCAACGACCCAACAGAGCAGAAGAAGGCCAAACAACCTCCGCAACCGGATCAAAGCCAAACGAGAACCCACAGCCGAACCAACACCCCCAAGCGCCGCGCAGAGGGGACCGCAACCAAAAAACAAGGCCCAAAAGAGAAGAGCCGCACCCGAGACCCCCAAGAGGACCAAAAGGGAGGACAGCCAACACCAGCAGCCAAGACCCCGAAGGGAAGGACCAGACAGGGTGGGGGGGCAACAGACCCCCGCCAACCCGCAAGAACGCCAGGAGCATCAAGAAGCCGGAGGGCCGCCCACAGCACCCGTAGAGGAGACACAGACAAACCCAGAAGAGCCACACCCGGAAGGAATCGCCACGCCAAACTGAGGCCAGCCACCGTGGGAACAACACCCAGAGCAGAACACCAGGCCGAAAAGGTCCGCCCATGCCAAGCACAGGACAGCAGAGAGGAGGACCGACAGGAAGGCAGCCAAGCAACCGCCAAACGGTCAGGAACCCCCAACCCAGCAAAGCCCAACCGCACCACCACCAGGCAGCAGGCGAAACCCCCGCACAGAACCCAGGTGAAGGGCCGGAAACATCAAAGGGAACGGAACCACCGGAAGGACCCACTCCCGAACGCAACAGAACCCGGACAGGAGAGGAGACCAAGGCACCCCAGGCCAACGGGGAGCAACCAACAACCCCCGAGCACAGAGCCACCCGACCAGAACCAGAAAGGCCCTGAGCAGCGGAAAAAGGGGGGGGGGGAAGGCACCTAGAAGAACCCGAGGCACAGGAGAGGGAAGGCCAACGACCCCCCCGAGCCCCGGGGCCCCGGGACCCCAGCCCAGAGACCAGAACCTGGGCCAACAAGGCCCTCCCCGGATCCGCAACAGGACCACCACAGGGAGGCCCCAACGATCCACCAACAGGCAGGCCACACAGGGAAGAAGAGAGAAAACCTGGGAAGAAGGAAAGACCCAGCACAACAGATCCGCCAGCCCAGAGGCCACTCGCCGAAGGGAGAGAGCCGACAGCCCCAGCACCCAGACCGGAGCCAGAGAAACAGGACACTGGCAAACAAGGAACAAGGACCAGAACCTGGACCCACCCAGAGGGTGGACAGAGGACCACGCCCCCAGAACGCCAGACCGAACCAACACCCCAGGGGCCCAGCAGAGAGCCACGAAAGAGCACCGGGGCAAGCCCCCAACATCCGCCAGCAGGAGGAACTCCAGGAGACCAGCAGGGACCAGCACCCCTGAACCCGAACAGACCCAGCCAATCCAGCACCCGGACAGGCCGGTGGCCAAATCCACCACAAGCAGAGCCGGAGGAGGCAGCAAATAGCCAGCCAAAAAGCGACGGAGGGAGAGCCACCAAGATAGCTCCCCCCCCCCCGGTCACGGACCTAAAAGGGCAGCGGGGACAAAAGACCCCAGAGACCAACCCAACAGGATCCAGACGGCCAGGCGGAGAAGAAGAGAACGAGCCCCGGGAACCGGAAAACCCCCCAGAAGCCAGGAGCCCCCATCCCTGTAGCCACAGGACCGCCGGAGGAGCCACCCCCGGACAACAAGGCCCGAGCCAGCGAAGGAAGAGAGACCAGGTGCAGGCAGGACAAGGGAACATGGCCACGCAAAGGCCAAAAACGAGCCTCAACGAACTCCAAGCCCCGAGAGGGGACCAGAGAGACACACCCCAGGCCACCAACAAACCCGATCCCCAGAAGAACCACCAAGGTCCCCCCGAACAGACCGAGCAAAAAAGACACTCCGGCCGCACACCGCAAGAGGCCGACCGACAGAGAAGGACGAAGGAAAAACCCTCGCACGAAGGAGAGCCACGAGAGGCACCAGGACCTGCGGGAAGACCCAGGGCGAGGGCCGGAGGCTGAAGGGAAGGACGCAAAACCGAAAGGGCGTCACCCACAGCGAACCGCAGAAAAGAAGCGGCAACTGGGAAGCGGAGAGAAGCGTCCCGAGACCCACGGCACGCCAAAAGAAGCCAGGCAGAACCAGAAGAATGACGGCCGAAAGGGCCAACACAAGGAAGGGAAAGGGCCGAACGCAGGAGCAGACCCACAGGAGAGCCAGGACAGGCCGAAGCCGCCGGACACCCCCAACCCCAGAAACAGAACGGAGAGGGCCCCAGGCCCGGGCTCCACGACAGGAACCCAGCAGACCGACCACAGGGCAAGCAAACAGGACACCCCGTCCAGCAGAGCCACCCCGCGGGGACCGGAGACAGGCAGGGGAGGCAACCGAACCCCCGAATCCGGAGGAACCTGCACCAAGACGACCCTCAAAGCACACAGGACCCAGCCACCAGAAACGGGCTGCCGCCACCAAGGAAGAAAAAAAGGCCGCAGACGACCACCCACCGCAGGGAACCATCCAGACAGCAGCGACAGGGACCCAGCCGGGCTGGGCCCCCAGGCGAGGAGGCAGGGAGCCAGGGCGAAAAACAGGCCAAAAACCGTACCCACCGGAAAGGCGGAGGAGACGCCCACATCGGGGACAAAGGAGAGGCCCCAGGACAAGGCACCCCAGAAAGGCAGGATGCCCCACACAAGGAAAGGCACGCATAAGCCCCAAGGCGGCCAGAAGGACAGAGGACATGCAGCCCACAGTACCGAAAAGTCCCAGGCAGCCACCCATCCAAGCATGAACCAGGCCCGACCCCGCCGAACAGCAGAGATCCGACAAGAGCAGGGGGGTACCGGGCACCACGGCCGGAGGCCCAACAGCCGCCGCCAAAGCCACGAAACCCCACACCAAGGAGGGCGCAGAAGAAGCCGAGAACAGGCCAGCGCCACAGCACCAGCCAAGCAGAACAGCCGACCCGTCAAGCAGCGCGGTCAGGACAGAGTCCAACAGCCCAAAGGGAGGAAAGGGGCGAACACCCCCAACAAGCAAAGCCGCCGGAGGAAGCAAGGGACCCGCAGCACCGCAGGAAAAAACCCACTGATGCAAAAGAGGGCGTAAAGGAACCTGAAACCAAACAGGACCAACACAGCACAGAAGGAACGCACAGGGCTGAGGAAAAGAGACCGCACACAGCAGGCTCCGCAGGCAACAGACAAACAATCGCCAGCCTGGCGGGCCACAGTGGACAAAGCAGCAAGCACAATCCACACAAAAAGTGAAATTGCACGAAATACAGCAAGCACGGGCAACGCACGCCACTCCCACAGCACCAATCCCCACAACGGGACCGAAGGGCAAGCCCAACCAGAAGGGCCGGGAACACCAAGGAAGAATCCCACAGACCCCGCCCAGCAGGGAAGAGGAAAGCCCAGCCGAACAGCACAGGAGCCCAAGCGACCCTCCACACCCCCCGGAGCCAAAGGCAACGCCAGAGGAGGGAGAAGGCCCAATACCCCAGGACCCAGACGGAAACCAGCCGCCCACAGGATCCGCCGGACGAGGACGGGATGGACCAGAAGGCAGCGGCCGAGCCCGTAAGCACCGGACAGAGCAGCCTCAATCAAGCCCCGCACCAGCCACAGACATGAGAGGCAACTTACCCCCCGCGGAGCCCATGCGTCCAGGGCGCCCCAGGGGGACCGGTGACCAAGTAGCAGAGGAAGAGGACACCAGAATGCCCCCAACAACCTCAAGCGACCCAGGGCAGCAAGTGGAAAAACAAGCCCCCAGCAGCCCCAAGACAAGGCAGACAGACGACCACGCCCGTCAAGAGAAACAGCAAGTCACAGCACATGGCACTCCAAACAGGAAAAAGAACAAACATCGGGTCAAAAACCCGGCCTACCAGGCCTCCGTGATGAGTGCAGTCCGGGAGCAGAGGCAGCCAAGCAGGCCCGACCCGGAAACACAGCCCCAGCCACAGGAGGACCGCCAAACAACGCAGCAGCTTCCTGAGCCACCTCTCCGCCCCCATCCACGAGGGAGACGAGGAGAGGAGGCATCGCCAGGAGAACTCCGTCGAGGGCACCGCCGTCGCAGAGAACCAACTCGAAGACTCCCCGGCACCGCCACAGGGAGGAACTGAAGGTAAGTCTCACTAGGGAGACAGAAAAAAACAGGTGGAGGTGGGGGCGGGCAGAGTTTTTATGCTGGGGGTGGGTCTGGGTGGGAGGCGGGGCCTCAATTGTATTGGAGGGACGGGAGGTAATGGGATTTATATTTCGGTGGACGGGATATCCGTCACTTTTGTGACGGAGTAACCCGTCTGCTGAGATCTAAATCAGGCCCTTGATTTCCTAAGGGAGGGTTTCGAGACAACACTTCTTGCCAGAATTCTTTTTGCCACCTTTCTACACCTGCTTCTACTGTCAGCATCTCATGTTTGCTCTGAGTGGCCTTTTCAGCTTCAACAGCAGGAGGATATACATATTGAAAAATAAGTGAAATCTAGCTGAACATTGTAGGATTTTACAATTCCTATTGTTGAGTAGTTTCCATATGGGAAAAGTGAATTGGTTAGCTCCCCGAACATACATACAAATATATAGCAACCTTTTTAAACCCAAAGAAAATTGTCAACTACAGATATTCATAGATATGGGTTGGTATTCATATGTATTCATGCTTACTCGTCTTATTTAAAAGTGTGTTTTGTATCAGTCACTCACGATTAATCCTACTGATCAATATCAATGAAAGACAAACATATCAGGTATTTAGCAAAGATAGATAATCAGTTTGTTTTTCCAGATATGAGTTTGCACAATTTTTAAAGGATATTCATAAATAAATCCTTCAATTTCTAGATTAAGAGAAACACGTTTTTATAAATATATGTTTTTATATAATAATGTTTTTGCAGTCTAATAGCTGCAAAGACCAACATTGTGATAAAAAAGATGTGTAGTTAGTATTTGTGATGTAGAGGGAATACTCATAAAACCAATATAGCTGGAGACCAAAGCAAAGAGATATTATGTAAGCCCAGCACGAAGCACAGAGGGACGTCTCGGGCAAAACCTGCACTCTAGTATTGTGGTGAAGGCAATTGTGTACACAAACTTTTTTTTTTTTTTTCATACGGTCTGTCCCGATTAAAGTCATTGTTTCAACCCTACTGCAAACGTTCACTTGACCGTAATTAGAAATAACAACTTTAAAAGCAAAAAAGACCCATTAGCAGCACCTATGAAGATGTAAATATAACCATTTACGCTATTACTCATTTAAGAGTTTGATTCTTCAGAAGTTAAATATATTCACCCACAATGCAGGAAGAAGTGTCACATAAAGGTTATGTCCAAAGAAGTAAGGGGCCTATTACGATGGCGGTCGGAAAACCTCCCCGACCGCCATGGTAACGGGAAAAGACCGCCCGCAAGGCCCGCGACATTACCGCCGGTCGCATTAGGATGTTCCTTGCTCAAAATCCGACCGCTGTGGTCGGATCGCAGGCTTTAACATTGCAGCGGTTGCTGATGCATGCAGCACCGCCGCGATGTCAAAAGGAGCATGTCCCGCATTTCCCTGCACAGCGTGGCAGGCACTGCACAGTGCCTGCCACCTGGTACAGGGAAATGTAGGTGGGGACCATGGGTACCCCCCCAGTTCACCCCCCCACCCCAACACTTTGGGGGCCCACAACGGGCCCCCGGAAGACTTTCTCCACCGCCTTTACATGGCGGTGTGACCGCTGAGGAAAGGCTGGCTACCGGCGGCATCATAATCGTGCCGCGGAGCCAGATCAGCACCGCCACCATTATCCCGGTCCTTCTCCGTCCGCAGGGCAGGAGTGCGGATGGCAACCGGTGGAAAAGCGGCAGTCGGAATTTCCCACCGCCGCGGTCACCACCGCCATCCTAATCTGACCGGCAGTTTCCTGGCTTGCGATCGCGGGCGGATGTCTGCCGCGGGTCCGGCGGTTGCCATCGCCGGCCGGGCGGCGGTCATCCGACTGCCATCGTAATAGGCCCCTAGGTGACTACATTCAATGCAGATCTCAAAGATAGATACATTTGAGAAGAATACCACCACGGAAAAAATACTCACTGGCCAAGGTGCCCAGTTCTTTACTTTAAAAAGAGGTCTACCTTGTTCTTTGAGACCATTGTGTCCAATTTGAGAATTTATTAGTTCCTATAAACCTTTATAGGATCTGCGCGTTTAGACAACATACACTGCAGGATTGGTGTCCAGACTGATTCCAGACACCCCCACCGGGTATGTTAGCCTGTATACCAGCTAGCTCACAGTGCCACTATAAACCCCTCTTACCAAGGAGAGAATAGTTCTTGGCAACTATCGAACATGACAACTCTGTCCCATCAAGGATTGTGGAAACAGTGCAGTACTTTTTGCTCAGTCACTCGTGCTCACTTTGTCTCAGAGGAATACACAGAATAAACGGTGGGGAAATTTTTCAATAAGCATTTATTGAACCAGCGTCATTCTAGTGTAAAATAGGTGTGCTGAAACAGCCATAAGACAGAAACAGATATAAATGGTTATAAGCACCAATAGAGTAAATTAATGGTAGATTCCTACCATTGTGCTAAAACAATGAATACAGGCAGGTATATAAATACTTAACAATAAAAAAGCGTACTCCTATGATACAACCCTAACTAGACGTACCTAAGTGTACCTAGCATGTATGTAGGTATGAGCCAAGAATCCCCCTAGGCTGAAGCCAACCCCATTACCTGAAGTGAGAGACTGTGGGACCCCGTCTTGGTCTCGAGATGGACACCCCGCGAGGGATGTCAGACCACTGCGAGCTGGAGTGTCTGTGTGCAGGAACCTCAGCATCTCGCGTCAGTGTGTCAGCATGGAAGTCTTTCTCCTCTGCCTGCCTTGGCAAAGATGTGGTGTATCTATACCCAAAAGGTACCCTCAGGGTATTCTACCTTGCTGTGTCACGTCGGCCGAGGGTGACGGAAGGGATGACCCTTATACATAGTTATTATGCAGAAGATGGTAATCCTGCTGTTATTCTGAGAATCTTCATGCATAATTAATGGGTCTTGTTTTCGGGGAAAACCACACGACATTTTATGCAGTGCTTAACTAGGTAAAAGGTCAATACCAAAACCCGTTATGTAGTGTAATGGTACGGTAAATGTAGGTGAAAGGTTAGAAGAATACTTGGGCCTATATTCGCCTATATTGGGCCTATGAAACATAACACAGTCTAATATTCACTCATGCATGTCTCTTTTAGTTAAGGAAACTATTGTACATGGGGTTTTGGTTTACATTAGATCTTTAGGTTTAACTTTGGACTCAATAACCACTACTGTTGTTTGTGGTTCAGGCTCATGTTCTTTCTCAGGTAGATGGTTAAAATGTTTTTTTTTTTTATCCCAAAAAACCATCACTATCTTGAAATTACGCAATACCTCAATCTCCGCACTTGCCTCTCATTTGCAGCTTAAACTAGGCTGTTTGACTTACAAGCAGCTGTTCTCAGAACAACCATCTTGCCTGGCTTGTAAGCCAGTGGTATAAAGTAATGATTGCAGTCATTTGAAGACCCTGAAAGTCTATAAGGCTATTCTTTCTCCATAGGCAATCTATGTTGCAGCATCTCCTTTTGGGAGCCTTCTTCATTTAACCTGAACATTGGTATATGTTTTGTGCTCTAAAGTTATTTCTTTCTTGCAGATGACAATAACCTAGTTTTATATATGGGGCTATGTGCTTTGTTCTAGTTTTCTAACACATGTATTGTTGCTAAATTATTGCTTTTGTTTTGATCTTAGAAACGAAAATGGATGGATGTATATAAAGCCAGATCTATTCCCAATCTGGTTTTACCTTGTGTGAATGCTCAACAACGCCCTCAACATTGGCTGGCTTTTCCTGTGGGATCGAGAGTAAGTCTAAACTGCGACATATCGAAAAGAGTATTTACCATTTAAAGTAATAATATAGCAAAAAAACAACAAACATTTTTCCACCGGAGAAACTTAGATATGCCTTGTGGAAGAGGATGCAGGCATTGAGGGTGGTCAGTGGAGCACTGATGAAGATGAACTGCCTCTATCAGTTACTGCCATCCCACTTAACATGCAAAATACTCACCGTTCTCTTCATTACTCCGATGAACCCCGTGCTCCGGTACTTACTACCTTAGGTGTGTACAGTTTCCTCTAGGCACAACATGACATACACTCAGGCCTCCAGGAAACATATCACTACATCAACAACAGCTAGAAATAAGTGCCCCCCCACCGCTGCTCCGCCACCAACATTGAGGAGTAAACGGCAATCCCAGCCCTCAGCAGAGTCCCTCTCTCCACACCTGCCTAGCCAGACCAGGAAAAAGAAAGCAAGAACAAAACTAGATGGGTGAACCAGGCTTATCTGAGTCTGAGCAACATCCTCTGGAGGAGAAGGCAAAACAATAGAACTTTGTGGGGCCTTCACGGCCCTAGAGGGAGGGACTTGCAGAGGAAGAAAAGAGGATCGTGTAGTGAGATTTGTGGGGTTTTTCTTTTGCTTGGTCAAGTGGTGCCTTGAGGCACACATCATTTAGAAATGACTTGGGCTGTCAAGAACTGACAACTGTCCCATTGTTGAGGCTTCTGGTTAGCTGGATAGGTGGAGAAGGGATGGAGACTGTGGGGGATCCACTGACACAGAAGGGAATGATAGATTAGAAAGTTTTTAGATGTTACTTATAAGGGATACATTTTGGTGGTAAAGTGGGACAATTGGATGTAGACTCTTGGGAACTTTTCGATGAGCATCACTTTGAGATTGTTAGCGGAGTGACCAAAGCCATGCAGGCGAATGTATTCACTCTGGGGTTGTGGAGGAGAGGCACTGTATCGCCATTCACCTACCCTCCAATACAAACCTACACCACAAAATATAATTATACAGTTTCTCAAAATGCATGTGAAATTATGTATATATTTTCCCTATGAAACAGAAAAGCTGAACGAAAAGCAGAAATTAAATAGGTTCTGGTGTATTTGGAGTAGATAAAGTGATGGTCACAAAATTAACTCTGACTTCAACACTTAGCCCAAGTCTCTGAGACTAGGGACCTGGACTCATGAGTTTCCAGCAATGCTCGTATAAAGGGATAGGTGACTCCCCTCAAAAAAACAGTTTACTCAATGAAGTTTGCATTAAGAAAGATAGGGATGTGTGGAAATGATGCTGCCTAAGGTGCCATCGGCCGATGTCATCATAATTGGCTTACATGATTTTGATAGCACATTATTCGTGCAGCTGCTGAGCGATGCATGTGGACCCCGAGGGAGTGAAAAGGAAAAACATATGGAGGCTTCAATGTTTACCTGCTTTTGGGTCCAGATTTGGATTTTGTGCAGTACCGGGTGCTTAGCCATACACATAGCTTATTTGCGAAGTAAACTGGAAGCAGGGGATGAAGGTCCTCCTTGCACGCGGCTCAGTGGCCTGCTGGATGCTGGCTCATGGTGAAGGCAGCCCCCATGACAGATGCTAGGAGGTTGGGATGCTGAAGCAAAACAGAGAATAAGACAAAATGCCCTGGACTGCCATGAGAGGAGGTGACGAGTGAAGCTCCACTTCGGCAAGGAACAGAGGCAAGCAGAGCTTGCCCTCCTAGACGCTGTGCAAGGTAGTATAAAGGATTTTGTTTAAGGGAACATACAGACTTTCTTGCCAAAAGTGATGAGGTCTCTGAGAAATCTTTAAGGCTTGCTCAAACACTCAAGGAAGATGGCTGCCAACCGGTTCCTCTCTACATCGGTACAGAGGGAGCTTGCATGTCCTGATCTATTGATGTTCTTGATAAAACAAAGATTGATCAGATAAGCTTAGAGGAGGCTCCCCAACTGTACACCTGAGATAGTAATGGAGATGGCAAAATGGCAGCTAATAGGAAAATAGAGCAACCACGACGGCGGACTATGGAAGCCGCGCTTCACTCTCTGTTTCCTTTTGTTCATTACATATGTGCACAACAATTCCTATTTTTTACATGTTGTATGTCTATTTGGTAGTATGTGTGTAATTTTATGTGTATATATATATATATATATTATCAACTGGCGGTCGCCAGTAGATAGTTATAGTTAGGACCTATTTTCCATAGAAAATCCGCAACATTCTATTTGCAATAACGTTGGCGCCGGTTGACGAATCTTCGCGAAAGCTTCCAACTTGTTGGGGCGCTCCGGTCTGCTCCTATCCTGAAAGTCTCGGGGTGATTCGTCAGCGGGGGCTGAGAAAAAGGGGGTCCCAAAACGCGTTTCCCCATTCATTTTTCCATAGGAACCTTTCATCGCAGCTAGCAGCCCGAACTGCTGAACGGAATTACACCAAATTTGGCAAAGAGGTAGTCCTTGGTTCAGTGTCATGCCTTTTGCTTAAATGGTGTAAATCCGCCTCAGTAATTCCTGAGAAAATCAAAAGTAAAGTGACATATATATCTATGGCCGAGTAGGGTCCGCGTACCCCCCCGATCACGAGCTGCATGCTAATTGGCTGTCAAGTGGCTGTCAACACTCCAAATCAGGAAGTGTTGGCAGCCATTTTGTCCCTCGGTAGAACCGAGGGACAGAAACAAGTGCGCAGAGCGCAAAAAGGGGGCAGGGTAGAAACACCGTGACCCCCTAGGTCTGCTCAGGGGGTCCCACAAGGAACTCGGGAGCGCGAGTTATAGTTAGCTGAACTAACTATAACAGGGGAATTTCACGGGTTTTGTACGAGTGCAATGTTCAACTAACTATAACTGCCCCTAAAACCTATGGTTTGTTCAGTGAATATATATATATATATATATATATATATATATATATATATATATATATATATATATATATATATATATATATATATGTTTTACAGCCCTGATGAAGTTCAAGTTACTCAATTGAACAAAACGCAATGGCTGGATTTTTGTATGGATTCAAAAGAACGGAACTGAAAAGAAAAAGAAAGAATAAAAAGGAATACCTGTCCTTACGTCTACTTTCTTCATTTGTGGATAAGAAGCTTGTTGGTGCACCACTCCAAATTAAACTCAAGCTAATAGGAAAATGTAGATTTCTTCTGTGGAAGCTACAGCCCCTCTTGTGGAATAAAGACAGGAATTAGAGCAAGTAATTTATTGTTTGGACACCATAACTGCACCTCCTCTGGAATCCCACCCTGTTACATTATACTACATCTCCCCCCATTGTGTACAGAACAACTACTACCCTGCAAGGACAACATTGTTAATTTTGCTTACTCTCTCTTGGTTCAAATGATGGAATTTATCGAGCATAACAAGGCATTGTGGGTTAGGAATGTTTAGAATACAGTTAAGGTAGTGATACTGGGGGCCATGCTTAGTTTTACTAGTCATAGTGGTCAAGAAGCTCGCCGGCAAAAGGAAAACGTGTGGATACAACCTTTAAATGTAGAGCTTGAGCATGGGTTTTTGATCTGCTCGCCTGCGACTGGATGAGGAAAAGGAGATTTACAGACATTAGGTGGTCACATGTTGCTTGCATTAAAGCAGCTCAGAGACAATATTGCAAGGGTGTATCATAAGTACTCTGTGTTTGAGTATAGTGAGTCAGTAGGTGAAATATTGGCCCTAAAGATTAGCGAAAAGGCCATAACAAATATAATTTTAGAGGTATATAATAACATTGGCATGATAAAACAAATTTGTGGGAATTTTGGATGTCTTTTGGGAATTTTATTCTGAACTTTATAATGGAGACTCCGACTGTTCTGTTGATTCTCTTAGGCCATTCTGGCCCTAAAATGCCTCTTAATGAAGAACTCCCTACTAAATATGAACAACCCTTGCCATTGGGGGAGAAAATCATGGGAATTAAAGGGCAGCCTGAGAAAAGTCCACTGGTGTCAAATTAATTTCATTTGAATTTTTATTGACATGCTAGCCCCTTTTTTTCTTGACAAAATCAATGTTTATTTTGAACAATCAAAGGTCCCTCTTTCAAAAATGTAAATAAACATAGTGATATTCTTGTAGAAAAATGAACATCCCAGGAAATGTGCTTCCTACTGCCTAGTAGCCTTTGATTAACACTGGTGTTTTCGTAAGCCTTGAGTAATCGTTTGGCTGGAATAATACATCAATTGGATTCCCCATGCAGCATGGATTTATCCCTAGTACATAGTCCACAGTTCATATGAATATGGCCATCTCTATTTTTGATGTAGCAAACAGCAATTAGAGGTAGGGATGGGATCATCCTAGTAAATACCCAGAAGGCATTCAATAGGGTTGCCTGACCTGCCCGTTGGTTTTCAGTAGTCAAGTTGGGGGTTTGGTTTTAGATTTTTAAAGGTTCATCCAAATTCTCTATGAAAAATGTGCTTATATCTAGTCCCTTTTTTCAAGTCATGTGGAAAAAGCAAGCAGAATCCTACCAGCCTTTGCTTAATAGTAGTGAGAGGAAAATTACAGATCACATTGCATCCTTTTCTTCCGACCGGCTATCTCGATGTTGGGACACTCCATCGCCACCCCCTTCTGGTATTGATTCAAGAAAGCTATCAAAAATGGCTGCTCACCTTGTGACCCCCTGTCATCCTCTGACACCCAAAGACATCTGTATCTGGTGGCATGCAGACACTTTATACACCTCACCTCCAAGACACAATACTGCCGCTTTTAGGGAGAAGGAGGCATCTATATTGATCTGCATGGCTGCCACTCTTTTATTCAGACAATACTAGCACTTATCAGCAGATCTGCTGAATTTTCATTGGGACAATACCTGCTCTTCTAAGCAGAGGTGCTCTTATGACCAAGTAGCTGAACTTCTGGGCCATATTGTAGTGCTTTTGATGGAACAGTAGCAGCACTTCTCAGCTCTTAAACACTGTACCCCTGACTAATTCTGTTAATATTGCCTATGTAGTGGAAATGTCACCGTATCTCCATGCACCTATTGTTACACTTCTTCTTTTACAGGTATATCATTCCAGCCCTGGTGTTCCTGGCATTCATTGCCTTCACAAACTACTGTGTCCTCATCATCTCTTACCGCACACTGTACATTAATGGCTTGTGGCTGCAGAAGTCTAGAAAAGTGGACCTTTGGCTCATTCGAATTCTCGTAAGTTCCACTTTATTTTTTATATTAGGATTGTGTGCAGAGCCACACTTTTAGCTACTTCACAGAGATCTGTTGAATAAAATAAATAAAAAAAATATATATATATGTGCAGGTGCCTACTTATTTCTTATGGCCCATTGCTGAATGCCAAGGTTGCCATTACTAAGGAAGCTTAGTCTTGAATCCACCCCATGCGTCTTTCTTCCACCATCCTACAGTTCTTGTTTCTTTAGCTCACTTTTTAGGCTTCCCCTACAGACAGCTTTAAGGGGTATGTTGTCAAAAAGGCATATTGTGGCATACACTAGTGCTTTTTTGTGCGCTTTGGGCCAGCCTATTGCTTGGCACAGGCTTTCTTTCGTGGCGGTATCATTTGCTTGCTTCTTATTCAATGGCTTTCCTCCTTCTTGTGTTTTTCCCTCCCCTGGAGCACAGTTTCTTTACCACTCTTTTAATTGGATGGCTTGTATCCTTCCACTGATCCTTATATAGGGAACTACTTTTTTCTGTCTTTCATCACTTTATGGGATTGCTGGCATTTTCTTTTGCGCTCTCTCCCTCATGTGCTGCTTCCCCCTAAATGCTCACTCCACCCCATTTGCACCGTGTTACTCCCTCCTCAGCCTTCCTGTATAGTTGCTTTATTTTTCTTCTTTTTTCTTTTTTTACATTTATTGCTCCCTCTCACCTCAAGCTCCTATGTTGATCACGCACCCCACACCCCCATCTATTGTTGCCCCTGCCTCTGTGTTTCACCCATTGTGCTTATTTAAGAAATGCTTTTTAAAAATGTTTTGGACGGGTCAGCTGCTTCAATTTGCTGCCAGGCTACTCCTTTTTTAATGTAAGTGTACATTTAACTTTCTTTATATTTACTGCTCCACGATTGGCGTCCGCAGTCTTGGAACGGTAAGTAAAACCAAAATGGATGCTGAACCATGCCATATGTGAATGCGTGGTGACGCATGCAGGCATTTAACACATCATGCCTAGTCGACTTGGCATCATGATGCATATGCCCACAAGTGTGATGACATATGCCTATGTTTACTTTTGTTTTGTTTTTATTTGTTCCTCTTTTTGCCATATGCTGTTCAGCCAATTGGTTTGCTGAAGGCTAGACCTATTAACTTTGCCAGTGCTTGTTTTTTTAAATTTCTGCTTTCCCTGTTTATCGCTTTTTCTTGTGTTTCTCTCCCTCCTCCTTTCTCTTGTTTCTGCATTTCTGTCTCTTGCTCTGGGTCAAAGTCTGATGATGAAAAATCCTATTGGTCCGCAACCACCGGCACAAATTAAACGACAGAACAACAGTTGAATAAGGACGATGGCAGGAAGTCAGAAAGCGGTCTGATTTAGGGAGTTATTTCCTATCTATCATTTCTCAGTTGTGTTCAGGTGCCTCTTGAAGCTAACGTAGCATGGTTGAGCCTGGAGGTGTAGACTCACTTGAACTACTTAATATATTCTGAGTCAATTTGCATAAATAAATTATATTTATGGTTACATCAAAAAATCAGTATCATATCGTGCTTATTTTCTGGCATGGATGCTGGATTGTGACAAAGAAAATGTTTAGAAATATTTAAAGATACTCCCTGGGCACCTCACAGAGGACAAAATGATGCTTTCTGGAAGTTGTCAGTTTGAGTATTATAGGTTTGGCTTGGATGTTACCCTTTTGGGCCCTTATTGTGCTTCAGGGCAAATAGGTACAACTAGGTAACATAACTTTTTTGGTGGTCATGGAGTAATGTCTCTAAATCATGTGTAAATTGGTCTATTTTGTGCATGCTCAGAAACCATGCATGCCAAGGGCACTCGAGTGTGATGAATTAAAACCAAACGCACAACATTGGGTAACTCAACGCTTGTAGAATTTGCAGAACACAAAGTAGCTACAAGAATAGGAAAAAAGTTACTATCACTCAGCGCCTTATCTGTAGAGGGTGAATACTACCGTTGGCTGGTGTAAGCTGGTTATAGTCGCAGAGGCACGGGCCTTTTCACTTGTACAGTTGGAAAGAAGAGGACATACAAGCTTTCCCCTATAAAAGCTGTATAGTCCCTATCGTCGAAAATCTGTATAGTCTCTATCGTCTGTGCATGGTTAGGTACACATGTGTTGTGTTGGGACTGGACAGACTATGCATGGTTATTGGTGTCTATATAGGAGACAATGCGGTGAGCCTACAGACGTTGACAACCAGTAGCGGCTGCTACCGACCAGGGGTGGTGCGGCAGGGGGAGGAGAGGGGAAGGAATAATAAAAAAAGCACTTACCTCTTTACCGCCGGCTGCCACCTCTTCTTTCTCCATCCTTCTCTCGGCAGGAAGCACACAGCCTCTCAGAATCCCCTGACCAATCACAATGCTGCCTTGGCAGCGTTGTAATTGGTCAGAGCGCCATGGTTCAGCGCTTAGACAGGGGCTGGCAGGCTGTGGATGTTCTCCACCCAGGCTGTAATACAGCCAGCGTGGATAACATGCAGAGTGCGCATGGCGCTTTGGCCGGCCCGAGACTGGCGGCCAATGCGTCATTCGCACTTTAGGTGCTGCCACCACTCCTCCCCCAGTGACGCGGGGAGCCCAGCCCCACCCACCTGACTTCAGCTTCAAGCTGAATACAAAAAACAAAATGATAATAACGAGCGTTATTATCATTTTATTTTTAGTATTCAGCTTGCAGCTGAAGCAGTGGGGCGACGCTCCTCCACCTTAGCGGAGGAACCACCACTGTTGACAACCAGATTCCCTGAACCAAAAATCCATAGTTGACTGGTAGGTTGAGGGAATCTACATCAGTCCCTGCATATCCAGTTCCTTCCTCCCCTGTACTTACAGCTCCCTCATTACCTCTCGGGGCCTGCTTCTAAGGCAGAAAGTGAAACTGGTGTAGAGTTTTTCCCAGATGAGATTGATACTCTGAGGTTCAGCATCCCCAGGGCCAAATTCCAGAGTGAATCTGAGGTTTGACCCTTGTCATGACAGTAGAAGGGGAATTTGTGTTTCCACCAGATTTTCACCAGTTTTTCACCCGTTCTGTTTTATGTTTCTTTCTGTACACATTTTATCATGCATTACCAGCCGAAATGTGCGCGGGTAAAGCAAATGGGCAGTACGTTTCAATTGCACAACGTGT
Source organism: Calotriton arnoldi (assembly GCA_963921515.1). Taxonomy (NCBI): domain Eukaryota; kingdom Metazoa; phylum Chordata; class Amphibia; order Caudata; family Salamandridae; genus Calotriton; species Calotriton arnoldi. The sequence goes on along the minus strand of CAWUFW010004257.1, from coordinate 1,254,088 downwards.
AACTCCAATGCTAGTATGTTTCTGTCTGCATCAGAATTACAGTGAAGACCCTAATTAGGGCCTTACTCTGGGCCTTATTATGAGATTGGCGGTCTGAACACCGTAGTACTGCGTCTGCCCCCGCCAGCAGCCCACGGCACTGGCGGTCCAAAGACCGCCGTATTACGAGTTGACCACGGGGCCGGCGGTGATGAGACAGGGATCTTGCAGAGGTGGTGAGTCCTTTTCACAAATATATCGATGCCTGTGTGTGCATTTCAACTGCAGATATGTTGGATGCACACATATGCATGAAATATGTGGAAAAATACAATATACCCATTACCGGGATTCAGCCTTATTGTGGGCAGTCCTGGCAGCGGGTATATGGTTTGAAAAGGACTCACCTGCAGATCGCCGCAAACAGGATCATAATCCTCAGTGTGAAGATTCTGCTGTGAAGGGGGGACCCTGGAGAAAGGGATCCATGTCGGAATCTGCCTGTAAGACGAAGAAAGGGGTAAGTACACACCCCAATTCCTTTGTCACAGCTACCTTGAAACAGGCGGTTGGACCGCCGCAGTCTGCTCGTGGAACAGGCAACTCGTATTACGGATGGCGGTGCAGCTCCCCTGTACCACCCTATGGCAGCTGCCTTTCCCTGACCGCGAACCTGGTGGTCTGCTCGCGGCCCAGCGGCAGTCTTCGCAAAGCCGGTCCGCCCAACTCGTAATACGGCAGTCAGACCGCCGAGCTCACCGTGCTCGGATCGCTGGTGCCAATTTGGAGGTCCACAGGATCGCCAGATTTATAATAACGCCTTTAGTGTTTTGCATTGCTAGTTGCATGGCCATTAAAGAGCATTGGCTGAGAATGATAGGGGACAAGCCACAAAACAACTTGATCAATTGATACCAGTCCTTCTTCCTCTGCATGTCCAGCCTAGAAGACATAATCAGTTCGTCCTGGAGGAGTGCTAGAACCTTTAAATACAATGTACCATTTGGTTGGCCCTTTCCTTCTTGCACTGACGAATACTAGCAGTGCTGCTGATAAACCTTAAAAGAGGTGTGGCCTAAGTACTTGCTCCAAATATCACAGAACAAATTGAGTGATATCCTCTGGGGCAATGTCTCCCACTGCAACCATTTTTAAAATGGCACGTTTATCAGAACAATTTCTGCATAAATTGGCCAAAATTCCAGAGGAATAAGAGGAAGAAGAGCAAATGAAATATTCCAATACTTTGATCATGTGCCAACCAACCTGTACACACAATAGGGGTGTTAGTAGTGTACCTTCTTCAAGAAAACTTTGAAAAAAATGTGGCAAAGCTGCACTTTTTAGCAGTTTCCCTAGAATTGGCTACAGCCATATCATATTACATGTAATTTAAAAAAACAGGGCATGCAATTTCACCTGACATATCATTTTAAAATCCTTATGGCACCTTTCTTCACTTCCACAGTCCACTAAATGTTGTTTTCTGCCCTGTCCCTTCCACAGATTATCGTTCATATGTTCAGGAAGATGCAGAATGGAAAAATCAAAAGTTATGCATATATTGCAGTATTGCAGTCTTTTTGCCCCAAAAAATTGGCTCGCCATTTTCTGAAAATACTTGTATTTTTCTATCAAGTATAGGCGTTTCATTTTGCATTAATAAGCTCATTTCCCTCAACCAAAAGCTTGAATGTTTAACTGTGAATTGTAATTTTGGATTATAATTAATTAAAGGACGGAGGATAATTAAAAATGTGTAATGCTTTCACAGCTTGCATCAGAGTCTCAGTTGTGACATTGTTAGGGGACAAAATCTCTCTGAAAAAAATATTAAGGACTACAGGAGAGGTAGAGATTTTACTCTTTTTCACAATATTTAGTAGAGACAAGGGATTTGTTGTCATAAATGGTGCATTTGGATATCCTCGTGCCTGACTGGCATGTGGGCTTCTCCTCAGTTGATTAAACACATTTGCCATTTTCCAGATTGTACTAGTTTTGTTCATGCCATCCCTCATTTGTTTAGATCTCATCTACAAATAGCTTTTAGCTATCCTTTAACCCCTTGCATGCGCGGCGAATTTTCGCGCTGTGCGGGCGATTTACATAGTGGGCGGGATTCGGACGGCCCCCGGCCGTCGTCAGCACACGCCCACCGTGACGCATGACGGCCGGGGTCCGTCATGAGCATGCAAGGGGTTAAAAACCTATTGTGTACATTACTAATACTTAAAGTGGGCTTTGGCTAATCCCATTGCTTATCATTTTTCAGCTTTCTTGCCAATGTTTTTTGCTTGCTGCTTTTTCAATGTTTTGCATTCTTCCTTTTGTTGATAGCCCTTCTCTGAAGCATAGTTTCCTTACCATCCTTTTGACTGGATAACTTGCATCCTCCCACTTACATCTGGGAGCTACTTTTTTCTTTTTCTTTGAGAATTCCATGGAAGTGTGTGTGTTTTCTTGCTCTATCTCCAATGTGCTGCTTCCCCCTCACATCCCCGCCTCTCTGTACTTGCCTTTCCAATCGTGAATGAAAACCTATGCCTTTCCACACAAAGGGAGCATTTATGGTGCTGGGAAAGAGCAGGCTGCAACACTTATAGGAAGAAGAGTGTTGGAAAGATTCATCTCATCTTGGATGTAGTTAAATGTGCTCCCTTGACTGCTGCAGAGCAGCATATGACTAGACCATTTGTTCCAATTCCTAGCTGTGTGCAAAGTAAATGGTAAGCATTTTTCTTTAAATTCTGACATTTCCTCAGATAGCTTTTTTTATTGTTTTAAGTATGTGCAACTACTCCTCTAGTTGCCCTTCTTCTCAATGCAGAATCTCCTCTTGATCGAGCAAGTCTGCCACAACTGATCTTCAGTGCATTTAAGTTAGGTGCAAAATCCTCCCAAACTTTCAGGGGGAAATTTTGTGAATGGATATCAGTGATACACATGTATGCAGTTGTACACATTCAGCACCCTGACATGTAGAAACACTGGCTGGCCATGCATAAGGAGCTTGCCAATACAGTGTAAGTTTTGCTCACCTACATGTTGCCTCCCGCAGAGTGTGATAAGGCATGTTACCTGAGGCTAGGTAGATAGGTCACTATTTATCATGTGCCAAAGTAAAATACACGATGACAAGAAATAGCATTTGGGAGACACGGACAGGCTAATAGGGAAACAAGACAACAGAGGGGCTGGTGGGTAGGAGATAGAAACAGACAGAGGTTGTAGACAAGTGGAAATTGCCCATGCTGCAATGTCATTGTAAATGTGGTCTCAATATCCAAAATTGACTACCTGGAGATTGCATCACAAAATTCCACCATGTTTCCTTCTTAACTTTATAATTCAGCAACAAGGAGGTTCAGAACACAATATTCAAGCCTATTACCATCCCCTATGCATTTTTACTTTTAGGCCCCTTCCTCATGAGAGCTGAATACTCACTCTTCTCACAGCAATTGAGAGTAGTCTTCTTCAATAGCTTTTCTCACTCAACACACAGTAAAACACCTCACAAAGTGCCCCCAAGGCTGCCCGCCTTGTAATAGTGTTTTGGTCTTGGCCATGAGGAACTCGATGATGAAGCATGCCACTGGAACTGGATTAGGGTTTTACGTCCTTTTTTAAAAAAACATCACACAGTGGGGCAAATTCAGTAAACTTTCGAGTCTACCTTATCCCAAGTTAGGAATCTGTTGACACTCCGTTTTTTCTTTGGCATTCTTGTACCCAATATTCTATGCAACTATTTATAGTTTCAGAGGCTATATTGGATATTTTATCCTTTGCTTCTCATTGGCGTTTTAGAGATCCAAATATCTAAGTCAGTTTCTGCCCCTGGGATACTAGCTTTTTGATAAAGCACAGTTTGTTGCGCATACAATTTGAACTGAACATTATGCCTAGGTCCATTAAATCACAGTATCTCACATACAGACACCAGTGAATGTATTCCTTTGATGGTCACCCAGTTGTAATGAAGGGGCTCAACATTGCAAGATGGAGTAAATTGTGTTTTAGTCATTGTGCTTAGGATAATACAGTGAAAATAAACCTTTTGCCAAGAACTCCTCATGTGTTAAATAGCTTATGTCCACCTTACAGCTATTTATTGTGGAAGTCATTCAAGCAAAATTTCAAATATTTTGTCTGGAATGTCAACTACAACCCAGTCTTTTCCATCAGAGCACTTAAGGTTCCAGCCACCATTGGAGGATATGGGTTTCCCGAACTTAAGAATTGCCACCAGGCATTTATCTAGTGTTAAGCTAGAAATAGACTTCAAACAATTCAGGCATCGCCAATTTTGTCTCAATAGAAAATGATGTCCTCCAGTTACTATTTACAATCTTCATTAACAGCTAATAAGTGCAGAGTGCACTCTTGCTTTATGTTTACGGTTAAGACCACACCCTCCACATTGTGTTATGTGAGTGCAGAGTTGCAAGTAAACTCCAGACTCCTCTTGCTGTCTTCAATTTGGGGCAATACTTTCACTTACTGTGCAGGTAAGAAATTACATGGGCAAGAGTGGATTGAAAAGGAATACACACCATAAGCCAAGTAATAAACAATGGTTCTGTTATTCTATTCAGTGTTTGATGGAAGGCTTTTTTATATCTCCCCATGAGTGAAGTATACATAAAGAAACTATATAATTGTGCAGAAAGCTGTAATGCCACTAGTGAATGAGGTCTCAAACAAGGCTGATATAATTCTCAAAATAATAGGATTGCTAACCAGCCAATTCTGTTGGAAAATTTCAATATCCAAAATAAACGAACTTACCCCGCAGGAAAGTTTATCCTTTTTAGGAAAAGAGAGGACTGGATGGAAAATTGAACTCAGAATTCAAATCCCAAATGCAGCTTGCTAAACTTACTAAACATCAGCCCACACTGAGCAATACATTCAGCAAAGAATCATACCGTGTAGCTGTTGGACTCCTTAAAAATGCAAAACTTGAATCCGATTACTCACTGTGCTGTCCTCTCAAGCTAATCTCACTCATATGGTAGAAATGGGCCACATAGCACAAGAACGTAAGGAATTTGTTACTGCACATGCTTTGTTTGTTTTAAATCACAAAATCGAGGTAGATCATTCATTCTTCTTCTAAAGTGACCTCTCCACATTTTCCAGTTTGACACCGTTCCATAAGAAATGGCTTGTAAAAGCTGTGGTAGCAACAAGTCTTCATCAAGTGTCTTATGTTTGGTTTCAGGGATTGTCATCCCTCTATGTTTTGGGGAAACTCCTCTACCACATTTCAGAGTTAGATGTTCCAAAAGGATACTGGACTGAAGGATAAATTCTGTCCCTTAAAGTATTTTCATGGAGCAATCTCATTTCTTCGAAAGATAAATTCCACATGAGCCCCTTCCACTAAGTGCTTAAATGTGTCGCCTTGTTGCTTATTATGAGATGACTGTAATACATTTTGTGTTTCAATAAAAAAAAGGAGAAGACTCAGTCACCAGAGGGATTTCTTTTACTTCCCCAAAGCCTCGGGAGCTGGAGAAGAGCTTCCCCAGCTCCCGAGGCCCCCCAATTTCTGCGAAATGACGATCAGCGCGCACGTCATTTCACAGAAACCTTTCTACGTGCTCAGGGGGCTATCTCAGCCCCCTGGGCACGTAGAAAGATGGGAGAGTTATCATTGGAAAGGGGAGAATCTCCCCTTTCCAATGGTACCCCTCCCCAGTGAATCCCTGCTTGGGGATCACCCCAGGAGGGTGATCCCCAAGCAGGGATCCACCCACTAGACACCAGGGAGGGGGGAGCGGCCCCTTGGGCAAGGGCCTTCGCTCCCCCATATAAAATTGGCAAAATTCAGTCTTTCTGCCCCCCCCCGGGGGGCAGAAAGCCCACTAAACGCCAGGGTTTTTTTCCCGCAATTGTTTATAGGGTGGGGGCTGCCCAAAACGGGTATTCCAATGCCCCCACCCCCTGCCGTAATAACAGCCTTTCTGCCCCCCAGGGGGGCAGAAAGGCCACTAAACACCAGGGATTTTCTTTTGCGCAATTGTTTTTAGGGTGGGGGCTGCCCAAAACGGGCATTCCAATGCCCCCACCCTTTCCCACACAATAACAGCCTTTCTGCCCCCCCTGGGGGGAAGATGGGGGCAGTAGCCCCCAATCTGTTCCCCCAGGGGGGCAGAAAGCCCACTAGACGCCAGGGATTTTTTGGGGGGCAATTTGAATTAGGGTGGGGGCTGCCCAAAACGGGCATGCCAATGCCCCCACCCCCGCAATAATTACAGGGGGCAGAAAGCCCACTAGAAACCAGGAATTTTTGGGGGTCAATTTTAATTAGGGTGGGAGCTGCCCAAAACGGGCATGCCAATGCCCCCACTCCACGCCAAAACTACAGACTTTCTGCCCCCCCGGGGGGCAAAAAGCCCACTAGATGCCAGGGATTTTTTTTGCCAATTTGAATCAGGGGTGGGGGCTGCCCAAAACGGGCATGCCAATGCCCCCACCCCCGCCCGCAAAAATTCCAGTCTTTCTGCCCCCCTGGCGGGCATATGGGGGCAGCAGCCCCCAGTCTGCCCCCCCCGGGGGGCAGAAACCCCACTAGAAACCAGGGATTTGTTTTTTTTATTCGTGTAGGGGTGGGGGCTGCCCAAAATGGGCATGACAATACACCCACCCCCTCCCGAAGAAATTCCAGTCTTTCTACCCCCGGGGGTTAGATGGGGGCAGTGGCCCCTGATCTGTCCCCCGGGGGGGGCAGAAAGCCCACTAGGCGCCAGTGATTACGCTGGCTTTTTTTTATGCGTTGGGGTGGGGGCTGCCCAGAATGGGCATACCAATGCCCCCACCCCCACAAAAAACAGCCACAGTCTTTCTGCCCTCATTGGGGGCATATCGGGGAAAACCCCCTGCCCCCGATTCCCCCCCAGGGCAGCAGAAAGCCCACTAGGCACCAACTTTTTTTTTAGCAATGTGCCTACTTGTCGATTTTGGGCCCTAGCGTAGCTGGCACATAGGGAAACCTACCAAACCTGTAAATTTTTTAAAACTAGACACCAAGGGGAATCCAGGATGGGGTGACTTGTCTGGCTCTCACCAGGTTCTGTTACCCTGAATCCCTTGCAAACCTCAAACTTTGTAAAAAAAAAAAACATATTTTCCTCACATTTATGTGATGGAAAGTTCTGGAATCTGCATGGATCCTCAAAATTCCACACACCCCGCATTCCCCAAAGTCTTTCTAGAAAAATGGTACCTCACTTGTGTGGGTAGGCCTAGTGCCCGGGACAGGAATCGGGCCAAAACGCAGCGTGGACACACCTCATTTTCACAGTGAAAACGGACCCTTTTTTTGCAAAGTGCCTAGCTGTAGCTTTTGAACCCTAGCTCTGCCGGCACCTTGGGAAACCTAGCAAACCTATACATTTTTTAAAACTAGACACCCAGGGGAATCCAGGATAGGGTGACTTGTCTGGCTCTCACCAGGTTCTATTACCCAGAATCCCTTGAAAACCTCAAAAGTTGTTAAAAAAAACACATTTTCCTCACATTTTTGTGGTGGAAAGTTCTGGAATCTGTGTGGATCCACAAAATTCCACCAACCCCTCATTCCCCAAAGTCTTCCGAGAAAAATGATACCTCACTTGTGTGGGTGGGTCAAGTACCCGCGACAGGCAAGGGCCCAAAACCTATTGAGGCGACATCAAAATTACCTATCACAAAACAACCTGGTTTTGCAAGGGGGGTCCCATGAGTTTTTGGACCCGGGGTCAGTGGCCATCTAGGGAAACCTACCAAACCCACACATTTCTGAAAACTAGACACCTGGGGGAGTCCAGCAAAGTATGGCTTGCGTGGGTCCCCCAACGTTTTCCTACCCAGAATCCCCTGCAAACCTCAAATTTAGCTGAAAAAAATCACTTTTTTCTCAAATTTCTGTCTGGGAAAGTTCTGGAATGTACGTGGATCCACAAATTTCCTACCACCCAGCGTTCCCCCAGGTCTCCCGATAAAAATGACACCTCACTCGTGTGGGTGGGTCAAGTACCAGCGACAGGCAAGGGCCCAAAACGTTTTGAGGAGACATCAAAATGACCTATCACAAAACAACCTGGTTTTGCAAGGGGGGTCACCTGGGTTTTTGGCCCCGGGCTCGGCGGCCATCTTGGGAAACTACCAAACCCACACATTTCTGAAAACTAGACACTCGGAGGAGTCCAGCGAGGTATGGCTTGCATGGGTCCCCCAACGTTTTCCTACCCAGAATCCCCTGCAAACCTCAAATTTAGTTGAAAAAATCACTTTTTTCTCAAATTTTTGTCTGGGAAAGTTCTGGAATCTACGTGAATCCACAAATTTCCTACCACCCAGCGTTCCCACAGGTCTCCCAATAAAAATGACACCTCACTCGTGTGGGTGGGTCAAGTACCCGCGACAGGCAAGGGCCCAAAACCTATTGAGGAGACATCAAAATGACCTATCACAAACAACCTGGTTTTGCAAGGGGGGTCACCTGGGTTATTGGCCCCAGGCTCGGCGGCCATCTTGGGAAACTACAAAACCCACACATTTCTGAAAACTAGACACCCGGGGGAGTTCAGCGAGGTATGGCTTGCGTGGATCCCCCAATGTTTCCCTACCCAGAATGCCCTGCAAACCTCAAATTTAGCTGGAAAAAACACATTTTCCACATATTTTTGGGTGGAATCACCGTGCCGGCACAAATATCCTACCCCACAGCGTTCCTCTCAGTCTCCCGAGTAAAATGATACCTCACTTGTGTGGGTATGGCAAGGGCCTGTGACCGGGAAGAGCCCAAAACATAGGGTTTTAGGGTATAGCACCGACAATTCTAAGCTCTACATGTTTTTTAAAAATGCGTTTTAGCCAATTCTGCACTGGACACCCACACAAGTGAGGTGTCATTTTACTCGGGACACCAAGGCGAATGCTCTGGGGTAGGACATTTGTGACGGCACGATGATTCCACGCAAACATATGTGGAAAATGTGTTTTTTTCAGCTATATTTGAGGTTTGCAGAGGATTCTGGGTAGGGAAACGTTGGGGGATCCACGCAAGCCATACCTCGCTGGACTCCCCCAGGTGTCTAGTTTTCAGAAATGTGTGGGTTTGGTAGGTTTCCCTAGATGGCGGCGAGCCCAGGGCCAAAAACCAGGTGCCCCCCAAACCAGGTAGTTTTGTTATAGGTAATTTTGAAGTCTCCACAGTACGATTTGGGCCATTTCCTGTTGCAGCCACTATGCCTACCCACACATGTGAGGTACCATTTTTATCGGGAGACCTGGAGAAACGCTGGGTAGTAGGAAATTTGTGTCAGCCCGGTGATCCCACAACTTTCTCACATATAAATTTGAGAAATAATTGATTTTTTCAACAAAATTTGAGGTTTGAAGGGGATTCTGGGTAGGGAAATGTTGGGGGACCCACGCAAGCCATACCTTGCTGGACTCCCCCGGGTGTCTAGTTTTCAGAATTGTGTGGGTTTGGTAGGTTTCCCAAGATGGCCGCCGAGCCCGGGGCCAAAAACTCATGGGACCCCATTTGCAAAACCAGGTTGTTTTGTGATAGGTAATTTTGTTGTCGCCTCAATAGGTTTTGGGCCCTTGCCTGTCGCGGGTACTTGACCCAGCCACGCGAGTGAAGTACCATTTTTATCGGCAGACTTGGGGGAATGCCGTGTGGTAGGAAATTTGTGGATCCACGCAGATTCCAGAACTTTCCCACACAGAAATTTAAGAAAAAAGTGATTTTTTTTCAGCTAAATTTGAGGTTTGCATGGGATTCTGGGTAGGGAAATGTTGGGGGACCCACGCAAGCCATACCTAGCTGGACTCCCCAGGTGTCTAGTTTTCAGAAACGTGTGGGTTTGGTAGGTTTCCCTAGATGTCCACTGACCCTGGGGCCAAAAACTCATGGGACCCCCTTACAAAACCAGGTTGTTTTGTGATAGGTAATTTTGATGTCGCCTCAATTGGTTTAGGGCCCTTGCCTGCCGCGGGTACTTGACCCACCAACACAAGTGAGGTACCATTTTTCTCGGAAGGCTTTGGGGAATGCGGGGTGGGTGGAATTTTGTGGATCCACACAGATTCCAGAACTTTTCACCACAGAAATGTGAGGAAAATGTGTTTTTTTTAACAAATGTTGAGGTTTTCAAGGGATTCTGGGTAACAGAACCTGGTGAGAGCCAGACAAGTCACCCCATCCTGGATTCCCCTGGGTGTCTAGTTTTCAAAAATGTATAGGTTTGCTAGGTTTTCCTATGTGCCGGCAGAGCTAGGGTTCAAAACACACAGCTAGGCACTTTGCAAGAAAAGGGTCCGTTTTCACTGTGAAAATGTGGTGTGTCCACGTTGCGTTTTGGGCCGTTTCCTGGCCGGGGCACTAGGCCTACCCACACAAGTGAGGTACCATTTTTCTAGGAAGACTTTGGGGAACACGTGGTGGGTGGAATTTTGTGGATCTACGCAGATTCCAGAACTTTCCATCACAGAAATGTGAGGAAAATGTGATTTTTTGGACACATTTTGAGGTTTGCAAGGGATTCTGGGTAACAGAACCTGGTGAGAGCCAGACAAGTCACCTCATCCTGGATTCCCCTGGGTGTCTATCTTTCAAAAATGTATAGGTTTGCTAGGTTTCCCTAGGTGCCGGCAGAGCTAGGGTTCAAAATCTACAACTAGGCACTTTGCAAAAAAAGGGTCCATTTGCACTGTGAAAATGTGGTGTGTCCAGGTTGCGTTTTGGGCCGTTTGCTGTCGCGGGCACTAGGCCTACCCACACAAGTAAGGTACCATTTTTCTCAGAAGACTTTGGGGAACACGTGGTGGGTGGAATTTTGTGGATCTACGCAGATTCCAGAACTTTTCACCACAGAAATGTGAGGAAAATGTGTTTTTTTGGACACATTTTGAGTTTTGCAAGGGATTCTGGGTAACAGAACCTGGTGAGAGCCAGACAAGTCACCCCATCCTGGATTCCCCTGGGTGTCTAGCTTTCAAAAATGTATAGGTTTGCTATGTTTCCCTAGGTGCCGGCAGAGCTAGGGTTCAAAATCTACAGCTAGGCACTTTGCAAAAAAAGGGTCCGTTTGCACTGTGAAAATGTGGTGTGTCCAGGTTGCGTTTTGGGCCTTTTCCTGTCGCGGGCACTAGGCATACCCACACAAGTGAGGTACCATTTTTCTCGGAAGACTTTGGGGATTGCGGGGTGGGTAGAATTTTGTGGATCCACGCAGATTCCATAACTTTCCACCACAGAAATGTGAGGAAAATGTGTTTTTTTTTACACATTTTGAGATTTGCAAGGGATTCTGGGTAACAGAACCTGGTGAGAGCTAGTCCAGTCACCCCATCCTGGATTCCTCTGGGTGTCTAGTTTTAAAAAATGTATAGGTTTGCTAGGTTTCCCTAGGTGCCAGCAGAGTTAGGGTTCAAAATTTACAGCTACGCACTTTACAAAAAAAGGGTCAGTTTTCACTGTGAAAATGTGGTGTGTCCATGTTGCGTTTTGGGCCGTTTCCTGTTGCGTGCACTAGACCTACCCACACAAGTGAGGTACCATTTTTCTCGGAAGACTTTGAGGAACGCGGGATGGGTAGAATTTTGTGGATCCATGCAGATTCCAGAACTTTCCACCACAGAAATGTGAGGAAAATGTGTTTTTTTTACAAAGTTTGAGGTTTGCAAGGGATTCTGGGTAACAGAACCTGGTGAGAGCTAGTCAAGTCACCCCATCCTGGATTCCCCTGGGTGTCTAGTTTTCACAAATGTATAGGTTTGCTAGGTTTCCCCAGGTGCCGGCAGAGCTAGGATTCAAAATCTACAGCTAGGCACTTTGCAAAAAAAGGGTCCTTTTTCACTGTGAAAATGTGGTGTGTCCACGTTGCGTTTTGGGCCGTTTGCTGTCGTGGGCACTAGGCCTACCCATACAAGTAAGGTACCATTTTTCTCGTAAGACTTTGGAAAACACGTGGTGGGTGGAATTTTGTGGATCTACGCAGATTCCAGAACTTTCCACCAGAGAAATGTGAGGAAAATGTGTTTTTTTGGACACATTTTGAGGTTTGCAAGGGATTCTGGGTAACAGAACCTGGTGAGAGCCAGACAACTCACCCCATCCTGGATTCTCCTGGGTGTCTAGCTTTCAAAAATGTGTAGGTTTGCTATGTTTCCCTAGGTGCCGGCAGAGCTAGGGTTAAAAATCTACAGCTAGGCACTTTGCAAAAAAAGGGTCCGTTTGCACTGTGAAAATGTGGTGTGTCCAGGTTGCGTTTTGGGCCTTTTCCTGTCGCGAGCTCTAGGCATACCCACACAAGTGAGGTACCATTTTTCTCGGAAGACTTTGAGGAATGCGGGGTGGGTGGAATTTTGTGGATCCACGCAGATTCCATAGCTTTCCACCACAGAAATGTGAGGAAAATGTGTTTTTTTGGACACATTTTTAGGTTTGCAAGGGATTCTGGGTAACAGAACCTGGTGAGAGCTAGTCAAGTCACCCCATCCTGGATTCCCCTGGGTGTCTAGTTTTCAAAAATGTATATGTTTGCTAGGTTTCCCTAGGTGCTGGCAGAGTTAGAGTTCAAAATCTACAGCTACGCACTTTGCAAAAAAAGGGTCCGTTTTCACTGTGAAGATGTGGTGTGTCCACGTTGCGTTTTGGGCTATTTCCTGTCGCGGGCACTAGGCCTACCCACACAAGTGAGGTACCATTTTTCTCGGAAGACTTTGGGGAACGCGGGGTGGGTGGACTTTTGTGGATCCACGCAGATTCCATAACTTTCCACCACAGATATGTGAGGAAAATGTGGGTTTTTTGACAAATTTTTAGGTTTGCTAGGGATTCTGGGTAACAGAACCTGGTGAGAGCCAGTCAAGTCACCCCATCCTGGATTCCCCTGGGTGTCTAGTTTTCAGAAATGTATAGGTTTGCTAGGTTTCCCTAGGTGCTGGCAGAGTTAGGGTTCAAAATCTACAGCTAGGCACTTTGCAAAAAAAGGGTCAGTTTTCACTGTGAAAATGTGGTGTGTCCACATTGCGTTTTGGGCCGTTTCCTGTGGCGGGCACTAGGCCTACCCACACAAGTGAGGTACCATTTTTCTCGGAAGACATTGGGGAACACGGGGTGTGTGGAATTTTGTGGATCCATGCAGATTCCAGAACTTTCCAACACAGAAATGTGAGGAAAATGTGGTTTTGTTTACAAATTTTTAGGTTTGCAAGGGATTCTGGGTAACAGAACCTGGTGAGAGCCAGTCAAGTCACCCCATCCTGGATTCCCCTGGGTGTCTAGTTTTCAGAAATGTATAGGTTTTCTAGGTTTCCCTAGGTGCTGGCAGAGTTAGGGTTCAAAATCGACAGCTAGGCACTTTGCAAAAAAAGGGTCAGTTTTCACTGTGAAAATGTGGTGTGTCCACATTGCGTTTTGGGCCGTTTCCTGTGGCGGGCACTAGGCCTACCCACACAAGTGAGGTACCATTTTTCTCGGAAGACATTGGGGAACACGGGGTGTGTGGAATTCTGTGGATCCTCGCAGATTCCAGAACTTTCCAACACAGAAATGTGAGGAAAATGTGGTTTTGTTTACAAATTTTAGGTTTGCAAGGGATTCTGGGTAATAGAACCTGGTGAGAGCCAGTCAAGACACCCCATCCTGGATTCCACTGGGTGTCTAGTTTTCAAAAATGTATGGTTTTGCTAGGTTTCCCTAGGTGCCGGCAGAGCTAGGGTTCAAAATCTACAGCTAGGCACTTTGCAAAAAAAGGGTCAGTTTTCACTGTAAAAATAAAGTGTGTCCACGTTGCGTTTTGAGCCGTTTCCTGTCGGGGGCACGAGGCCTACCCACACAAGTGAGGTACCATTTTTGTCGGGAGACTTAGGGTAACTCAGAATTGTTGAGCAACTGTTATTACCTATTGACTTTCGATGCATTTCTGCCTTCCAAATGAAAGACAATGTGTAAAAAAGAAGTCATTTTGAAAAATTACCTATAATTCTCATGCTAGTATGGGTACTCACAATTTTGGAAATGTGCAAATATCTACTGTTTCTAAACTCTATATTTTGTTCCAATTTCAGAAATACATAGGTGTCTCTCATACCGATTTTTCCATGTATATATTTTCCCAAATTAATTGCTATATGCCCGGTATATAATAAAAAACCATTGCAAGACGCTGCTCAGTTATTGGCTCTGGGTTCATCGGGTTCTTGGTGAACCTACAAGTCCTATATATCCCCACAACCAGAAAGGTCCAGCGGATGTAACAGTATATTGCTTTCAAACAGCTGTCATAATTAGAAAAAGTTACAGGTGAAAATGTTGACACAAATGGCTGTATTTTTCAACTAATTTTCAATTTTTCCTATATTCAATGGTTAGTTTCTATAAAGAAACCTTGAAGGATCTACACAAATGACCTCTTGCTGAATTCAGAATTTTGTCTACATTTCTAAAATGTATATCTTTCCAGGATCCATTATTGCTTTCATACCCATCTCTACCATTAATTGGAAAGAGGTTGAAAGCACAAAAAATAGCAAAAATTGGCTATGTCCCAGAAAAATGCCAAAACTGTGTAAAACATTTTGGTTTTCTGACAAAAGTCTGCTTGTCTCTGAAAGCTGGGAAGATGGTGATTTCAGCACCACAAACCCCTTTTTTGATACCATTTGCAGGGAAAAAACCACGGGCCATTTTAGCAAGAACGGCGATAAAATTATCGCCGCATTAGCGGCAGGAAACTGCCGCTAAAGCGGCGATAAGGGGCATGATAATATGCGCTATAGAATTCCAATAGAATCCCGGGTTAGATGTGCAGGATATCTAACCTGGGCTTCTATTGGAATTCTATAGCGCATATTATCAAGCCCCTAATCGCCGCTTTAGCGGCAGTTTCCTGCCGCTAATGCGGTGATAATTTCATCGCCGTTCTTGCTAATATGGCCCCAGATGCTTTCATCTGTAGCCCTTTTTTCCAATTTTTCCACCCCAAATTTTTTTTGCTGTATTTTGGCTTATTTCTGGGTCCCCTCCAGGGAAAACCACAAACCCTGGGTACCTTTAGAATCCCCATGATGTTGGAAAAAAAGGACGCAAATTTGGCGTGGATACCTTATGTGGTCAAAAAGTTACAGGGGCCTAAGCGCGAACTACCCCAAATAGCCAAAAAAAGGATTAGCACAGGGGGGAAAAGGCCTAGCAGCGAAGGGGTTAATATGGGAAAAAGTGATGTACCGGCGGCACAAGGGGTTTGTAAATAGGCCCCAGAGTGTATGTTGAGCGAAGCTGCTGCCTCCAAGCAGAAGGAAGAATTTCAGGGTCTTTTCCCCATTACAGCTCCTTTAAAAGGAAATTAGAAAGTACTTTTTATGAGTTTTATCGTGTCAGTAGAAGCAAAGAATCAGCCAACAGGGTTGCTTAACAAGTCAGCAAAGAAATAGACAGAGACAACAGTTTACTTTCTCAAACTCACTCTGTATGTTAAATATATAGGTTTATATGTTTTATTACATTTAAAATTACCGTTTATTTAACAGACAATACAAATAAGTGTTTTTGGAACGTAATTGTTAATTGCTTCTTCCTAACTTAGTTGCACTCATGTTATCAACCTTAGTAGAATGAAACATTGGTGAAAAACCTACGTTGATGTTTACCCTTGAGGCTTACAGGCTGTTGTTTGCAGCTAACACATAACCCTCCGAGCTATTTTACCAGGATTATGATTGGGTTATACATAATAGCTATCAGCAGGCACATAATTCATCCACACAATTTCATGTTGCAAATCTCTTAACATGGATTACACAAAGTCTCTTTTAGACCAACAGAGTAAGCCAGATCCATTTTTTGCACACAAGTTTTCTCGGAGGCAGACTTAGTAAAAAAGAATGCACAGAATTACTGGCCATTGGTGTGCTGATGTTGACTCCAGACCTGCCAACTCACACAGTGCCACCGTGTGTCACTTTTACACGATTTCGGCTCCTTTCACACGGTCACCTGGTGAGGACAATGTGAGTTGGAATGCTCTTGCAGCGAGTGTTTCCAACTCACATTGTGTTCAAGGCTGAGCTGATGTCCATCGAGGTTTTACAACCTCCCCAAGATTTCAGCATCAGCCTTTGAAACTTCAGATTGTTATTTTAAGAGGGTTACTCTAACTCACGGGTAGTGACCTGCCCAAAGCCCCGTACCCTGCCTTGATAGCCACACCCCCTCAGAAGCACTTTCAGATCTTCTAAGGTAGTGGATT
Organism: Calotriton arnoldi; assembly: GCA_963921515.1. Classification (NCBI taxonomy): domain Eukaryota; kingdom Metazoa; phylum Chordata; class Amphibia; order Caudata; family Salamandridae; genus Calotriton; species Calotriton arnoldi. The sequence goes on along the minus strand of CAWUFW010004257.1, from coordinate 1,237,850 downwards.
TAAGGTCTCGCCCTGTCCTGGGGCCCTCATTGCAAACAGTGGGTTGTTGTACACTGGCAGGTCTGTGGCTCTCTTCCTTCTGACTCTGCTCTCTCTTGACTCTACCCTGCCTGTCTTCACTTGCTATTCACCCCTGCCATTTTCTACATCCTGAAATTTGTGGGTTCCCAGACTACACATTTTTCATTTCCAGCATCGTGTCACCTTCTCTTTTCCATCAGAGATGGTCACTTACTACTTCATTGAAAAGAGTGAATTGATGTGTGTTTTCAGGGTGCAAAAATAACTGAGATATGTTTGTGAAAAAGCACAAACACACAAATTTGTATACATTTCTTGCCTTGTGCCTCTAGCACCCTTTCCACCCAAAGCCTACATCTGTGACTGGAAAATCTGCCATGTAGGAGGACACTCCACCCCATTGCAATTTATGGCCCTAAATGTATCCAATTTTTGATTCTGTAAATCAGAAAGTGTAATTTACTATCATAAATGCATTTTATTTCTCGCCTATGTCCCTTTTTGTGGATTGAGGCCATAATGTACCCTTTTCTGATGGGAAATGTGACTTATGGTTGGATGGAAGTTTGCTGGTGTCCTCGGTGTTTGCGATATGGGATGGATTTTAACAAAATTCTCCCATGTCCACAGCCTAAAACCCAGAGGTTGAAGTGGGCAGGATCGGAGGGGTACAACGTGCCCATACTTTTTTTACTTATGAAAAACCTTTCCCCTACTTTTTGTGAAAAGACAGCTGTCCCAGGACGGTTAATTCCAGATAGCTTAAATGCTTCAGCTGAAGTGTCATTCAGTGAGTCTCCTCCGGGCAGACTGCTAAGCAAGCCTTCCTGCCAGGGTGCCTCCTTGCCTGAAAGAAATGCAAATGTGAGCAACGAGTTAATCTGCAAATGTAAAGAGTAATCTACAAACGTAAAGGCTGCTTGGGAGCCGGTACTGGCTTTAATTGATTGAATCACTCGAAGCTTTGTGATGGCAAAGATTTTTATTTTTGGGAGTGGTAGTGCAAAGAGTTAACAACTGAACTGTGAAGTGCGTGCTTTTCATTGTATTTATATAGCGCTTACTACCCCTGTTGAAGAGACAGCTATGTAAAAAAATTTATTACATATAGTCTGGGTATTAAATCTATATTTTGGAAGCACCATTTTATTTTAAACCTTTTTTGTGCATTTTGTAGCAGTCTATCATAAACTGTGTGTAATGTACTGTAGTGCATTTCCCGCTGAGTAAACACTTTTTACATTTATTTTTCATTTAAGCTCCACGTTATTTTATATGTAGTTACCTGACGGAGAAAGACCAAAAAAACTTACAGAATACTTAGGGGCATATTATCAAGCCCATTATCGCCGCTTTAGCGGCAGTTTTTGCCGCTAAAGCGGCGATAATTATATCGCCCTATCAGCAAGCTGTCGCTAACAGGCGTTAGCGACAGCTTTCAGGCGATAGCGGCCGGTTTTTACATCGCCTTGCATGCCAGCGATAATTATCGCTAATGACATGCAAGGTAGGCGTTCCCCACTAAAAGCGACTGAAAACAGTCGCTAAATCAACTACCCCCTATTAGCAAGGCAGGCGAAGCGATAATATAATTCGCGCTAAGCGCGTTTATCGCTAGATTTTTACACCTGCTACTGAGGGTGACTTACCTGTTTGTAGCATAGGGGTGGATTGTCAGGCTAAATCCACCATAGCGTTAATGCGAGAATATCGCTGGTTTTCCAGCGATATTTTCGCATTTACGCTATCGCTGGAAATATTATCGCTATGGAGATAAACCTTACTAATAGGGTGTTATCTCAGCGATAATTTCCAGCGATAGGCGGCGTTAAAAAAAACGCGCTAAGCGCGGTTAGCGATAAATATCGCACTTCCTTGATAATATGCCCCTTAGTTTTTTAGCCACACCTTTGACTTCACCCCCATGCTCACTGACCCCACCCCATTGCATGCAGCTTCACAGTGCCCATGCTTGTTTTTAATGCACTTCGACCGCTGCTGAAACTGGATGTATGATGGGAAAGAGCAATCCGACACGAGAGGGGATTATGGGAGATTGGCTCTCCGGTACTATGACCTTCTTTGACATATTGTCCTTTTTCAGCATTTCCACTATGTATTGTAACTTAAACTGATCTGAGGGATTCATCACCAGAAATAGTTATCATAACCATGGCAGCTCATCATTTTGGCCATCTATTTTGAGTTTCATTCCGGGACAAAGTAATGATCGTTAAGGCATCAGATCAAAAATGCGGAGCTGAAATTTTGTCTAAAAGAGGACGACCTGAACCAGAAATTATTCTGTTCACATTTTTCTGGTTTTAACTGGAATAAATGGTAAAATCAATGTACCATCTGAGCAAGTGAGTCGTACTTTTGTCATTACCCTTGAAAGTTACTTTCAGTGATGCACTAAAAGTAACACAAACCTACTTTTTCAATCTGTGATTATGGCTAATTGAGGAGGAAAATAAGAAAATATGCCTGATGCATAGGGAGAAACCTCCCAGTGCATCAATGAACATTTGTCTTTGGCTTTTAATACCAAAACCCTGCTTGTATGTATTTCTTTCCTAGAAACACCAACGTTAAACCAACAGTGGACATTGCTGAGCCAGGCCCAAGAAGCAAGATTGTGTTGTCCAACTAGAACTACAACGCAAAAGAGCAGGACGCTTATTTAAGAAAGGCATGAAGCAGGACATGTGGAATATATTAGAAACTTCTCTGTAACACTTATCTAAATCTTATAATTTATAATCCAATATGGAGAGAAGAGAATCCTCCTGGGCAAATCACATTTCATAAACTAGCGCAGTTATGGGCTGGCTGCAGTACGTCTCCACATCTGGCTTCCTAAAACAAGAATATTTGTGCTTTCTCCCACAGCCAGCACAACCCAAGTCACTGGATGTCAATTTGAACCCACTGGGCACTGCACGGAGAACCAGTACAACAACAATTTGCATAATTTGCTGTATTCCTCACACCATTCACATCTGATATAAGGCTTCTCTGGAATCTCGGTCATGGTTGAGGTGGCATGGCGATCCTGATATGCAGAGCCAATCTCGGGCTGTCAGAAACGTGACCAGAGCAAAGGCTCCTTTTGAGGTTGTAGGGTATTAGAAAGACAATTGTGCATTGAAGGGGCATACCCTCAGGTGGGCTTGCAGTGAGGAAGAGGATCCAAACTCTCACCCAGATATAGAGAGCTCAGGGCCTCCCTCTGCTCACTTCTGGGATTATTTTTTAAGGTTTTGCAGAGGTACTAAGCTATCTCATATTACCTTTACGTACCCACTAGGCCCTGCAGACATCAATGTCCAGCAGAAGTGATGATCCAGAGTGATGGAGCCCAGTGTTTCTATTTTCTCTGTTATCCCTTTCCCCTTCCCCCCATTTCTGCCAATGTCCTCATGTTCTTGTGTATGTGGTCTTTGGTGCAAGTGGTGAGAGACGGAAGAGTGTATCACTCTCATTGGATCCGCAGTACTAGGTTATGGCAAATTCTGTTTTTTCAAAGGTTCAAAAGAGGGGTTTTGTGCATGACAGAGGAAACTGAGTTCCAAATTCCAGGGCACTTCCTGAAAGTGATTGAAGATTACTTCTTTATTTCTTGAGTCAGGGTGGCTCCAGAAGCATGGATTCTGAGATTTACGGAGAGTAACGGGCCCTTAAGGTGAGTAATTGTTTTGCCAAGTAATTATGGTTGCCAAGTGCAGGTCGCCCATCTATGGAACTGCCTGCCATTGTCACTCAGATGGGTGCAGGATATACTCACCTTCAGTAAGCGGCTGAAAAACTGGCTATTCCAGCAATAGCCAGTAAGCCCTTCGATCCTTGCAGATATAGTGTCAGTTTTTGTCTTGAGGTCTTTCAGCGCCGGGACACTCTGTTGAGTAGCTGTGCGCTCTATAAGTACCAATTTACATAACATTACATTTACATTACATTGCATAAAGCTTTGTGTGTGTGCGTCTTTAGGGGTTCATTGCTATTGGCATATGGTTACTTAGTAGACCGTAATGCTACTGTGCACTGAGATTGTTGATGTTATTTGACATACCAGATGTAAGCTGTTACTCATTAGACTGCCAGGAACCGGAAGTTGCACTTGAGAGAAGCCAGCCACTCTTTTGGAATTGTGAGGAGATTGGGATTCCATGTTCTCTTCAGTACCTGTGGACGTTTGCTCTGTCACAGAGATTGTCTCAGAATGGAGCAAGATGAACACATAGGATAACAGTTGCAAAGGATACCCTGAACAGCCACTTGAACAGCTTTCAGATTGGAGGGTGGTGTAGTCTCCCAAAGATTTCCCTAATTCCCCGGGGTCGGGATTGGTTTGGTTATTTCAAGTTTCCAGTCTCTGCCAGGGACTGATACCTGCGATAGGGCCTTTGTAGTTCAGTGAGAGGCTGGATGATGTTAGTTTTTTTTTTGACAGTATAACAATGGGTGTCTATAGAGCATCAATACTAGTCTGTAATTCACACTACTACAAAATGCAAGGTATTTTTTACATCTACCAATGCCTCACCAGTGAGGAAACCAGTCGTGGGGTATTCTTTTAATACTGAACATCTTTCCAAATGAGGAGTAGCAGGATGGGTGAAACACTTCAAAGAAGAATATGGCTTGAGGTTTTCCAAAAGTTATACTTAACCCTATTACTCTCAAAGTCCCTGAGTGATCCATACTGTCCACTAGCATCTTCAACCTCTGCATTCACCCCTTGTGGCTCTACTCACAGGTTACAGCATCAAAATCCATTAATCAGTTCATCATTATGCTGACGATGCACAACTGTACAGACATTCAACACTTTCAGACACTGCCTAAACCTTATCCAGACCTGGATTTCCAGCACCTACCCGAAGATCATACCAGCCAAGATAGAATTTATGTTGTTTGCTTAGAACAAAAAGCAAAAACTAGTACAAACTTGGCTCAATGACATGAACCTTGACAGCTTCAACCCCAACTGTTATTCAATGCCAAATCACCATTATTTACCCAGGACACCACCCTCACCCTCAAGCAACACATTGCCATGAAGCCAAAGACAGCCTGATACCATCTCGTTCAAAGAAAGTAAAACAGTTTCTTTCATCAAAGCTTCATACACTCTCACATCTGGTAATGGTAAATGCCCTGCTGCTTGGCCTCCCAGACTGCACATTGCCCTCCCCCACCCTCCTATTAAGGTCATCCTATGCTCTGTAGCACTTCTCATCCAGGGCCTAAAGAAATATATGCTCAAATTGTCCCTACCGTAATGGAAATCCATTGGCTGCCCCTCGTCAGCCAACACCATGTTCAAAACCAGCTGCTTCCTTTACAAACAAACATCACATCCATCCCTGCTTATCTTGCAGACAAGATCTCTAGTGGCTCTCGCCAGACTCGCAGCCAGGGCATCATGAGACTGCAGACTAAGAATTACAAAGAAAAAAACAAGGCAGCAGGCCTTTTACATCTATGCACCCAGGATATAGAAGAACATCCCAGTATCCATCAAGAGCGCACCAATACTGCTCTAGTTTAGGAAAGAGGTGAAGATGCAACCCTCTGAAAAACATTACAATACAGTAACTGTACACTTCTGCTCCCAGTAGCCCGCTACCTCTCCTATTACTCGTTGACTTTATGCTTGCCTTTGACCATGTAAAGCACTCCAATGCCTTTTGGCTAGGTTTGTGCTATACAAATACCACACACATACATACATAAATGCATACCTATCTCCTCAGTGTTTATGCTTATTTCACTCCCTGAATAACATGCAACAGAATGTCCCATTCCTATAAAATTAGATAAGTGGTTTTTAGCCATTATCAATTGTAGGAAGACCATTATAACTAATTACCTCCTCATAACAAACTTTGGATTCTCAGCAAATCACTACCTCCCAGTCACAAACATGCCTTGCATGGTACTTCCAAGGAAATGACCCATCATGACCCCTAAGGAAAGCATGGTTTTACTACTGTCCCTTCTGGATGAGAATATGGCTATTGCCCACTGACTCACAACTTACTGGTGAGTGGCATACTGCATGACCGCCACATAGTCTGACTGTCGTACAACTATAACTGAAAGGGATATGATAAGAGATGAACTGCTTACTCTTTAGAAGCCTCAATGCGATGCAGACCTCCGTTCCAGGCACCAACAACGCCGGACTGACCAACTAGCCTTTGGAATTTTCTGGTCTCCAATTAGGAGCTGCACCAGTTGTGATACACTGTAAATTGCCCAGAATCCCTTGAAACCTACCAGGCTACAGAAAGAGGTTACCTGCCAGAACAATACACTTTTGTTCCTCTCTATACGCTTGGAACAAGGGGAAAGGCTACATCCAGGATTGCCCTAGAATCTATTGCTTTCAAACCTAAATATGGTCTCCAAATAAATCTCACAAGAGGTGTAATGAAATGATTTCTAAAAAGGTCATCTCCAAACTGTTATCAAACAGTGATCATGCCATGGAATACTTGATGATCAAGGTGCAAGCCACTGAACTCCGGAATGCAATGCAAGTTCTATTCACAAACAACGTAGGATACACTCTGAAAATATTTTGATCTCAACACAAACTAGCTGGTTAGATAGTAGTGGTGAGATTCTCATTCCTTATTTCTCCATTGTGTATTTTGTAATGAAATATAGGGTTTTACCAATCCAGAGAACAACAGAGATCCTGGTATGGTTCATGGTTAGGTTTACTCAGAGTAAAAGAGCCAGCAGGAATTACAGGTAATTTGTGTTTTCAGAGATCCATTTTCCACCCATCCGTTCTGTTGCCCAGTCGGGCACCGCCATCTCTTATCCCTCCACCACCCAGCACCACCTTACCTTATTTTCTGATCATGGATTAAATATGAAAATGTGAACAGAGGACAAAACAAAGCCTTGGTATTGCAGATCTCCATCTTAATATGTCACCAGTTGAGTTTCGCCACCCCCCCCCCCGAGGCGACAAGACAAATGACCTCAGTAGTCATGCTTGTGCTCTATGTAATAGGAAATGTACATCAATACAGTGGGGAAGGTGCCAAAAGCAAATTATGCTGACCATAGCATTGGTGCAGCTTCCAGCCTATTAAAAGCCCAGGCTGTATTGGCAAAGGGAAAGAATTATCAATACACCAACATATTGCTCATACCCTTCCCAGGAGGATGGAATACATTAGGAGGAGTCAAGGAAAACTATATCAAGGAAACATAGAAGAAGGGAAGAATTATGGCAACATAACATCTGTGAAGCCAAATAAACTAACTAAACCCTAATCAGACCTATAGTACTTTAGAGGGCAAGCCTCAGACACAGCCATGCAAAACAAGGTACAAACGCTAACTAAAATTAAAATAAGTATTAAATACTCAAAAGAATGAATCCAGGCATAAGGAGCAGGAAGCAACAGGATGCAGAAGAAGGCAGGTATGCAGCATCACAAGAATAGTTGGGAACAATCTCAGCAGATGAAGATGAAAATGCACAGAAACACTACAAGAGAAGAAGTTGCAGAAAGACCTCCAGCCTGTAGTTCACAACCATCCAGCTATGGTGAAGTACTGGGTTTCTAGACACTTTCTATAGGCCCAGCAAGTAATGGGTGTCAACTGTGGTGGGGGCTATCTCCTTAACCAGTATTCTATGGGTTGCCGCATAGGCTACGGAGAAGAAATTTGTGTTTTCATTGCATAGCTAATGTAGCCCCAAGAAGTGATCAGTACCATTAATAATGTTATGCTTCTGTCATAAGTGTACTGGAACTTGCCCTCGTCAGATGTGCATGATTCCCGAACCACCTGCAATTAGGGTAAGATGTGTGATTGAACCAGCATTATTTTTGGAATGTTGTAATGTGCATGCTTACATGTGCAGTGTACTCTTGCAATGGTTTGTCATACTTCCACTTTATAGCATCATTTTATATCACACCATATGAAATATCTTTTAACTAGGTACTAATCTGATATAGACATGTGCTTGATGCCGGTTGGTTGCCACTTCATCCGGGTGTCCCCCCACCGGCACATGCTGTCGTTAAAGTTGATTGTTTTTAACAGACATTTACAGTCCTAGAAATAACTATGTGACACATGCATTATTGTCCCTAGGTCTTTCCAGTAGGGGTTCCAACGGAAGTTGAGAGCCTTAGGCCTCATAACTACGTATGGAACAAATGAGTAGATAGGCAGGGTTGTCAGCAGCCCAGACGAAGGCCTCAGACCCGTCTGGGCTTTAAATGGTGGCCGAAACATATTGGCATAAACAGGGATGATTGAGTTATTGATACTCATACAGGCCTTACAAACTGCGTTGATCCATGTCTAGGTTAACCAACTAATGAATAGAATTTCCTTGGGTATAACCTAGACAGTTTATTGTTTTTCCTTCTGGATCCCTGCTTAGAAATCGAGTCACAATTTAAATAAGAACTCCCAACCTTGGTTGAGTCTGCTCTGGTGGTACCATCCTACCGGGGTGTGTATAAACGCCGATAATTAAGCATGCCACTATTTAGTGGGTGAGGCGTCTACTCCAAAATCTTTGGAATACCCTCTAGGACCTCACCTTGACAATCCAGCTTAGTTGCTCACATGTATATAAAACTGTGATCGGTGGGGGGGGCATCGGCGATGGAGCCTCTATTATCAAAAAATTAATGGGAGGCACTGACTGCACTCAACGCTCCCAGAATGAGACCTTCAGACATGAGAGCTGGGCAGCTGGAAGAGACAACTGTGTCACAGTTGAGGCACCATATGCAACTTATCGTGGCTGCCTCAACAACATACAAGAGGAGAGTGCCCTTCTTGCACAGGCAACCAGGACCCAGTTTCACTCTTTCCCTGCAGAGGAGGGCACCTGTTGCCGCAGTGAGGGGGCATTAAGATCTCCACTTACATCTTTAGCCTTATTGAGAATAATGGTGTAGACCTTGGAGAACCCTGTGGTGGAAGGACCTTGTGAAAAGTACCTATATGCCTGGAAAGCTTATTGAATTAGCTTCTTCTTGCATGAGAGATCTTCCCTTCTTAAGCTATGTGGGCTTTGCTGAGAGAAAGAATCCGGTGACCACTTGTCTGTCTACAATTAAACCCAGAAAGTACATGCTTTAAAACTGAGAATTACTGAAATAATTGACATTTACCATTAAATAAGTGTAATTTGAGTGCAGATTACTTCCTGCCACTGGTATGATGGCCTGTCACAGTTAGTTAGATGATGGCGAGGTGCCAATCCCTGTTGAGAAGAACTTTGCCAAGGGATAGAGCACTTTGGTAAAATGTTGAGAAAACTTACTACCAATCTAAGTTTTGGTCTTAAGACAAAATCCTAACTTAAATTTAACTTAAATTTAACTTAAGTTTAACTTAGGATTTTGTCTTAAGTTTGTCTTAAGTTTTGGTCTTAAGACAAAATCCTAACTTAAGTTAAACTTAAGTTAAACTTAAGTTAGGATTTTGTCTTAAGACCAAAACTTAAGACAAACTTAAGACAACATCCTAACTTTACTACTCCTAAATGCCCTTTGTGAATATCAAAAGTCGTAAAGTTAGGATTTTGTCTCAGATTACTTTTGTGAATCGGGCCCTCTGTTCCTTGCTGAAACTAGTGATGTCGCTGCGCAGAGCGGCCTTCTGTGCCTCCAATTGAACGCCAGGGGATGAGACCGATGACTCAGTCTCTTTCAGGTATCTCTGACACATCCATCAACAAGGCTCTCAAAACTCCTCCCTGTGAAAACTCCAGCGACCCATTTGCCAACCAGCTGCAGATCTGGGGGGACCCCAGGCCAAATCTAGTGCTACCGGCAATTGGTCTGCGAGGCCCCTCACCAGCAGGTGTACATTGAGGACACGCTGGGCATCGTGGCTGGGTAATAAAAAATAGTAGAGGCAGGAGAAGGATCTATGTGCCGCAGAATAGAAAGTTTAGTTTTGCTGGGTCAGGTGGTGCTCCCACCATGCGTCTATGAAGGACAAATTGCCCCAAAAAATGGATAATAGAGTTGTGCCATGACCCGCATGGGCAGACCTGCTAGAGAAATCTATAGCATGGTCGCACACTTCATTAGGGTCACCCCCTAGGGCCCGTGGGGCATCAGGCATCTCACCCAGTAGACCGCCAAGCTTACCCGTGTATTCTGCAGTGAGCGGCGGGGGAGCATATGCGCAGAGTATCGAAACTAGGAAGCCCCATATAGTGCCTGTTACTGCCATCATGCCACACCTTTGACACCGCAAGAGGGACATGTCTACGAAGTAGAATGGCAGCGCCCCGTTAACCTCAATGAAATCCCGATTGGAAGACCTGTGAAAACCCCCGTTGGGCCAGGTATGGGCAGATGTTGCCCAATACATGGGCCTCCTGGAGCAAGAGGATGTCAGGACCAATTTTGTGAGCTGCTTTAAGTACTGCCCACGTTTAATTCTGTCTAGCATGCATTTCCATACCATGAGAGGAATGATAACCTACCTGGGGGCTCGCCTCCTTTCTCCTCTCCTACGTTATCTGGTCTAACAGGCATAATGCAAGGTGGTTGGGTATGACATATGTGCAGTGCTATCAGTGGAATCAACCATACAAAAAACTCCCCTCACCCCAGCCCCTCCCAGAACACCCTCCTCATAATTCTCAAACTAGAAGTACCTGCCGTGGTGCAACTAGGGACAGTATCCAACTGGGCTAACCTGAGGTGTGTGTCTCCCCTATGAGCAAACCCACTCCCCAACTATCTAAAAGGACAAGCCTCACAATGAACTAACAAACACAACCCGCAAAAGGAAATTAACAATGATGATGATCATGGCGCTATCATATCTGCTCTAAAGGGTCATTTACAATCTTTCCTTGGAGAGTGGATGTGTTCCAGATGCATGGAAACACATTGTTATTCGCCTATTGTTAAAGAAAGCTTCTGGACCCGGCGGGTCAGCTGCTCTCATTCTTTTTGATTCGAGTGCAGCTTTTGACACAATCTCCCACTCAATTCTTTGTCAGAGACTAGATGAAATAGGAGTCACAGGAGTCAGTGAAGGGCCTTTATTATTAGACACATTGGCTTGATTGTGGAGTGCTGCAGGGAACTTCTAAGAGCCCTACGCTTTCTACTGTGTATGTCCGACCTTTATCAGACCTTCATCAGACATCATCTGTGTCTTAGGTTTTACTATGGTGTCATATGCAGACAACACTCAGATTGTCATCTCCCTTTCACAAAACACTGATTCAACATTTGAAAGACTCACAACTGGTCTGGGGCAGGTGACCAGCTGGATGGGAATTGGTTACCACAAGCTGAACGGGGAAACAACTGAGGTTATGGTGATTGAAAAAATCCCTTACTTTGGGATCAATTCCTCTAGCCCCCATGTTTGGGGGAACACCCTCCCCCAGACCAGAAGTAAAGAGCCTTGGGGTCATTCTGAATAAAGATCTAACTATGAGCTCTCAGGCAAGGAAAGTTGCAGGTACCTGCTTTGGCCTTACAAGATCTCTGGAATGTCGGAGGACGGTGGTCCAAGGCTTGGTACTTTCCTTGCTTGACTATGGCAACTCTGTCTATCTAGGAAGCCCCTCTTATGTTACTAGAAAGTTGCAGGTCACTGAGAATGCCGCGGCTCCGGCACTACTGTGCCTGCTCAGAATTTAATCAGCACTGTTGGCTCTTGTCCGACTTAATTGGCTGCTTATTAACAAAGGAATAGAATTCAAAGACTTATGCATTTCTCATAGGATAAAACATTTGCCTTGCCCACTTCCCCTGTAGTGGGTATCCAGATTTTCAGCCATTCAAAAATGAATGAGGTAGGGGTATTCCCTTCCAGGCCTTCTGGTATAACCACTATGTACAGGTTGTAACATTTAGATCTGCCTTCCGCATCCTCCACTTGGGCCTCTAAATACCCCACCAAGCGTTGCACAGTCACCAGGTGGGATTCATAGGATTTGACTGTGTCTTCAGTCTCGGATACCCTGGATCTCAGTAACTCTGTGTACAGCATTCTTTAGGTTTTGGCGGATCAGAGCAAGGTTGACTTTGAGTTCCCCCATAGTGAGTTTGAGGTCTCTGGCTGCCTGCAGAACGGAGGATGTCTGTAGCCCCTCAGCCGGCTGTGTTCCCCCCCCCAACCACTCCAGTTTTATCAGCAGGTGCCGTTTGTTTAGGGAATTTATCTATCCTTTGTTGGTAGGCAGAGCCAGCTGGCTTGTCTTGTGCCATGTCTGGTGTCGAAGGGGGCATTCGCTGGTGAAGGGAACGGATGAAGAAGATCGGGGGGTTGCCTCAACCAGAGTCCATGGCGCAACTGAGACAGCAGGCTCAACAGCAGGCTTGAGCAGTAAAGGAAGCAGTTGGCAATTTCACACCCTCAGCTGCCCTTGGGGTATAAGCAAGAAGGCCACCAAGGTGTGTACAAGGTCAGTATAGGCCGTAGTAGCGGCTCGTGGAGGGAGTGCTGCGGGGTGGTGAGGCGGGGCGGGGGAGGAGCAGGGTGGGGGGTAGTAAACTATGGGATACGGCCAAACAGAGGTAAGTAAACAAATAAATAAATAAAACGAATTTCGATGCGCGCGCTGCCTCGCATTTGGCAATGCAGCGCGCGCAATGAAATTCGTTTTATTTATTTATTTGTTTACTTACCTCTGTTTCGCCGTATGCTGTAGTTTACTACCCCCCACCCTGCTCCTCCCCCGCCCCGCCCCACCGCTCCGCAGCACTCCCTCCACGAGCCGCTACTGATAGGCCGCACTGCAGCATTTGGACTGGCCCTAGTCGTGCTAGTCGCTCCATTGAGGTGAGCCCGCAGCAGCGGCGTCACTAGGGGGGTGCGGGGGGTGCGGACCGCACCGGGTGACACCATCACATGGGGTGACACCGTGAGCCTCTGCTTTAAATCGCTACATAAATCAGGAGGAATCCTCCTGATTTATGTAGCGATTTAAAGCAGAGGCTCACGAGGGGGTGACACCATGAGTTACCGTACTGGGTGACACCAACCCTAGTGACGCCACTGGCCCGCAGCAGGGTATTAGTGCCATGCGGCTCGAATATGCCGCCGGAAATGGTCTCCCCCACAGGGTCGCTCTGGGCTGTTAGGGAAGGATGGGGCTAGGGCCCAACAGAGCAGGCTGCAGGTCCACGGCAGCAGCGGCCCGTCAGTGCTAATGCAGGGCAAGGGGACTGTGGGATGCGGACTCCCAAAGTTGGTCCAAGCCGCATATGCCGCTTGTTAGACCTAGCATCCTTGGCGTGGGTCTCCCTTCCATTTTTTCATAATGCCTCCACTGTTGCCGATATGTTTTTGCTGGACTAGATGCTCATGGGCACTTTGCCGCTGCTAATCAGTGCCAAAGTGCAAGTGCTCCCTATCGTGAATTGATGTAAGTATTAGTGACTCCATGATTGGATGATTGGTTTACTTGTCAGTCCCTAGTACCGTGCACTGAGTGTGCCCAGGGCTTGTAAATCCAATGCTGCTGGTGGGCTTGCAGCACGGGTTGTGCCACCCACAGAAGCAGCTTGTAAAGTGTGTCTCAGGCCTGCCATTGCAGAGCCTGTGTGCAGCCTAGGGCTGCCATGTCGACTTGGTGCTAGGTTGTGTATTCCTTGTCTGGAGATTGAGTGACAGGGGCTGGGGGTGGCTACAGGAGACAGGGTGAGTCAGCACAGGGCTGAATAGAAAGATCTGCATCCAGAGTGGAGGGAGGAGTTGCACCTGGGTCTGAATAGGGCTGTGCCTGCCTTCCACAATGCTGGCTCCACCTCCTGCCGGGCGGCTGAGCACTCTGCCCCACATTCTGAAAGGAAAGAAGGAGTCAGAAAAACAAAGTGCTCCAGGACTGACCAGAACTGGTTTTGGACTAGGCAGAGGCCTCTCTGCCTCCAGAGAACAAAGAGAATCAGGGTATAAGAGGGGCACCCAGACCCCAGGAAAATTAGATCACTTTTGGGAACAAGAAGAAACCTTTGCTGAGGAGCAGAACCAAGAAGAAACTGAGGAGAGACTATCCCTAAGCCTGAAGTGCTGCTTGGGGGATTGGCCTGCAGTGGTTTGCCTGACTGCCAAAGAAAGGAGAAAGGAGCTTTTGCTTTGCTGTGACTTTCATCAACTTGTGAAGGATCTCCAAGGGCTTGGAAGAGAGCTTGCCCCCTGACCGAAGTCCCAGGACCATTGGACTTCACCCCCTTTGTGAATTGCTGCTGGAAACTCTGTTTCAGTGGCTACAGAGGTAGGGAGCTGTGACCGACTCTCACGACCGACTCGGTGTCCTGTAAGCACCGCATCGAAGCCCCGTCTCGCCCTGCAACGCACGGCCCTGGTCTCACCGACTCCGTCAACAAGCCGCTGCCTGCACCGCATCGAGGGACAACGCGTCCTGCAACGCTTCGCTACGCCAAATCGAACTGGTCCGACCGACACGGTCACTGCTGCTGAGTTCGAGTCCTGTGACCGCACCGGAGTTGGGCACCGCTCGCACGCTTTGCGACGCACCGCCCGACTCGCACCGCTGTCCGGACTGATCGACGCCAGCTCCTGAATCCGGCTCCGTCGCCGCACCGCAACCTGCCAGCACCGCATCGAAGCACCGTCTCGCCCTGCAACGCACGGCCCTGGTCTCACCGACTCCGTCTCGACGACGTCAACGAGCCGCTGCCTGCACCGCATCAAGGGACAACGCGTCCTGCAACGCTTCCATTTTTGCATCGCGACGAACAGCCATCCGGCTCGCACGCCCGTGCCTGCCGCTTCAAGTAAAAGGTACTGTGACCGAGTCTGTCTACGCTGTGTTGGCCCGTCTCGACGCGGTCAGCTGGATTTGTTAGACTCTGTTTGTTCTCGACATCGCCGTAGCCGGAGGAGGCTACCGACTCGCACAGAACCTTGAATTAAGCCTTTTTGATCAGAACTAAGCACTCTTGACAGTATTGTGGATTATTTTTGTCGTTTATGGTCTTGTGATAAATCTATATAAAGTATACCTATTTTTATAAATATATAACCTGTGTGGTGTCCATCTGTAGTGTTGTCACTTGATTACTGTATGTGTTCACAAATGCTTTACACACTGCCTCTGAACTAAGCCTGTCTGCTCGTGCCAAGCTACCAAGAGGGTGAGCAGGGGTTATTTCGGGAGTGTACCTACTTTCCCTGACTAGACTCAAGGGTCCCTATTTGGACAAAGGTACCTACCTCTGCCAACTAGAGACCCCCAAATCTAACATTGGTGGTCAGCGGTGAGGATTCTGGACTTGCATTTGTGACTCATGTACAGTGATTGGTGAACACTACTTAGTGAGTGCAGACCAAAACGCAACCACATACTTTTATAGCATTTTTTCTGGGATTTCCTATTTTTGCAAATGCCAAGTTCAGTCACTATGGAGAAACCAGCATCAGTAGCCTCTGTTGAGTGTGATTGGGAAGAAGAGAGGCTAGAATGCTACACCCTCAAGCAGCTCAGGCAATTCTGCAAAAAGTTTAAAGTGTCCATGACCGGACTCTCCAGGAAGGAGGACCTTCAAAAGGCGCTGAGGGCCTGGGTCGAATCAAGGAGTGCCCCTGTGGAGGGGGCTGAGAATGCAGAAGGGCAGCTGGAGGGGCTATTGGGTCTAGGGGATAAAAGACCACCTTCCCCAGTAGGTAGCAGTGTTTCTGCCAGAGGACTGTCTCCAGAGGAGTTGGAGGACAGGAAAGAGAGTAGGATGCACGAAATGGAGCTGACCAAGCTCAAGCTGAATGGGCAGTTAGAATTCGAAATGCAAACTAGGAAATTGGCCCTAGAGGAAAAGAAAATGCAGTTTGAACATGAGAAAGTTTTGAGGGAGTTGGAATTGAAGGCCAAGAGCTTAGAGATGACTCCCTCTGGTGGCAGTGTACCGCCTGTGCCTGTTGAAGCTAGGGTGTATATTCCAAAAGATGTGGTTAAGGAATTTTTTTAAAATGATGACATAGGGCAGTGGTTCAAAGCCTATGAGGTAGCCATGTCTTCCCACCGGGTCCCTGAGAAGGATTGGGGAGCGGGGTTGTGGGGACGGTTCCTCAGTGAAGGGCGGGATACCTTGTTGGATTTGCCCTCTGAAGTCTATAATTCGTACAGCCACATGAAGGATGCCTTAATGACTAGGTATGGTTTGACCCCTGAGCTTTATAGGCAAAGGTTCAGGAACTGTAGTAAGATTGAAAGCAGTACCTGGGTTGAATATGTGACCTTCTTTTGCAGAGCCTTGGATGGTTGGGTAAAGGGTAGCAAAGCGACTGATTTTCAGGCGCTCTTTGATTGCCTGGGAGCACTTGTCCGGTAATTGTTTTCCTGAGCTACGCCAGCACCTGATTAATAGTAAGCTGACTAACCCTAGGCAGCTTGCTGAGGAGGCGGACTGCTGGGTGAGTACCCGGGTCCACAAGGGTCACGTGGGAGACTCCGCCAAGGGTGGGCAGGGTCCCCAGCAGAAGAGTGGGGGGAACAAGGGTAAACAGAGGGAGTTCCATAAAGGGCCCCAAAGTAAACCCCAAGGGAACCAAGGGAAAGGTTCCCAGCCTCCCCCTGAGAAGAAGCCAGTGGCCCTGACAGGCCCCCCTGTTCCCCAGGGACCACTGGTGTGTTACAAGTGTGGCGCCCCTGGCCACAAGGCAAACGATCCTCGTTGCCCTTTGCATGGAAAACCAGCACCCACGAGTGCAGTCCCCCGGCAGTTGGCTAGTGTAGCCCTGGGGGAGGAGTTGGGTGCCCAAGGTGGGGGATCCCACAGTGTTTTCCCTTGTCTCATTAGGAGACTCTGAGATGGTCCCTAGGACCCCGCTGCCTGAGAACACTAAGAAATACAGGCAGTGGGTGACCATCAATGGCCATAGGGTGGAGGCTCTGAGAGACACAGGAGCCAGTGTGACAGCTGTCAAGTGTCACCTGGTGTCTAAAGAGCAGGTTATCCCTGATGCATTCTATCCGGTTGTTGCCGCTGACAACACAGAGAGTCACTGCAAGGTGGCTCAGGTTCCCTTTGAGTGGGGGGGGGTCTCGGGTACTCTTCAAGTAGCTCTGAGGCCAGCCATGCCTTTTGACTGTTTGTTAGGGAACGATTTGGAGAGCTCACTTTGGGCTAAGGTGGTGCGGAGTGCGCATTTAGAAATGTTGGGCTTGTCTGATTGGGCATGTGTGACCACCCGGTCAATGGCAGCTAAAGGTGTTCAAGAGGACCTGGAGCCTGAGAGGGAGGCCCAGGTGCCTGCCGGAGAGAGAGGAGGCAGGGGGCGTGGGAAACCGGCCCCCGAAGTTCCCACGGTCCAGGAGGAGGCAGACCCTGAGGGGGATGCCCTGGAGCCTACAGGGGAACAGGTAGCTGAACTGGGGGACCTACCTGAGCTGACCCATTGGCAGCAAGAAGGAGGACCCTCCAGGGAAGAGTTCTGCGAGGAGCAGAACGCATGCCCCTCTCTCGTGGGTCTGAGGCAACAGGCCACAGACCAGGCAGCAGGTGATCAGTCTGGATCACATTGGGTTTACTGGGAGAATGGTCTCCTGTATTCAGAGCCTAAGGTTGCTGAGCCTGGGTCAGCCCGTGTGCTGGTGGTACCACAGCGCTTCAGAGCCTTCCTACTGGGGTTGGCTCATGATGTACCGTTAGCAGGACATCTGGGGCAGGACAAGACCTTTGACATGCTTGTTACCCATTTCTATTGGCCCCAGATGCGCAGGAGTGCCGCCACTCACTGCAGGACATGCCAGACTTGCCAGGCAAGTGGAAAGAGTGGGAGGAAGCACAAGGCTCCTCTCCAGCCATTCCCTGTGGTCAGCACCCCCTTTGAACGGGTGGGTATTGATATTGTGGGGCCACTGGACCCCAAGACAGCCATGGGCAACTGGTTTATCCTGGTCTTGGTGGACCATGCCACCCGGTACCCTGAAGCCATCCCTCTGAGGACCGTGACGGCCCCCGTGGTGGGACGGGCACTGATGGGAATTTTCTCACGAGTGGGATTCCCTCAAAAGGTGGTGTCTGACAGAGGTACCAACTTCGTGTCCAAGTACATGAAGTCCCTGTGGCAGGAGTGCGGTGTAACTTACAAGTTCACCACTCCTTACCACCCTCAAGGAAATGGGCTGGTTGAGAGATTCAACCGGACCCTCAAGGGCATGATTATGGGTCTGGAAGAACCCATGAGGCGTAAATGGGACGTCCTCTTACCATGCCTGTTGTTTGCATACCGGGAGGTGCCACAGAAGTCTCTAGGGTTCAGTCCCTTTGAGCTCCTCTATGGACACCCGGTGCGCGGACCTCTGAGTTTGGTCAAGGAAGGCTGGGAGCAATCTCCCAGGAAACCTCCCCAGGATGTATACAGCTACATGCTGGCCTTCAGGAACCAGACTAGGCGTTTCAGAGAACTTGCTGAGGCAAATCTGGAAGCCAGCCAGGAGGAGATGAATTGGTGGTACGACCAGAATGCCACTCTGGTAGAGCTTCAGCCTGGTCAGAAAGTGTGGGTCATGGCCCCTGTGGAGCCTTGTGCGCTCCAGGACAGGTGGACTGGCCCTTTTACGGTGGTGGAGCGCAAGAGTCCAGTTACCTATTTGGTGGACTTGCAGTCTCCCAGGAACCCCTTGCGGGTCCTGCATGTGAACCGCCTGAAGCCCCACTTGGAGAGGTCCCAAGTGGGCAGGCTCTTAGCTACAGACGATGGAATGGAAGAGGAGACCGAGCCTCTTCCTGACCTCCTGTCAGCCCGAGAGCAAGATGGATCAGTGGAGGGAGTAAACCTCTCTACCTCCCTGACACCTGAGCAGCAGGGTGACTGTCGCCAACTGTTGGGACAGTTCCCTGACCTGTTCTCCCTGGTTCCCAGTGTCACTCATTGGTGCGTCCATGATGTGGACACTGGGGACAGTCTTCCTGTGAAGCACAAGGCTTACAGGGTGACTGACAGGGTCAGAGCCTGCATCAAGGAGGAGGTCTCCAAGATGTTTGCGCTAGGGGTGATTGAGTCCTCTAACAGCCCTTGGGCCAGCCCAGTGGTCTTGGTTCCAAAGGCTGCCGCGCCTGGTGCCACCCCAGAACTCCGGTTCTGTGTGGACTACAGGGGACTCAATTCCGTCACCAGGACTGACGCCCACCCCATCCCCAGAGCTGATGAGCTCATAGATCGGTTAGGGGCTGCGCGGTACCTCAACACGTTTGACTTAACGTCGGGGTACTGGCAGATCGCCTTAACTGATGGGGCAAAAGAGAGGTCAGCATTCTCCACCCCAGATGGGCACTACCAGTTCCGGGTGATGCCCTTTGGGATGAAGAATGCCCCTGCCACCTTTCAGAGGTTGGTCAACCAGGTGTTGGTTGGACTGGAGGATTTCAGTGCCGCCTACCTGGATGACATCGCAGTGTTCAGTGCCAGTTGGGAAGAACATCTGCGCCACCTCTGGGAAGTGTTGATGGCGCTGCGGAGAGCAGGCCTCACAATCAAGGCGAGTAAGTGCCAGATTGGGCAGGGTTCTGTGGTGTACTTGGGACACCAGGTTGGGAGCGGCCAGGTGGCGCCCCTCCAACCGAAAATTGATACCATTCTGGCTTGGGAGCCCCCAAGACCCAGACAGAGGTGAGAGCCTTCCTAGGACTCACCGGGTATTACAGGAGATTCGTCAAGGAGTATGGCAGCATTGTTGCCCCCTTGACAGAGCTGACTTCCAAGAAGCAGCCCAGGAAAGTGATTTGGACTGACGCCTGTCAAAAAGCTTTTGACACCTTGAAGACTGCCATGTGCACGGCGCCTGTGCTCCAGGCACCCAACTTCTCCAATGAGTTCATTGTTCAGACCGACGCTTCAGAGCATGGTGTAGGGGCTGTTCTATCACAGATCAATGAGGAGGGCCTAGACCAACCTGTAGCCTTCATCAGTAGGAGGTTACTTCCCCGGGAACAGAGATGGAGTGCTATTGAGCGTGAGGCATTTGCTGTGGTCTGGGCACTGAAGAAGCTGAGACCATACCTGTTCGGGACTCACTTCCGGGTTCAGACAGACCACAGGCCCCTCAGATGGTTGATGCAGATGAGGGGTGAGAATCCAAAGCTGTTGAGGTGGTCCATTTCCCTACAGGGGATGGACTTTACGGTGGAACACCGCCCTGGTACAGAACACGCCAATGCTGATGGACTGTCCAGATTTTTCCGCCTTAGCGATGAGAACTCCCTAGGGGTAGGATAGTTCTCCCCACATTTCAGCTGGAGGGGACACGTGTTAGACCTAGCATCCTTGGCGTGGGTCTCCCTTCCATTTTTTCATAATGCCTCCACTGTTGCCGATATGTTTTTGCTGGACTAGATGCTCATGGGCACTTTGCCGCTGCTAATCAGTGCCAAAGTGCAAATGCTCCCTATCGTGAATTGATGTAAGTATTAGTGACTCCATGATTGGATGATTGGTTTACTTGTCAGTCACTAGTACCGTGCACTGAGTGTGCCCAGGGCTTGTAAATCCAATGCTGCTGGTGGGCTTGCAGCACGGGTTGTGCCACCCACAGAAGCAGCTTGTAAAGTGTGTCTCAGGCCTGCCATCGCAGAGCCTGTGTGCAGCCTAGGGCTGCCATGTCGACATGGTGAGTGCACCCACTTACCAGTCCCTAAACCTTCCCTTTACTGCATGTTGGTCACCCCTAAAGTAGGCCCTAGGGCAGGGTGCATTGTAAGTATAAGGTAGGACATGCCCTGGTGTGTGTGGCGTGTCCTAATAGTGAATTACAGCCATTTTCGTTTTTCACTATTGCAAGGCTACCTGCTCCCCATAGGCCAGAATGGGCAGACTGACTATTACACCTTATAGTCAGAACTGACCCAGGGAACATGGTAGAAAAACGAATTTAGTATGCCTGAACTCAGGATGATAAAATACATCTTTTAGTGAAGTTGGTTTTAACATTCTGTGTTTGAAAATACCACTTTTAGAAAGTGGGTATTTTCTTGCCTAACTATCCAAGCCTGCCTCTGCTAGGTTGTGTATTCCTTGTCTGGAGATTGAGTGACAGGGGCTGGGGGTGGCTACAGGAGACAGGGTGAGTCAGCACAGGGCTGAATAGAAAGATCTGCATCCAGAGTGGAGGGAGGAGTTGCACCTGGGTCTGAATAGGGCCGTGCCTGCCTTCCACAATGCTGGCTCCACCTCCTGCCGGGCGGCTGAGCACTCTGCCCCACATTCTGAAAGGAAAGAAGGAGTCAGAAAAACAAAGTGCTCCAGGACTGACCAGAACTGGTTTTGGACTAGGCAGAGGCCTCTCTGCCTCCAGAGAACAAAGAGAATCAGGGTATAAGAGGGGCACCCAGACCCCAGGAAAATTAGATCACTTTTGGGAACAAGAAGAAACCTTTGCTGAGGAGCGGAACCAAGAAGAAACTGAGGAGAGACTATCCCTAAGCCTGAAGTGCTGCTTGGGGGATTGGCCTGCAGTGGTTTGCCTGACTGCCAAAGAAAGGAGAAAGGAACTTTTGCTTTGCTGTGACTTTCATCAACTTGTGAAGGATCTCCAAGGGCTTGGAAGAGAGCTTGCCCCCTGACCGAAGTCCCAGGACCATTGGACTTCACCCCCTTTGTGAATTGCTGCTGGAAACTCTGTTTCAGTGGCTACAGAGGTAGGGAGCTGTGACCGACTCTCACGACCGACTCGGTGTCCTGTAAGCACCGCATCGAAGCCCCGTCTCGCCCTGCAACGCAGGGCCCTGGTCTCACCGACTCCGTCAACGAGCCGCTGCCTGCACCGCATCGAGGGACAACGCGTCCTGCAACGCTTCGCTACGCCAAATCGAACTGGTCCGACCGACACGGTCACTGCTGCTGAGTTCGAGTCCTGTGACCGCACCGGAGTTGGGCACCGCTCGCGCGCTTTGCGACGCGCCGCCCGACTCGCACCGCTGTCCGGACTGATCGACTCCAGCTCCTGAATCCGGCTCCGTCGCCGCACCGCAACCTGCCAGCACCGCATCGAAGCACCGCCTCGCCCTGCAACGCACGGCCCTGGTCTCACCGACTCCGTCTCGACGACGTCAACGAGCCGCTGCCTGCACCGCATCGAGGGACAACGCGTCCTGCAACGCTTCCATTTTTGCATCGCGACGAACAGCCATCCGGCTCGCACGCCCGTGCCTGCCGCTTCAAGTAAAAGGTACTGTGACCGAGTCTGTCTACGCTGTGTTGGCCCGTCTCGACGCAGTCAGCTGGATTTGTTAGACTCTGTTTGTTCTCGACATCGCCGTAGCCGGAGGAGGCTACCGACTCGCACAGAACCTTGAATTAAGCCTTTTTGATCAGAACTAAGCACTCTTGACAGTATTGTGGATTATTTTTGTCGTTTATGGTCTTGTGATAAATCTATATAAAGTATACCTATTTTTATAAATATATAACCTGTGTGGTGTCCATCTGTAGTGTTGTCACTTGATTACTGTATGTGTTCACAAATGCTTTACACACTGCCTCTGAACTAAGCCTGTCTGCTCGTGCCAAGCTACCAAGAGGGTGAGCAGGGGTTATTTCGGGAGTGTACCTACTTTCCCTGACTAGACTCAAGGGTCCCTATTTGGACAAAGGTACCTACCTCTGCCAACTAGAGACCCCCAAATCTAACATTGGTGGTCAGCGGTGAGGATTCTGGACTTGCATTTGTGACTCATGTACAGTGATTGGTGAACACTACTTAGTGAGTGCAGACCAAAACGCAACCACATACTTTTATAGCATTTTTTCTGGGATTTCCTATTTTTGCAAATGCCAAGTTCAGTCACTATGGAGAAACCAGCATCAGTAGCCTCTGTTGAGTGTGATTGGGAAGAAGAGAGGCTAGAATGCTACACCCTCAAGCAGCTCAGGCAATTCTGCAAAAGTTTAAAGTGTCCATGACTGGACTCTCCAGGAAGGAGGACCTTCAAAAGGCGCTGAGGGCCTGGGTCGAATCAAGGAGTGCCCCTGTGGAGGGGGCTGAGAATGCAGAAGGGCAGCTGGAGGGGCTATTGGGTCTAGGGGATAAAAGACCACCTTCCCCAGTAGGTAGCAGTGTTTCTGCCAGAGGACTGTCTCCAGAGGAGTTGGAGGACAGGAAAGAGAGTAGAATGCACGAAATGGAGCTGACCAAGCTCAAGCTGAATGGGCAGTTAGAATTCGAAATGCAAACTAGGAAATTGGCCCTAGAGGAAAAGAAAATGCAGTTTGAACATGAGAAAGTTTTGAGGGAGTTGGAATTGAAGGCCAAGAGCTTAGAGATGACTCCCTCTGGTGGCAGTGTACCGCCTGTGCCTGTTGAAGCTAGGGTGTATATTCCAAAAGATGTGGTTAAGATTTTGTTTTAAAATGATGACATAGGGCAGTGGTTCAAAGCCTATGAGGTAGCCATGTCTTCCCACCGGGTCCCTGAGAAGGATTGGGGAGCGGGGTTGTGGGGACGGTTCCTCAGTGAAGGGCGGGATACCTTGTTGGATTTGCCCTCTGAAATCTATAATTCGTACAGCCACATGAAGGATGCCTTAATGACTAGGTATGGTTTGACCCCTGAGCTTTATAGGCAAAGGTTCAGGAACTGTAGTAAGATTGAAAGCAGTACCTGGGTTGAATATGTGACCTTCTTTTGCAGAGCCTTGGATGGTTGGGTAAAGGGTAGCAAAGCGACTGATTTTCAGGCGCTCTTTGATTTGATTTCCTGGGAGCACTTGTCCGGTAATTGTTTTCCTGAGCTACGCCAACACCTGATTGATAGTAAGCTGACTAACCCTAGGCAGCTTGCTGAGGAGGCGGACTGCTGGGTGAGTACCCGGGTCCACAAGGGTCACGTGGGAGACTCCGCCAAGGGTGGGCAGGGTCCCCAGCAGAAGAGTGGGGGGGACAAGGGTAAACAGAGGGAGTTCCATAAAGGGCCCCAAAGTAAACCCCAAGGGAACCAAGGGAAAGAAGCCAGTGGCCCTGACAGGCCCCCCTGTTCCCCAGGGACCACTGGTGTGTTACAAGTGTGGCGCACCTGGCCACAAGGCAAACGGTCCTCGTTGCCCTTTGCATGGAAAACCAGCACCCACGAGTGCAGTCCCCTGGCAGTTGGCTAGTGTAGCCCTGGGGGAGGAGTTGGGTGCCCAAGGTGGGGGGGATCCCACAGTGTTTCCCTTGTCTCATTAGGAGACTCTGAGATGGTCCCTAGGACCCCGCTGCCTGAGAACACTAAGAAATACAGGCAGTGGGTGACCATCAATGGCCATAGGGTGGAGGGTCTGAGAGACACAGGAGCCAGTGTGACAGCTGTCAAGTGTCACCTGGTGTCTAAAGAGCAGGTTATCCCTGATGCATTCTATCCGGTTGTTGCGGCTGACAACACAGAGAGTCACTGCAAGGTGGCTCAGGTTCCCTTTGAGTGGGGGGGGTCTCGGGTACTCTTCAAGTAGCTGTGATGCCAGCCATGCCTGTTGACTGTTTGTTAGGGAACGATTTGGAGAGCTCACCTTGGGCTAAGGTGGAGCGGAGTGCGCATTTAGAAATGTTGGGCTTGCCTGATTGGGCATGTGTGACCACCCGGTCAATGGCAGCTAAAGGTGTTCAAGAGGACCTGGAGCCTGAGAGGGAGGCCCAGGTGCCTGCCGGAGAGAGAGGAGGCAGGGGGCGCGGGAAACCAGCCCCCGAAGTTCCCACGGTCCAGGAGGAGGCAGACCCTGAGGGGGATGCCCTGGAGCCTACAGGGGAACAGGTAGCTGAACTGGGGGACCTACCTGAGCTGACCCATTGGCAGCAAGAAGGAGGACCCTCCAGGGAAGAGTTCTGCGAGGAGCAGAACGCATGCCCCTCTCTCGTGGGTCTGAGGCAACAGGCCACAGACCAGGCAGCAGGTGATCAGTCTGGATCACATTGGGTTTACTGGGAGAATGGAAGTGTTGAAAGGCCAAGAAGGGTCAGAGTCACCATTCGCCCATGCGGCCCCCTCCACTTCTGTGTGAAATCTCCCCACAGACTGCCATCTGCACTCCCAAAGGTGTGCCAGAGAGCGGCAGCCTGGTTGCACTTTTTTGATAATTTAGTATTTGACTGAGTCCATGACTTGATCAACCATATTCTGTGGAATTTCTTTTTTTTTTATAGTTCTGTATTTTTATGTTATTATGGGCATGGTTATTGGTTTTGGTTCAAGTTGGGTTAGCCGACCATGCTGATTATTGTATGTGAATATATTAAAATATCACAATGAGTGTAGGAATGGATTTTGAGTCAGGGACAGATCTGCAAGTTCCATAAGGAGCACAGATACCACGAAAGTGTCATTGGAACTGCACTTGGGGTACAGTTTTACTCTAGCATTGATGGTACCTGACCTGTATCTCTAGGTCATGGTTGGGCAAATCTGTGCTCTAATGTAAAGTTCAGTGAAGCACACAGACCTCTCACTAATCAGTCGAAACCTGCAAAGGGGCGGTAAGCAGGTAAGAGTAATACTACGGCCTAGTGTCTATGCTGCTACAGTAATTTATTGAAACAAAATATTGATGCAGTGTTATAGCCTTGTTTGCACAGCAGAAGACGCTGATGCACTTTCTTAGTCTGCTTGCACAAAGAAAATACTGTTACTGTACCGCACACTTGCACTTTAAGCTTGATCTAGGTCTCAATGAATTACAAAGTTGACTTGCACAACGATCTGTAAGGTCAATCAGACTTCAATGTACGATTATGAATGAAACTACAAAACGTTAAGGACATCTTGGTGAAGCTGTGAAAAGAAACGTATAAAAAAAAAAAGTTTACAGTATGGCTTGTAATTATAGATTCTTATTATATACAGGCGATTATTAATTATATGAATGTGACAATGTTTTATATATTGTATTGTTCTTTAAGATGTTTTATTTGCAATGATTTTTATTAATCAAGCAATAAAGAATTACTTACTTAATCACTGTATATTTTCATTAAGGATGCTCACTCATAATATACGCCTACACCAGGACTGCACCAATCCCTGAAGAGTCCTTTACCTAACCAGCTATCTGTTTTCAGATATTGGGATGGGCTTCAGAGTAGCCTCATGCGCTAAAACCACACCAGGTGCACACAGCTGTGCTCACATGTTCAAGTGCAGTCAGACCAGGACCTCTTAACCCAGCTGTGCAGCAGCAGACCTTATAACAGAGTTTACAGTGAGTGAGACTCAGTTGATGAGACTCACTCACAATAAAAGTCAGAAACCAGGTCATCCAAAAGCAAAACATCCATTGCTGCAGACCCCTCAGCGTCTTTATTACATATACATGAATTAAAA
The DNA here is from genome assembly GCA_963921515.1 of Calotriton arnoldi. Classification (NCBI taxonomy): domain Eukaryota; kingdom Metazoa; phylum Chordata; class Amphibia; order Caudata; family Salamandridae; genus Calotriton; species Calotriton arnoldi. Next base: position 1,211,545 of record CAWUFW010004257.1, on the reverse strand, counting down.
TGTTAAGAAAGTCTGGGTTGAAGAACTTTAGCAAAATGGGAGAAAATCGATAACCCGTCATGTTATCTTTCTGGTTTTGTGAGTTTGAAAATATTCAACTAATTTCGAGCGACAAGGATCTTACTCATTAAAGATCCCTATAGAATTGCTCCTATATATGATATAGAATCAGACACAACATAAGATTCATCACATTCATCAAAGATGCTTTCAATACAATAATGTTATTTCTAAACTTTTGAGAAATGTAACATTTTATCAGCTTTATTCTATCTACCCCATGTAATACTTACCTCTAATCTTTATTAGGAAACCACATGCACTACTTGTTAACAGATTATTTAACTTTAACCTAAATCCTTTAATACATTTGCAGATATACTTATGCAATAAATTTGGTATAAGGATTTGATTAATTTAAGAAACATCTGATTTGAGTGCCATTTTCTCCTTTTTAGACACAAAATAAATGATAAAAGAAACTTGCTACACATCACAATTATTAGGAATAGAAATGTTGTTAGATTTATTTGGGTGAAATATTCTTTAATTAAATCAGCTACATTAAATTCTGGTTAGAAATGAGTTATAAAATTTCCATCTCCCAACTTTTTTACAGTGAAATCAAGATCCAGAGTAGCAATGATTAGGGCAGTGCCACTGAAAATATGTGGCAGTGGAGCACCAAACTATATAAAATGGTTAAATAAATTATGCGGCAAGTAAAGGCAAATTATGCAGCACATTTTTGTATAGTATTACTTTATTACACATGGCAAGACTCCCTGGCCAAATATTTTGCCTCAATTGTACAAGTTTAACAAATCAAATACAAAAATAAGGAACTGAAAGATGGACAGTTAACCTTTTGAAGGGCCTACCACTGCGCAAAAAACACATCACAACATTTTAGTAACCTTTTATCCGGTTCAGCTAGCAACAAAGCTTTTTTATTTTTAAAATCTGCAGATTATGCAGCTGATGATGGATAATGAGCAAATGAGGAAAATCCATCATCATGCGTGAAAGCCTTGGCTCCAGAATCACATAATTCCAGTGGCTCTGATCTAAAGTAAATATTGCACCAATTTACCATTTTGCTTGTAGAAATATGATCCAAAATAGTCTAGAGCCATGAAAAAGTGAGGCAAATGTTTATTTCTTAGAATAAAAAATGCAGATTCTCCAAGAATGAGAAAGCTTTCAAGATTCAATTGCAGACTTGACAGCATTCTGGGTCCTATCTGGTGTGTATTTGGATGTCGAGCTTTTTGCTAATATATGGCAAATTATTTGATTACAAGCTCTTGCAAAAATAAAGTAATCACAATTGCATTCTATAAGCTTAACCTTAATGTTATTCTAAACAGAAGTACTACTTTTATTTGAACGATAAACATTTAAGAGATATATAATTGTATTTTACCAAATGTTATCACTGCATTCATTTAGAAGTAATTATCCACCTTTTTCATCACCTCACATCATAGTTTTTGTGCAGTAAGTGTTCCCTTCGTGCAGAATATCTATGCTCAGTACAACATAGACACTCTTGACTATGGCGCATGGGTTCCTGCATTGGTGCATGGCTGTCACAGGTCTGCCAGCACAGGGAGAGAGCAGAAATGTGCCACTTCTCTATAGATATGTTGCAGTTCTGCTGTCAGGTCACTTCCAAATGTGGTCATTAGATGGCACTGTTGCCTTTGCAAGAAATGATTTGCAACGAAAACCACAGTTCACATATGAACAGATTTACTGCCGTAACATGAACCAGATCCAGCATTATCTTTCATTTTTCCAAACAGTTGAGTAAGCAAATTGAGAATTTAAGCAAGAGTGAAGTTTTTATATTTGTACTTTTTTGTTCCAATAATATACATGCATGGTAAAATAAACAGGCATATTTGCCATGGGTTACTCAGCATTCCACTACAAGTCACATGGTTTTAACTACAGCTTATTTTGCCACATATCTGCAAATTGAGGGCCATAATTATCAAAAAGTAACGCAGCGCAGCAAGTCACATTGCTGCCCTGCATTACAGGGAAAGGGCAGGAATGCACTGTATTTATCACAATACCGCGCATTCCTTCCTTTTCCCAATGCTAAAGCACTAATGTGCTGCCTAGCGCCAACGCAGGCACCCTTGCACCATGGTTCAAAGGGGCTTGTGTTGCAAGCAGGATTGTTTTTGTGCAGGAAGGTGCACCTTCCTGCACGGAAACAATCCCCTGAGGCATTTTCCACTTTCTATGTATGCTGCAGAATGGAGCACACATAGAAAGAGGAAGTAATGATTAGAAATAAAGCTAGTTCTCCTCAGTATGCCTTCCCCTGAGAAGGCGTAACATTTTGGCGCCTTCCCAGGTCTACCAGTAGTGGTAAGTCTTAGAATGCGTCAACATCTATGGATGTTGCGGGGGAACACCCACACAACACTCATGGAATGCCTCCCTGGGGCCGAGTAACGCAACTCAGTGATTTGCACTGCGTTACTCCAGATGTATCAAGCCATTCAGGCTGGCCTTGCATGGCTTGATAAATCCAACTTAAGGTTTGCGTTGCTCTTGTTTCTCCTTGCGTGGGGCAAGGGTGATGCAAAGCTATCATAAATGTGCCTCTAATGGGCTGGATCACAAAATGTGTTTTGACTGGCGCTAAGTGTTAAAGCAGTTCTTGCTCCAAACACCTTAAACCACTATATTATGAAAACAGGATTCTGTAGATGGTGATCCGCAACGAGAATGTTTGTGCATTTTTGTTGTGTGGCATTTGGTGTGGTGGTGGTCCGTTCTCTGGATTTTTATGCTCCTGTGTGTTTGCGCTATATTATTGCAATGTGATTGCACTGTATTGTACTGCAACAGTGTTGCATTTTGGTATATTTTGATGTGCCCTATTATGTTGTTAATGTGTTGCTATGCTGCTTTGTGCATGTTACAGTTTTATATCTTAGTTTTTCACGTTAGATATATCAGCAAATGCTGCTATAGTGAAAAGTAGCATATTACTTTAAAGTTCATGTGACAAGCAACCATTCACCAGTCAACCCAAAAATCAGACAGAAAATAAGGGCCTCATTCATGAGGTTTTGCCGTAGGGCAGTGCCGCAGGCCTTCCTGCTGTGCTGCATTTCGGGAAAACAAAAGGGCAGGAATGCGCCGTATCTATCAGATACGGTGCATTCCTGTCCTTTCCCCTGCGCCGGAACACAATGGGCTACCGTGCGCCAACACAGGCACCTTTGCATCATGGTGCAAGGGTGCCTCCATTGCGGGGCTGATTATTTTTGTAAAGGAAGGAAACCTTCCTGCACAAAAACAAGCACAAGAGGCTTTTTCTCTTTCTATGTCTGCTGCAGAATGCAGCACACATAGAACAAGCACTTGCATTGCATTAGGTCTCGCATTTACGTGAGTTCCGTAAATGCGACACCTATTGCATTGTATTGCAAATTCTAGTTTGTAAAAATGCCCATGAGGCGTTTTAACTTTAATATTGGTGGCGCCCCTTTCTTTAGACGAGCCCTGTCTAAAGAACTGGGCGTGGCTGCCATTAAAGTGAACGCGCGGTATGGGGCGCTTGTGAGAAGTTGGCCTGGCATATGCTGTCCACTAATTATAGTGGGCACCTTGCACCAGTCCAAACAACCCCTTATTGGAGATAGGTTAAAGACAACCTTTATTGAAAGCTATCCTAGTGGTAGCTATGGAGAGCAGCCTTCAGGCTAAGTCTTGAAGGAATGTAAAGCAGCTTGTTTTACCAGTCTATAATCTCTTGAGTGACCAAATGAAAGAGGACCACACCAGGTATATATTCAAAATATATGTATTTATTGCTAAACACACCCCTCTAGTCTCTTTATGAGACTAGAGTTCAAGTACATAAGTTATAAGTTAGTTATCTACAGTAATAGCACAAATACACGTTTGAGCCCTAGGGGCGTACCAAACCATATACCAATAAAGTGGTATAAGAACCACGACTGAGCTAGACACAGGGCCTAGAGCCTGTAGAAGTGCTTGGACCACAAGGAACCACCCAAGGTAGTGACACAGGGGACCCACGGGGGACGCGTGCAGTGTAAGAACACAGCCGCGAATCGCCGTTGACTTCTATGGGGAAAGTCGCGGTTGGAATTTTAAAGAAAAGGGACACTTAGAGGAGGACTTGGAGCAAACCCCTTTAGAACTGGGTTGTTCTATAGTCTATACCCACGGGAGCACCGGAGTACTCGAGTTACCTCACCCAGGGAAGCCGGGTGCATAGGTGTCTTTCGGGGTCGGGTTTCGTCGTCGTTTTCAATGGCGATCTGCTGCAAAGTGCTGCTGGCGGCCAAGTCGAAAGTGTTCGGGTGGATCCAAAGGTGGATCAAAGATCTGAAGAACCTGAAAGCAGAGGGGACAGAGTCTGGGTCACTAGCTAGTGACCAGGAAGGCGATGAGCAGATGCCCACCGATGTTGAGTGCTTCAGGTAGGTTGACAGTCGTCTTGACTCTTCAGCCATTAGGTCCAGGAGGTGTCGACGACAACCAGGAGCTGGATTCGAGCTGTCCCACGACGTCTGTCGATTGCAGGGGTGTCGGCGACCGGATTGGACCCAACAAGCCTTGGCAACGGCAAGTCTCATGGAAATGGAAGAAGGACGATGGGGCAGACCAGCAAGGTCTGTGGGACTCACCCAGCAAGGGTAAGTCAGGGAACACCTGGAGCAACCAGAGAGCCCAAGCAGAAGAAGATTGGCCTTCGGGAGGGCCTACTAGCCAATGGACTAGCGACCGCGAAGGAGCCTCGAGTGGACACACTTGGAGCTGGCTCACAGGACACTCGTGGAGTGAAGGCCAGTGATCTTCAGTGCAGTCGGTGCTGGAGGCTGGGGCTACTTGAAACCCAAAGCACAACTTCGTGGGAGACCCAGAAGAGGATGCACTTACAAAAGTATGCAGTGTCCAGGGGTCACGGTTCCACATTACCCACGATAGCCACGGGCCTCAGCTTTGCTGGGGACTCAGGGTAACCTCGGGGAAGTCTGGAAATCCACCTCTGGTGATGCAGAGACTTCGGCGTCCGGCGGGAGCTTCAGTGATGCAGACCGGACAATTGCTTCATTGGTGCCTGCCAAGCAGGGAGTCACTCCTTGACCCCAAGGGAGATTCTTCAGTCCTCTAATCTTAAAGTAGAGCGTCGAAGGTCCAGGATTCTGTGTCAGAGTTTCGTCCAGGTAAATCTAAAGTCCTAAGGACTGGGGTCCCATACTTATACTAAGTTAGGGGGTTGGACATACTCTGGGGACCCACCTATGGGAGGGTCAGGGCAGAAGGGTGGTTACACCCCTTTCCCTTTGTCCAGTTTCATGCCAGAGCAGGGGCCGGAAGCCCCTGAGCCGGTTTGAACTGGGGTATGCACAGGGACACCAAATGTGCCCCCAGTGCAGGACTTCAAAGCACCAGAGAGTGCTCCCGCCCAGCCCCAATACACACTATCCTGTCTGGGGAGGTGGTTACACCTCCCTGGGATAGGAAACCTATTGTCCAGGCCTCCCCTGCCGGGGTTTCGGTCAGCAGCAGGAGGCCAGACTCGTGTCTGTGGCAGCGGCATCCATTTTGTGATGCCAGGGCTTGGAAAGAAGTTACCGGGCAGGCCGGTGTGTACATGTCTCTCCCTCTAGAAGGGTGGAATGCTACCCCCGCCGCCAGAACTGGCAGGGGGTAGTATTCCAAGATGTTTGACACCAAACACGACATGTTTCCGTGCAGCCATCCCAAAGTTAGCATTTAACGCGAGGTTATAATGCGCTTAAGAGTATATGGTCAGGCTGCACTACAAACAGAATCAGAGAAGGGTCTCCGAACGCTGCAGAGGGGCTCTGCTCATGCAGGGGCACCCTCTCACATAGGAACCAAGCACTCTGCCTTCAGGATTGATAAGGCCTGCCATTGGAGTGACTTATAGGTTTATATGTGTGTATGTATGTAGTGATATAGGTAGCCTATATCACAGTAAGAGTGCATGCACCACCTTACCCAGGCTGCAGTAGCAGACCTGTGGTGTCATTTTGGATGGCCTTCCAGGGGTGGCACAATACATGCTGCAGCCCCTGGTAGGCCTCTGAGGTACCTATGCCCTGGGTACATAGTATACCATATACTAGGGACTTATAAGGGCACTCCAGATTCAATCAGAGATGTGCCTAAGGCACATGGAAACCATTTTAGAGAGGAAGCAGCTAGGCTGGGGTTCTGATTAGCAGGGCCCCAGCCAGACTAAAGTCGAAAAACAGTGAAGCATCAGCAAAAGTGGGGGTACCCATGTGAAGCAGATCCTACTCTCCTACACAACCCCCCAAACGTAGGGACATTAAACTAACCTTGCCCAGTTAAGTCTTCATGTTCTAAGTGGAAGTACCTAGAGAGTCCATCTGCATTGGCATGGTTACTCCCAGGTCTATGTTCCACTGTGAAGTCCATCCCCTGTAGGGAAATGGACCACCTAAGCAGTTTGGGGTTTTCACCCTTCATTTGTTTTAGCCATAAGAGGGGCTTATGGTCTGTTTGAACAAGGAAGTGAGTTCCAAACAATTATGGCCTCAACTTCTTCAGAGCCCAGACCACAGCAAAGGCCTCCCTCTCAATGGCTGACCAACGTTTCTCTCTAGGGGTCAGCCTTCTGCTAATAAAAGCTACTGGCTGATCCTGACCTTCATCATTCAATTGTGACAGTACAGCCCCTACCCCCAATTCAGATGCATCTGTTTGGACAATGAACTACTTGGAGTAATCAGGACTCTGTAGAATGGGAGCAGTGCACATGGCCTGCTTTAGGTCATCAAATGCCTTTTGACAGCTAACTGTCCACTGAACCTTTTTGGGCATTTTCTTGGAAGTTAAGTCATTCAGGGGTGTCACTATTGATCCATACCCCTTGACAAATCTCCTATAGTACCCAGTCAGGCCTAAAAGGCTCTCACCTGAGTCTGGGTAGTTGGAGCAGTCCAGTCCATGATGGTCTGGATCTTGCTCTGCAGTGGTTGAACCTGGCCTCCACCCACAAGGTGGCCCAGGTACACAACCTGACTCTGCCCTATCTGGCACTTGGTGGCCTTGATAGTCAGGCCTGCTTTCTGCAGGGCCTGCAAAACATTTCTGAGGTGGACCAGGTGATCCTCCCAGGTGGAGCTAAAGACAGCAATATCATCTAGATATGCTGCACTATAGGCTTCCAGACCTGTAAGGACTGTATTCACCAACCTTTGAAAAGTGGCAGGTGCATTCTTCAGACCAAAGGGCATCACCACAAATTGATAATGCCCACTAGGGGTTTGAGAATGCTGTCTTTGGCTTTGCATCATCAGCTAGTCTGATCTGCCAGTAGCCAGCTGTCAGGTCAAATGTGCTTAGATACTTGGCTGAGGCCAAAGTGTCTATTAGCTCATCTGCCCTAGGTATTGGATGGGCATCAGTCCTAGTGACTGCATTGAGACCCCTGTAGTCCACACAAAACCTCATCTCTCGTTTCCCACCATTGGTGTGAGGTTTTGGCACAAGGATCACTGGACTAGCCCAAGGGCTATCTGAGGGTTCAATAACTCCCAAATCCAACATCTTCTGGACTTCTGTCCTGATACAGTCCCTGACATGGTCAGATTGCCTATAAATCTTATTTTTAATAGGCAGACTGTCCCCAGTATCCACTTCATGAGTGCACCAGGTGGTCTGACTGGGTGTCAGTGAGAATATGTGCCTGAACTGATTGAGCACCTGTCTGCAATCAGTTTGCTGCTGGGCAGTGAGGCTGCCTGCCAAGGCTACACCATCCACTGACCCATCATCAGGGTTCTGTGAGAGCAGGTCAGGGAGTGGGTCACTCTCTTCCTCCTGTCCCTCATCAGTAGCCATGAGCAAGCCCATGTCTGCCCTGTCCACATATGGTTTTAACCTGTTGACATGGAGAACCCTGTGGGGACTCCTGGGTGTTCCTAGGTCTACTAAATAGGTAACCTCACCCTTCTGTTCAACAATGGTATGGGGTCCACTCCATTTGTCTTGGAGAGCTGCTGGGGCCACTGGCTCCAACACCCACACCTTCTGTCCTGGCTGGTAAACAGTCAGTACAGCCTTTTGGTCATGCCAGGCTTTTTGAAGTTCCTGGCTAGCATCAAGGTTTTTAGTTGCCTTTTTCATGTACTCAGCCATCCTGGAGCGGAGACCAAGTACATAGTCCACTATGTCTTGCTTTGGGGGCTTGAGAGGTAACTCCCATCCTTCCTTCACCAAGCACAATGGACCCCTGACAGGGTGACCAAACAAAAGTTCAAAAGGGCTGTAGCCAACCCCTTTTGAGGCACCTCCCTGTATGCAAATAAAAGGCAGGGCAATAGTATGTCCCATCTTCGCCTAAGCTTTTCTGGGAGCCCTTTAATCATGCCCTTCAAGGTTTTGTTGAATCTCTCAACTAAACCATTGCATTGTGGGTGATAGGGTGTGGTGAACTTGTAAGTCACTCCACACTCCTTCCACATTGCTTTCAAGTATCCAGACATAAAGTTAGCACCCCTGTCTGATACAACCTCCTTAGGGAAGCCCACTCTTGAGAAAATTCCCAGGAGGGCTCTTGCCACCACAGGTGCTGTAGTGGTCCTAAGGGGAATAGCCTCTGGGTACCTGGTGGCATGATCCACTACCACCAGGATAAACCTGTGCCCAGATGCTGTTTGGGGATCCATGGGACCAACAATGTCAATCCCCACCCTCTCAAAGGGAACCCCCACCACAGGTAGTGGTATCAGGGGGCCTTTGTAGTGCCACCTGCCTTGCCACTGGCCTGGCAGGTTACACAGGAGCGACAAAACTCCTTGGTGTCTTCAGACATGTGGGGCCAGTGAAAGTGAGGGACAATTCTGTCCCAAGTCTTGTTCTGGCCCAAGTGACCTGCTAAGGGAATGTCATGGGCTAGGGTCAATAGGAAGCCCCTGAACTTCAGAGGTATAACCAACCTCCTGGTGGCACCAGGCTTGGGGTCTCTACACTCTGAGTACAAGAGTCCATCATCCCAGTACACTGTATGGGGACCACTAGCTTTCCCAGCAGCCTCAGCAGCAGCTTGCTGTCTGAGGGGTCCAAGAGAGGGGCAGCTCTGCTGCTCCTGGCTCAGATCTGCCCTGGAAGGGCCCCTGTCCCCAAGAACTCAACCTGGTCAGGTTCAAGCTCCTCTGGGACAGTTCCTTCCTCAGGACTGAGATCATCCCCCTCAAGAGACTGATCTTCCTTCTGAGCCAAGGGGAAGGCACTGCCTTTACCCTACTACTCCTCTTTTTGGAGGGCACTTGGTCCATTATTCCAGAATCCAAGGCCTGTTCAGTGTTAGACATTTTGGCTTGTGACCTGGTCACAGCAAACACATCTGCAGGGATGCCCAGCATTTCTGCATGGGTCCTGAGCTCCACTTCTGCCCAAGCTGAAGTTTCTAAATCATTGTCAAGCAAGCATTCAACTGGTAGGTCTGCACTTACCACAACCTTCTTAAGGCCAGTTACCCCTCCCCAGGAGAAGTTAACAACTGCCAGAGTATGGTCTGTTCTGACATTGCTAGCATTGGTCACTTGGTACATTTCACCAAGTATAATCTGCCCAGGATCCCCAAGTCTTGTGTCACCATGGTGACACTTGCCCGTGTGTCCCTAAATGCCAAAGCCTCTTTTCCATTGATTAAGGGTTGTTGCCTGTACTTGCCCAGATTACTGGGACTCACAGTGGAGGTCACATCCATGCCTCCATCACAGACTAGGACAGCCTGAGTGAGTTCTCTGACTAGGTCAGAGCTCATCTCTTTACCCAGGGTCAACCCTACTAAACCCTTGGCTTGTGTAGTCCCACCACCAACTGTAACTGCACTAGGGGGAACAGGTGCCTTAGGGGCATTGGTGGGGGCTGGAGTAGAGTCTTTGGACTTGGTGCAATCACTGGTCCAGTGGGTCTTTTGCTTACAGACCTTGCACCACGGTTTCTTTTGGCCTTTTCCCTTGTTAGACTGTGAATCCCCACCTGAAGAAGATTTTTGGGGGCCTTGTGAAGACTTTTGGTCTTTACCCTTCTCCCCACCCTTATCAGAGTTTTTAGAATCTTGCTTCTTAGGGTCACCACCTTGGTTCTGTACCTTCTGCCTCACCCTGGTTCTGACCCATTTGTCTGCCTTCTTTCCCAATTCTTGGGGAGAGGTCAGATCAGAGTCCACCAGGTGCTAATGCAACAGCTGATTTTGACAATTATTAAGAATCTGCTCCCTCATGATAAGATTGTACAATCCTGTGAAGTCACATACCTTACTGCCCAATAACCAACCTTCCAGAGCCTTGGCAGAACAATAAACAAAGTCCACCCAGTCTTGAGTCTGTGCTTTTTGGGTATCTCTGAACTTTAACCTGTATTGTTCCGTGGTTAGGCCAAACCCATCAATCAGAGCACTCTTTAAGACTGTGTATTTATCAGCATCCTCCTCTCTAACAGTGAGGAGCTTATCTCTACCTTTGTCTGCAAAGGAGAGCCACAAGATTGCTGCATCTCCGTACCTGGCGGGGAGAGGGCAGCTATCTCCTCATACTGCCAACCCGGCACACGCCTATGCTCCCAGGCAGGGTCGGATTGGGATCACAATCCGGCCCGGGCACCCCCAAAAAAGTGGCCCACGTTCCCGGATCACACCCGTTTATAAAACAGCATTTGGCTTGTCTCATTTTTAGAGAAATATTGGATAAATTACATATTTTAAAGCTCATAGAGCCGGAAACATTGGTGAAAACTAGAAGCATTACATTTTGGCTGGGCAAGTGAGGTGAAATAAAGTGGCCCAAAGGCCACAACTCCTGACGTGGCTATGTTTGCCACCTGGTCATTTTTTTAACCAGCATTACTGGTATTTTAATGTCCTGGCTGGAAGGAAAATGATGAAAATCACCTAAAGCTCGTATTTTCTCCTCTGATCAATATGTACTTCAAACAATAAACATAAGATGAACGCAGTTTAAAATGTGGTCTAAAGCTGCTTTAATGATCTGTGAAAGATAGTTAAAAACTAACCAAATGCAGAAAAGCCATGTTAAGAAGGAATACAGACATATTTATAATTGTATAAAGAAACCTCTTTTATTATTATTCCAGCCTTTGCAGACTCTTCAAACATGAGCAAACAGAAGGTTATGTTTTTTATTGTAGTTTTAGCGTGAACTCAGCCCAAGGGCAGCGATTATATGAGCACCAGTCACATTACAGAAGATCAAATTCATTTTTATTTTAGGCCTTGGGCAATTAAGTCATTTAACCAGAATCACATGATGTTGAGCTGAGGCTGGCACTTGAACTTATTTCCATAGTTCCAAATTCGGCAGCTCTGACCCTAACAATACATCCTCTCAATTTTCCTCGCTGTTAAAGATGCCTCACAGTGAAGCCTATGCAAACATACCCTCCTGCCCCCCAAGGCGTGAAAGACACTGTGGGCGAGGTGCCAACAACAGGCCCTCAGTGAACCGCTTCACTTACTTTTCCCCCTCCCCAGCAAACTAAAGCCTCAGGGCAATGGCCTGGCAGGGGAGGGGTGAAGAAAGGCAGGGAGCTGCTGCTGCTCCAGGTGAGATGAGGTGATGATGGGCCAACAGCCACATCACCTGCCCCCAGCCAGACACCTTTGTTTAAGAACACAGCAGGGAAGTGGGACACTGCTTCTGAGCGGCGGCCCCTGCCCCACGGGGGCAAGCTACAGTCTGCAGCAGCCAGAATCTGGCCGCCTAGCGACGTTGATGCAGGCTTCCCCCTCCGAACCTGCCTCCCCATGATGCTGGACCCACATTACAGTGGCCTGGCGGGGAAGAGACAGTAAGGCTCTGTGGGCTGGTTGACAGAGCTCCTAACAAAAACCGGCCCACAGGTGACCCTTAGGCACAGGCCCATCGGCCAATGCCCGACTGCCCGCCTTCCCAATCCGATGATGCTCCCAGGAGAGGCTGCGTTCCTATGGGCCGTATTCTAATCCTTCAGTTGGCAAAGCAGTTTTCCTTGTATCATGCGAGGCCACAGTGCCAGCTAGTGGTCATCTGTGTTTACCGCGCCCGTGTAATGGGAGCAGTTTACAATGAAAGGCCTGCAGAACTGAGGAAAGCTGCTATATGTAGCCCACCATTGATGAGGTGTCCCCCAAAGGGCTAAGGTTGAAAAGCCAAGCCCTTGCCTTACCGCACTGCCCTGAGCGAAGGAAGTAAAGACTGACAGTGCCCCAGCATACATTGTCTGCCTGCGGCAGTGACCCGGTCCTCCTCCATCAGTGACAGTACCAATGACTGTCTGCAACTGGAAGGCAAGAAAGCAAAGACACGAGTGGAGTGTACCACAGCGACGTCTAGTGGCCGCTCCCTTTACTGCGCCCAGTAAGTAAATGAAAAGGAATGTGGCCCCGACAAGGCGCCAGTAGCAACAGTTACAACCACTGCAGTGCTGAGGTTTCTGTGCGGCCCTCAGGAGACAGACTGCCTGTGCAGGCCACACGGCACAACCAGATGCACATCAAAGAGAAGGCCATGTAGGCACCACACCCCTCCGGTGGGCTGTATAGTGTTTTGAGGGGAGGGACTGTGAACCCTTGCAGAGAGAGAAAGCCCCAATTAAACCACAAAACAGCACAGCACCGGTACCTGGTTTGAAGCTGCCACTGCACGAACCTTGCCACTGACTAGAGCAGTCACAATAAAAAGGAGAGCTGCGCAGACACCGGTCTCGGCACATAGTGAGCTGCTCTGTGTCTCTCAGGCACCATTGTAAAGGATAATCCAGGGGAAGGTGCACACTCCCCATGGGAACATTACACAAACCCCAAACCCAGGCAGTGAGACGAGTGGAAAAGAAAGAGTTCAGCTCCTGACCACGTGAGCACCACAGCGCGTATCGTCAGCAAGGCTGCCCCAGTCCCCAGAGGAAGTAAGAACGCTTCAACACAGACAGCTAGAGCCAGCAAGCACTGCTGTCACAGCCTGTAGCCAGAGATCTGTTTTCCCCAGCGAAGGCTCACTGAGAGAAGAGGAAAAGTCCCTGAGGAGATAAGTGAGCACTGTGCGAACCCCAGTGGCTGTCTGAGGCCACCACAAGAGATGAAATTGCGCCACACAATTGCATCTATGGTGAATAAACACCACCGCAAGGTGGAAAATGGGCACGCACAGTGCCAGAAGAGGGCGCCCACAAATAGGACTATGCTCACGAGGTCAAAGGTGCACAGGAAGCTGCACCAGAGAGCCTGACAGCACGGGCAGGAGCCCGGGAGAGAGAGAGACCTCTCTGAAGAGATAAAGCAATGCTGAAACAGGAAGAGGCTGCACCAGCCGGCCGCTCGCTGCACAGATCGGCCACCGCGGGCCCTGCATTGAGCACGTCACATGAAGTGACCAACGCTGCCAAGCATGCCTGAATGGAGGCAGGAGCAGGCGCCACAACGGCACAGGCTCTAGGCGCAAGCACAACGCCCTCAAGTGAAGAAGGTGCCATCCCTGAAGAGTGAATGGGGCTTGTGAGAGGTCCACGAGAAGTAGAAGCAAGTCCTACTGACAGGGCAGACCTGCAACAGGTCCGCATCAAAGAAAGGGCACAGTCCTAAGAACAGGACGCGACCAGCGAGATGTCCATGTGGCACGAACATGAGAGATGTGGCATGACACCACATCAGAGTGAGGAACCTGGTCGGGAAAAGGAGAAGAGCGTGGCAGAACACCACACCGCGAAGGAGGTAAAGAGAGTGGCACGATGCTACAGGGTGAACAACCACCACAGATGCACAAGAGAAAAGGGAGAAGAGTGATAAGACAGAGAACTCATGCCAGCACTGGAGAAGGTGTTCAGCAACACAAGCCAGCCACCGGGGTGCAGAGACGTCACTGGCGACAGCTTTGCAGGAGGACCAACCGTAAGCCACTAGCAAGCGCAATCTGTGTCCAGGACCCACGCTTCACAGTGCGACCGTCCACTCTTTTGTCACCGGCTGCTTAGCATCGATGGCATCACAACTAGCAAGTACACCTACCTCAAGACTGCCGCAAGTGGCCACAAAGTTCCTCCAGTCCTCCTGGCTCCAAAATATTACCTCAAGCATGACATCGCCGCCTGTCGCCCAAGCGTAACAAAGTAATCGTACTCACTACCCAGGTGCATCACCAGAAACACCTAAGAAGCATCGCACCACCAGAGGGGATCCAAACGCCTGAAACATCTGGAGACCAAAGAGACATCCCTGGTGCCGTGGGAGGCTAGCCACCCAGGAACCTTCCGTGTGCCTCCGTAAACCTGAGGCCTGCCGAAGAAGAGCATACTCGACCATTGGACTATCCACCCTTGGGATTGCACGAGGCTTGGTCGTGGCCCTGTTGGGAGTTCCACAGCGACCCCTCAGCATGGCCTATGAGAGGCCCGTGCAGCCCACGCAGTCACGTGGCAATCCAGGGGCAAGGGCCTCAAGGGAATTCAGGTGAGAGCAGAATCCTAACAAGAGAGATGCGTCGGCATCAGCTCCACTACAGGCACCTGGAAGCATGGAGGTCGCGGATGGAGAATGGCCACCTGAAGACCACCTGAGGAAGGCATGTGAACCTGAGTCCTGACAGCCTGAGCACACAGACCCTGAGACATCATCCTCGGCGGATGCAAGAGCGACTTGGTTGTGGTCCTGTTGGCAGTTCCTCAGCGACGTCTTCGTACGGTACACACAGTCCCATAGCAGCCCGCCGGAAAGGGCCTCAAGCAGACTCCTGTGAGAGAGGAGGCCGGGCAAGAGAGGGAAGTCTGGAGCTGCTCTGCCAAGACAACTGGGAAGCATCATCGCCTTCGAGGAAGGCCCTCATCCACCAAGGTCATCCTTAATCTTTGCAAGTTTTGCCAGCCATCCAAACCTGATCGCCGTCCAGAAGATCTCCAAAGTGGACTTCACCACCGCTCCAGATGCACCCCTGTTTGAACTGTGAAAATACTATCTAACACCGTGAGACCAGGCCGCTCTGAACTACATTGCCGAGGTGGACTAAAGCCTCTTGATCGTGCGGTCCTGAGCTCCAGCACTGCCCGGCAGATGACCTGAATAGACTCAATGGTGCTGGGCATTTGATGTTTGTTTCCCATAGGTTGGACTTTTTTTTGTTTCATTTCCAATAAAGTTTGGGAGGGATATAGTGTCCTACTGGACACGTTCTAGTGTTCAGCCTTGTGCTGTAACCACACTTTACACCCACCCATCACAGGCTTCACCGGTCAGGTGACCCTGCTCATAAAATGGGCCGGGCGCACGTGCCCTGGGCCAGTTCCAGTCACTTCAATCATGGGTCTGTGTCATCATTTCCACTGCATGTGGGCCTAGCGCCCAAGACCCTACAGTGTTGAGCTCTAGAAACTGTGTATATGGATGGGTGGGTAAAACAGTTGTATCATCTAATGTTGACAAACTTGTCCTTAAATTAAAAATGCATCAAACAAACCAGAGCTACCCTTTCATGTCAGAACATTAAAGCCATTTACAAGGATCCAGGATGTGCTAGGCATCCAGTACACTCTTACCTTGGCTGTGTTGCAACACCCCTACCCCCATGACAAACCGCGCGTAAGAGGCCTGCCTCCCCACTTATCGCCAACTATCTCCACCCGAAGCTTTCTGCATCAATCTAATCACTTCTGGAGGGTGCCACGTATTTTGCAGTCCCTGTATCTCTCCTTTCCCACAGCAGTGACAATTTTATCTGGGACTTTGTGAAAGGAGGTGGCGGGGTGGGTCTACAAAAAGCAGATGGACAGAATGCTGTAATGAGCCCCATGTTGACAGCTGCAGGTGGTTGGCTCATCCTGGGGGATTTGTTTCGCAGCCTAGACCCCAGCCAGGAATTCCCTACATTTTGAGCCAGCCGGTGCCTCACATCAGAGGGCGACGAGCCCCTCAACACTCCGGTGCTTTGTCATGTTCACTTTTCTCCAGGAGGGGGCAGGGTAATGATTACAGTTAGGAATTGTGTGGATTTATGGCAGTGTCATGTTTGAGGGTTTGCTTTTGTCCTGGGAGCAAGTTGTTAATGCAGTTAGAAAACCTATTGTGCATTTTTTCAGTGACAGAAATGTGGCACACGAACGGTGCTGCTGAACGTCAGGCATGCTCAACAAAGCACATCAATGCAATATTAAGGTAGCATGTGTATCTTTGGCAGTGGTTAACTGTAATACTGTCGAGCTCACCTGCCACATGAAACAAAATTCTTCTCTCTCTGCTCTGCCCATAAAACACGTTTTAGGAGCAGACACTTCCTAAACAATAACATATTAAGTATGTCCATAAAAACGTTTTATATACAACAATAAAGTTCCGTTTCCCACTGTGGTGGTGTATTTGTCAGAGCTGCCAACTTTGGAGCTGGGGAACCAGCTTGGAGTCTCTGCATTGGCTCAACATTCTGTGATTCTGAGAAAATCACTTAATCTCCCCCGCATACCAAAAATAAGCAATAAATTAGGGAGTCTTTACAAAGTGACTCCAAAAGAGAAATGAACTTCCAGCGGAGGAGCCAGGGAGGTGGGGCTCTAACAACGCGTTGAAAGGCCAACCAAAAGCATCACTAGACCTATACTCCAGGGGAGGAGCATGACACTAGACGCTGGGACACAGAAGTAAAACAGTCTACTGAAAAGTAAGCTTTTGCAAGTGATACTCTCCTTAACCAATCAGCAGCGATAGGAGGAGTCAAACCCCACAAAGAACATACAACAGATAATCCTTCAGCACAAGCGCTGTAGGCTCGACCTAAACAGAGGGCCAAGAACAAGCTTTGTGGAGAAGGTGCTTCCCCTGGAACTATTATGCATAATGTTTTAATAGTCATAGTTCAGTGATATAGAACTGTTTTAGAATTATTCTTAAATGGCATTGAGTTCTCAAGACTGGATATATGACACATTTTAAGCTGATTAGGACAAGTTTGGCATAGGCTTACTAGTATGTTAGAGTTCATTTTGAAGCCTTCTGCCATCATGTATTTTATTTAGACATGGTGAATTGATGATCAAACTACTGGATTCATGCACTTAGCACTTTAGCAGAAACTCAGGGCAGCTCATACACGATCTGGACATGATTGTACTATGTTTACCAGCTATTCGACAGTTAACAATTTTTATAGTCAGTTATCCGGAACATTTGCCTAGGCATACCGTATAGCGAAGCCCTAATGTATCAATCTTGCTGATCCTAAGTGTTTTATTTTCTGGATTTCAAAGGTGTGCTAGTATTTATTTCGAAGCTGTATGCTATTTATTATTTTAATTCGATATGATGAATTGTTGATCAAAGCACTGGATTCATGCACTTGGCACTTTAGTGGTCACATTGTATAGCGATAATTCCAAATTTTAAATGTATTCATTTCATACATTTTTATTGCTTTTTATATTGTATGACTTATGTTTTTACACTGAAACAATATAATTTACTTACTTACTTTGACTTTGGTGGATAATGCTTTCAAACATCTCACAACGTTTTACAAATAGGTAAGAATAAATAATAATCCAAATAACAGTTATTATAATAATATAACTTATTTTTAAAGGAATCATCCATAGATGAGGATAACTGGTCTTATTTTTACCAGGCTTAGTAATATGTTTATTTCATATCTTGAAAAGTATGGGTCCATGTGTGATGTTCTACATTGATCTGACATGATGTTCTTTCTTATAGACTCTGCAGAAGTGAATGACTGCTGATATGTGGATGAGTCATATCAAAAGAAGAAACTATCATTAAAGCTTCTCATCAAAATACACGCATTTTTTAAATATGCATGCAACTTTAAATGAAATGCCTGCTGTTTT
Source organism: Calotriton arnoldi (assembly GCA_963921515.1). Classification (NCBI taxonomy): domain Eukaryota; kingdom Metazoa; phylum Chordata; class Amphibia; order Caudata; family Salamandridae; genus Calotriton; species Calotriton arnoldi. Next base: position 1,193,665 of record CAWUFW010004257.1, on the reverse strand, counting down.
CATACATCTGCCTCTTTCTCAATACACTTTTAGCACAAAAACGCCTCGATAGGCAAATGATGTTTCTCTAGTCTTCTAGTACGATTTTAACTTTCTCACATTTATAAATGTTGTGTGCTTCTGTACTAAGAATAATCTTAGTCAATGTATAATCTTTCGCTTAAATTTGAATATATTTTAAAGCACAACAATTTGTCATGCATGATAATCTCTTTATCTACCATTACACAACTCATTTGCATCAGTTATGCCAGTTACTCTGACACTACACATTCTCTGCTCACTCCACTTACCCAATACTTAACTCTCCATCACTCACAGCCTCTCACTACACTATTCACACTACAAAGAAGAATCTTACATATGGGTGATTTGACTGGGTCGTTCACTCCTCACTGGTCCGGATAGGCCTTAGTCAACTCTGCATCTTACATCTAGGTAGAAATGAACTAAGTATTAGGCTGTGTCGTGTAGTTCCTATATTACCCATACAGGATCTGCGCGTTCGGATAACATAAACTGTAGGACTGTTGGCAGACTGGCTCTGAGCACCCCCACCGAGAATGTTAGCCTTTCTGTTTTAGCTAGCTCACAGTGCCACTAGAATCTCCTCTTATCGGGGAGAGAATAGTTTCTGGCAACCTCAGAACATGACAACCCTGATCCCTCAGGATCGTGGAAACAATATACTACTTTTCGCTCAGTCACTCGTGCTCTCTTATTCGATCTTGGAGAGTTACACAGAAGAAACAGTTGGGCGTGTTACAATAAGAATTTATTGCACAGTTGTTCTTCTAGTGTAAAATAGATGTGCTGCAACAACCGTTAGACAGTAGCAGATATATATGATTAGCAGTACAGTGAAAATAAAAGGATAGTACCGTTCTACCATCTTGCAATAATCATAAATACATACATGAATATAAAATGCCTGATAAAAATGCGCGTACTCCTACAATGCCTATCTAGATGTAGCTAAGTGTACCTAGCATGTGAGTAGGTGTGAAGCCAAGAATCCCTCTAGGATTTAGTCTAACCCCATTACCTGAAGTGAGAGAATGTGGGACACCGTCCTGGTCTCGAGTTGGACACCCGGTGAGGGATGTGTTAGACCACTGTCAGCTGGAGCGTCTGCATGCAGGAGCCTCAGCGTCTCTGGTCAGTGTGTCGGCCTGGAAGTCTCGGTCTCCTCTCTCAACCCTAGCGAGATGTGCTGTATTTATACAAAAAGTATCTAGGGTTTCTTTGTCCCTTGTTTCTTGTATTAGCCATTGTTGGATTTGATGATGACGTATGGGATGAACCTTGTACATAGATATTATGCAGGTGGTGTGTAGCCCCTGCCTGGTTTCCAGGAACCCTAATGAATATTCATTCATACTGTATGAGTCTATTGATGGAGTTATAGGACGCTACTGTTCAGGGAAAACCCTCCTTCTGTGCCCAGGACTAGAACTATGTAAAGGTTCAATCCTAAAGGCTTGTTACTGTGTAGTATAAGGGAGATAATGTAGGTGAAGGTGTATGATATTACCCGGGCCTATATTAGGGTACCTATATGAAACATAACAGCTGAGCTTTTCTCAACCCCATCTGCAACCTAATCTAGTTGACCCTGCCTGAGATGTTCACCATAACTTTAGACAAAAGAAGGCAGCTGGGTGATGCGGGGCACACACTCTTAGTAAATACAAGTACACTGAAAACACAATCAATTACATGCAATTAGTAATGGGTGCTCGAAATTCTCCTTCTGTAGGAACATGTCTAAAACATAAGCAAAATTTCAAGCACTTCCAAAATAATCCAATGCATAGTTCTGTCGTGATTATTCAACCAAAGTCCTTTATTCTTACATAGCATTTCAGATGTCTTTAACGTTTTCTAGCCAATACATGTTTCGTCTATGCTGTAAGTACACCAGCAGACTTCATGAGGGCTATAATCAGGGCCAGACTGGTAATTCCGGGCACCGGGCAATCCCACGGTAGGCTGGATGGGGTGGTGGCCGGTTTTCTGACAGGGGGCCGGTTTTGTGGCTGGGGCCGATTTTCGGTCCGTGACGTCACGTGAGTCACTTCATTCGCGGCAGCATTCACATGAGATGGTGTCATGTGACTGCAACAATATACATTGTGTCATTTGCCGATAGTGGAGACAGAAAGTAGTCACTCGTGAGGCGGGCCACGGCGCAAAAGAGCGGCAGTTGTGCTTCTTTAGTTTGCGTGCGTGATGTCGTGCACTGCTCACATTGCTGCCTGTTCCGCCCGTTAATTGGTGCCTCATCATGCTGCAGCGACTGGACCGAAGTCAGAGCAGTCTCACAGTCTTCATCTCAGAGAGACTGCACACACACAATCTTCATTACAAAGAGACTGCCGGAGACTCGTCATGGCCGTGACTCACTCACGTCTGTATTACTTATAAATATCATTTAAATGTACAGCCTGACTGAGCCTGTAGAAGCTCTGCTACTGGCTGCTCACGTCAGGCTGGTGCCGCGGCGGGCTGAACTCTGCCATTTAAATAGCACTGGACTTGAAAATATAATTTAGTTTACAGCCCTGACTGAGCCTGCATAACAGCTCGCTGTTCTCGGTCTCCTAAGGCTTTTAAGGAAATCTAAAATGTCATGTTTTAAAGCTGAAAACCCAAATGTAAATTGTATTGATAATGGTTATGCATCAGAGGGGGTACAGCGGAAAGAGTCACACTGGAGCTGACATGTTAAAGCCCTGGTATGATCATTCATGTGAGATGTAGCCCGGTGGGTTTTTATGTTGTTTCGACTTCTAAGGTAGGAACCGTTGCCAGGTTTCCCTCTCCTGAAGGTGTTTTCAGTTGGCTTTTACTTTACGCCATCTAATGCAGAGGCCCATGTGTTCTGTGTATTTATAAGCAGTTGCAGCCAGTGCTGGGACCGCTTACTTTTAATTTGCTGGTTCCGCCTGCGAGTGAGTATGACATGGGAATCTGCCCTTTTAACTACGACGATGTGGGGCCGCCTCTCTCCTCCGGTGCTGTGTTTTCACAAATAAAAACCACATTCTGCCGATTCTTGTGTGTCCAGGAGTTTTCTGGCAACAATTAAAATCATGCCAACATACCTCTGTGAATAATGTTCCTGCTGGAACAAGATCGGCGTTTTGTATAGTAGCAGTTTTCACCCATCCTGAAGCAGCACAGAGGGTTAATATGCCTGCTGCAAAGAACGTGTACATGTAGATCACTAAAGTGCATTTTATGTGGGTAGCTCAGTGGGTTACTGATTTTGTCACAGAGATCCTTTTCTTAATCACACTTCATAAGTTACAATCCTAAATTACAATTCTAATATAGCACAATTACTTATGAACTATACCGAGGGGTCTGTATTCAAACTGCGTGTTATAGGTTAGAGCCGAGCGCTATGTTTTCCCTCAGACTTTTATTATCCTAATGTTGCTAAAAGGTTTAGTTTGGGTAGAAATATATTGTTTTAAGTAAAACCAACCACAGTGGTACCTTTTAAATCATGAGTTTGTGCTTCTCCAGACCAAACACTCTTAAAATATATTGCATACTAGTATGGATGAAATGTGATTCTACAACTTGTAAACCTCACTGTTTTATGTAACATATCATTTAGACTGATTTACACACGTATGATTAATTGTCTCTCTATAATGTGTGCATGATGTAAAGTGCTCTGACACCCTACACTAGTACGAGGAGCACTATAAAATAAATGAAAAACATGAAAGAGCGATTAGTGCCCTTCCATTTCAGGTGCAATGTAGCAGTTTCAAGATTCTCTTACAGTTTCTCGCTGCTCATATGGGTGTAACTTCTGATATTTATCTGTTTCCATGGACCTCATTGCTTGATTTTACTTGCGAGAAAGTGTCATTTTTAAGTGTCACACATTGGTCATTGAATGTCACTCATAACTACACTGAAACTATGAAAATGTCACATATAAGCAATCTCAAACCTTGGCAGCTATGCTTCAGAGAGAGTCACAGTAGTCTGACTGTCTGTCTGAGTCTGACAGACTGAGACTACTACTCCTCTCCGTCCGTGTCTCCTCTCCGCGGTGCAGCCTGCAGGGAAAAAAGCACAACTGCATTGACCCGGTGCAGACCGTGCAGGCAGCCTGCTGCTAGGTGGATTTAATAATCAGGAGGAGGAGGAGGTGACTGTGCGCAGCGCGCAGATGCATTGTCTCCTCCTCCGCCGCGTCTGCGCGCCACTCTTCAGTTCACCCTTAGGGTGGGGCTGATGGGTGACCAATTGTCATGCCGCATGCGCATTGGGCCTTGCGCAAATAAAAGTGCGCGTGACTGCCTGCATCCCAGTCGACTGAGACAGAGAGTCAGAGGCACCGTGCGCAGGCCTGACCGTGCAGCCATAATTTAATTATTTCTAGCCCCCCCTGTCTGCCGCCAGCAGCAGGTGAGTTTTTCCGTCCACTCCTGTCGTCGGCAATGAATGATCATTCATGGTGGGCAGTGGTGGCACTGGGCGGGCGTCGCGCGCAGTGGTGGATTTGATTGTTGTTGTGAGCAGGGCAGAGGCAGTGCGGAGCGAGGTGGCCCGAGTTGCGTGCTCACAGGACCGTCGCGGGCTGTGGCTGCAGGCAATAAATCAAAATTTGTAATCATGATGAATCCATGATGATTGTCACCGTCAGGGACCGTGACAAACAATCATCATCATGATTAAAAATTTTGATTTGGTGTGCATGGTGCGGGCGGCCGGGCCGCGATTAAAGTAGGAGAACGAAGCTAATGCAGGCTGGCTGCTTCGTTCGTTCTCCTACTTTAATCGTGGCCTACTGTGATTGCTAGGCCTCTCGGGGGCTGCATGGGGCGGCCAACGAAAGTAATACAGGCCCAATGAATTTTTTTGCACATACCATCAGATTGGGGCCTAATCTGATGGTATGTGCAAAAAAAAAAAAAAATGGAGCAAACATTATTTGGGGCATGGGCGGCCCCCCAGCCTCTCACTCACAAACTGGAGGCTCTGGTGCGGTCGGTCTCGTCTCAAGAGACTCACTCTCTCTGACTCCACTGCGCAGCGCAGAACCGGGATGAATCATTTCCACAGACAGGACCAGGACAGGGCTGTGGAGAGATGTTCCCAGAACAGGAATCATTTTCACAGGCAGGAACAGACCGGGGCTGTGGATAAATGTTCCCAGAGCATGAATCATTTCCACAGGCAGGAACAGGCCAAGGCTGAGGACATGTGTTCTCGTGACGTTGATAACTTCCATGGTGAGTAGCAAACTAGGTCGGTGGAGAGATGTTCTTCTCTGGGACCAGTTCTACAGTTTCGAGATAACTTTGGGGACATTCCTAACCTCCACCTCCACAGTCTCTTCTGAGTTTGGCTCATGGTCCTTTCTTGGCTTGGCTGTGGTGGTAAAGTTGTGGCTGTGGTACGTGTGTGGCTTGATATAGCAAATGCAGTTGTGTTAGTCGTCGTTGTGACGGTGCCTTGTGTCTGATATATGAGTCTGTGTGTGTGTCTGACTATGTTAAGTCTGGGTGTGTTAGATGTTGTGACAGTGGTGTCTTCGGCAGCAACAGGTGTGTGCATGCCACAGATGTGTGTTTTGCTGTGATGTGGTCTCTGCTGCATCCCTGTGCTGTGTGGTGTCCATCACTGTCCGTACTGCGCGTCATGACTTATGTGCTTTGTATCACTATGAGCCTTTACTGTGTGTTGTGTGACTGTTTTCTGTGCTATGTGTCATTGTGCTTTTGATCTGTGTTTCACTGTATCTGTGCTGTATGCTGCAGTGTCACCGTGTGCGTGTTTTATGTCATTGTGTATGTATTGTGTGACACTGTGTCTTTGCTGTGTGTCACTTTGTTTCCGTGCTGTATGTACGTCTGATTGACAGCATGTGTTTGACTTGTATACCACTGTGCCATCGTGTGTGTTGTTTATACATATTAATATTAAGTAATTTATTCCATCAATTTATGATCATTTACATCACCAAGTAAAAACATACTCCTAAAAATACAAATCTAAATGAAACATTTTACAGCATCATTAATTTCAAAATTACTATACAAAAATAAAAATACATTTTATACTACGTCATTAATATAAAAACAGCTATACAAAAAAGACAATTGCAGTAGTTTCCAAACTACTTAATAGCCATGAGGAGAGTAGTTCTCTTGGGTAGCTAACATTTTACTTACATATTAATATATTTCTTGGGATATAGCTGTATCACTGTTTTTCTGGCTGTGACGTGTATGTGTGTCTGTCACAGTGTGTACACTGTCTGTCTCTGTGTGATTCCATCCGTCTGGATCTTTGTGTCTAGCTACATTGTGTGCTAAAGTGGCACCATGACTGTGTCTGCCTCTGTGTCAGTGTCTAAATGCTTGTCTGACAGAGTTTCCATGTGTAATTAAATGTCTGATTGCCTCTTGTTTGCCTTTCTGAGCGTGCGGTTATTTTTGTGTATATGTCTGGTGCTGCCGTCTCCGATTGTTTAAGGACATTTGAGTGGGATGATAGTATAGATAAAGAATATTTGATTGATAGTATTAGCCGATACTCATGTTCTATACAGCTATGGCCACATTCTTCAGTACAGCCATGGGAACATTCTGTGGTACAATAATGCACATTTACTACAGTAGGATAACAGCATGTTTTGCGGTGCATTAATGCCTATTCTGTAGGGCAATAATAGCCATTCTCTGTAGTGAAATGATGACATAGTCTCTAGTACAGTTGTGGCCTCATTCCTGTAGGAGAGTGATTGCATTAGTAATACAATTATAGCATATTCTGTAGTACAGTCATGGGACCATTCTGTAGTACAATAATGAACATATACCATAGTACGAAACGTCATTACATTAATGCCCATTCTACAGTGCAATAATAGCCTTATTCTTTAGTGAAATTATGACATATTCTGTAGTACAATAGCCTCATTCGGTAGGGTAGCAATGACATTCTATAATACACGTATTGCATATTCTGTACTACAATCATTGCATATTTTATAGTACAGAAGCACAGAGATGGTCATATTCGGTACAAAGATGGCTACAATTGGAAGTACAGTCAAGGGGACATTCTGTACTACATTAATGGGCATATACTGCCGCACAATAATGACATGTTATTCAGTACGTTGATACCCGTTTTGTTATACAGTAAGATCTATATTATCTAGTTCAACTATTCCCTTATTCTGTAGTGAAACAATATTGCATTATGTGGAACAACGATGGCGCTTTGGTGTAGTGAGGGTAACATTATAAGTAAATTAGTGGTATGTTCTGTAGTGAAATGATGGAAATCTCTCTCTCTCTCTCCTTCCATCTCTCCCCTTTCTCTCTCTCTCTCTATATATATATATATATATACACCTCTCTCTCCTCTCTCTCTCCTTCTCTCTCCCTCTCTCTCCTTCCATCTCTCCCCTTTCTCTCTCTCTCTCTCCTTCTCTCTCTCTCCTTCTCTCTCTCCTTCCATCTCTCCCCCTCTCTCTCTGTATCCCTCTCTCTGTATCCCTCTCTCTATCCCTCTCTCTTTCTCTATCCCTCTCTCGCTCTCCCACTCTCTCTCTGTCTCTTTCTCTCTCGCGCCCCCTCTCTCTCCCCCTCCTCTCTCTCCCTCCCACTCTCTCTTTCTTTTTCTCGCCCCCTCTCTCTCCCTCTCCCTTTCTCTCTCTCTCCCTCTCTTGCTCCCTCCCTCTCTCTCTCTCTATCCCGCTCTCTATTTCTCTATCCCTCTCTCTCTCGTTCCCTCTCACTCGCTCTCTATTTATCCCTCTCTCCCTCTCAATCTCTCTCTCTATACCTATCCCTCTCTCGCTCTCTCACTCTCTCTCTCCCTCCCTATATCCCCATATCTCTCTCGCTTCCTCTCTCTCTCTATCCCTTTCCCTCTCTATCCTTTTCTCTCTCTCTCCCTCTCTCTCGCTATCCCTCCCTCTCTCTCTTTTCTATCCCTGTATTTCTCCCCCTCTCTCTCTCTTTCTCTCACTCACTCCCTATCTCTCTCTCCCTCACTCACTCCCTCCCTCCCTCTCTCTCTCTCTCTCCCCTCTCTCTCTCTCCCCTCTCTCCCTCCCTCCCTCCCTCTCTCTCTCTCTCTCTCTCTATATCTCCCTATCCCTCTCTCGCTCTCTCACTCTCTCCCCCCTCTCTCTCCCTCCGCTCTCTCTCTATCCCTCTCTCTCTCTGTCCCTCTCTCTCTCTCTCTCCCTCTCCCTCCCTCTCTCTCTCGCTCCCTCTCTCTCTTTCCATCCCTCTCCCCGTCCTTCTCTCATTCCTCTCCTTCCTCTATCTCTCCTTCCTCTTTTTCTCCCTCTTCTTTTCCCTTTCTCTTCTTCTGTCTCCCTCTCTCTCTCCCCCTTCCTTCCTTCCCTCCCTCTCTCTCTTCCCCCCTCTCTCCTCCCCATGTAAAAACATAGCCAGACCTATTGCCGCGGTCAGTGCTTGTTCATGCTCCCAGCGTTTCTATATAATATTTTTTGTCAATGAATGTATTATGCAGACGTCTTCATTTATTTTTCATGAGTGTTCAGACCTCTCGGCGGATCCGCCTGGGGGCTTCAAGATACTGGCCAGCCCCACCGCCACCCTCCGAGGAACCCTCATCTACCGACCCACTGGACCCCGCGGCCCCTTCGCCAACTCCATCACGGACATTATCTCCCCGCAGGCCATCGAATCCACCAACTACACCCTGCTGGGAGACCTCAACTTCCACCTCGACAACCAACTGGACCCCAACACCACATCCCTCCTGGACAACCTCCACAACATTGGACTGCGCCAGATCGTGACCGAGCCCACGCACTCAGCAGGACACACCCTCGACCCCCTCTTCACTACAGGAAACTCCATCACCTTCAGCCACACCACCGAACTCCCATGGACCAACCATCGTTGCGTCCACTTCACCTTCAGAACACCCACCATCCACAGACACCAGCACCTGCTTCCACGAAGAAACTGGACCAAAATCACCGACGACCAGCTCACCTTCTCACTCAACAACTCCACCCCAACCATCGCGGAAAACGACGACCCCAACACCGCAGCACGAACCCTGCATAGATGGATCTCGGACAGCACCAACACCATAGCCCCCTCAAGAAAAACAACAATACCTGCGCCAAGAAAGCCAGATGGTTTACCACCGAACTTCGAGAGTCCAGAAGCACATGCCGCCGCCTCGAAAAGGCCTGGAGGAACACCAAATCCACAGAAGCCCACAACAACTTCAGAGCCGCCACCAACGCCCACCATCAACTCATCAGAGAAAGGAGGAAAAAAGCAATTGAAGACAGAATCTCCACCCACGCGCACAACAGCAAGGAACTCTTCAGCATCATCAAGGAGTTCGCCCAACCCACTAGCGAGTCTACCGACATCCCTCCCTCACAAGACCTCTGCGACAAACTCAGCACCTTTTTCCACCACAAAATCAAGAGCATCTACGACAACTTCGACGAAGACAACCAACACACTGAACCCTCACCAACCACCTCCGACACCCAGAAACCAGCGATTGACGACTGGACAGCCCTCACCATTGAAGACACACTGAAGAAAATGAAGTCAATCCACTCAGGGGCCCCCACGGACCCCTGCCCCCACCACATCTTCAACAGAGCCATCGCACCCATGCTCCGCCACAACATCAACCGCTCCCTGGCGACCGCCTCGTTCCCCGATGACTGGAAACACGCCGAGGTCAACCCCCTCCTAAAGAAAACCTCAGCGGACCCCACCGACCCCAAAAACTACAGACCCATCTCCCTGCTCCCGTTCCCAGCGAAAGTAATCGCGAAAGCCATCAACAGCCAACTCGCCACATTCATTGAAGAACACAACATCCTCGACTCCTCCCAATCCGGCTTCAGAAAAAACCACAGTACGGAAACCGCCCTCCTCGCCGCAACAGACGACATCCGCACCCTACTGGACAAAGGAGAAACAGTAGCCCTCATCCTCCTCGACCTATCAGCGGCGTTCGACACAGTCTCCCACCGCACCCTAATACGCAGACTCTACGACACAGGAATCCAGGACAAGGCCCTCGACTGGATCCGCTCCTTCCTCTCCGGCAGGACGCAGCGGGTCAGACTCCCCCTTTCCTCTCGGACCCCACACCTACCACCTGCGGAGTCCCCCAGGGCTCCTCCCTCAGCCCGACGCTCTTCAATGTCTACATGGCTCCACTCGCTCCCATCGTCAGAACCTACGGACTCAACATCGTGTCATACGCAGACGACACCGAGCTCATCCTCTCCCTATCCAACGAGCCCAACATCGCCAGACGCAACTTTCGAGAAGGCATGGAAGCCGTCGCCAAATGGATGAAAAACAGCTGCCTACAACTAAACACCAACAAAACAGAAGTACTCATCATGGGCCCAAACCCCGCCGCCTGGAGCGACACCTGGTGGACCCCCGCCCTCGGAAACCCGCCAACCCCCACAGACCATGCACGCAACCTGGGAATCATCCTGGACTCCGAGCTCAAACTGGACCGCCAGATCAACTCTGTCTCGTCTTCCTGCTTCCACACCCTCTGCCTCCTTCGTAAGACCTTCAAATGGATCCCCCTCGAACACCGAAAAACCGTCACTCACGCCCTGGTCACCAGCAGACTCGACTACGGCAACGCACTCTACGCCGGAATAAACAAAAACCTCACCCGCAAGCTACAGAACATCCAGAACGCCGCCGCAAGACTGGTCCTCAACCTGCCAAAACACTGCCACATCTCCCAGCACCTGCGCACACTCCACTGGCTCCCTGTCGAGGCAAGAATCACCTTCAAGATGCTCACCCACGCACACAAGGCCCTCCACGGCACCGGACCAGCATACCTAAACAGCTGTCTCAAATTCCACGCACCCCAAAGGACCCTACGATCAGCCCAGCTCTCCTACGCCATGGTCCCCCGCACCAGAAAGACCAGATAGGGAGGCCGCTCCTTCTCCTTCCTCGCGGCCAAAGCATGGAACGCCCTTCCGCTCCACCTCAGACAAACAACATCGCTCCCCATCTTCGCAAGAAACCTCAAAACCTGGCTCTTCGACAGACCCCTTCCTTGATGGATGGAACCTGCTCCCCCCACCCCTAGCGCCTTGAGACCCTTACGGGTGAGTAGTCGCGCTTTAACAAACCCCTGATTGATTGATTGATTGGGGGAGAGGGGGCAGGGAGCCTCATCAGTATTCAGACCTGGTGCTCTTTAAGGTCATCATCTACTATTTACTGTGCTTTGAAAGTTGATACAATTGAATATGTAATGAAAAATGTGCTGTAAAATTCACCATTTTGGTCTGTCTTTTTCCAAAATCTTCTTGGGGGGAGGACCCCCCCAAACTCCCTAGCAGTGGTCGGGCTCGCACGCTGCGCGCGCTCGCTACGCGCCGGAAGCGGGCTGGTCTGGCAAAACTTGCCAGGGCTGCTTTCAGTTCCAAGTCCGGCCCAGGCTATAATGACAATTACGGAAACATTTCGTTTACCCCATGGTAAAACCATCACCTAGGTAACACTGACCAAATCACCACAATTGCAAAAAGTGACAAAAATATCATAGCCTAGGTTCCAAGAGGATCAATACTTGTGTGAAAATGAGAATACAGTATACATTTCAGATATTTATTGACCATAATTTCGAGGACTATATGCATGCATTGCTGATTTGATGCTAGGTGAGCAGATACCACAGTAGTTTATCTCTAGTATGGTGGCAAACCTTGAGCTCTCCTTCTCATCAATATTCTTTACTCCTTTTTATACTTTCTTTGTCTTTTTCTGGGAAACTTATTGGTGAGGGCCAGTCATCATTTAAATAATAAACTACAGTCTATTTTATCTTCCTCTAGTACCCTATGCCATATGATTTTATTCACTTATGGTGATAAGGTCAGTGTGATCTAGGTGATGATTTTAGTATATATTCGACTTGGGGTAAACTAAAAGATTGTGTAATTGTCATTTGTAGCGGTTCAAAGTCATCCTGTATCCTGGCACCCCCATTTTGTGCTGACTGGTACTGGTGGTAACTGACTCTGCTTGTGCCTAACCAGGCCCAGGGCCAGTGCAATGTTGAAAACACTTAGAATACAATGAAAACACCTATACACACTAGGGTACACTAAGGGTTAGGGTATCCCTATATTTGGAATTACCTCCCCTATAAGGCCCTAGTACATAATAGGGCAGGGGGATTAAAAGGACCTTTAAGTACCTATAATATATTAGGGAATGGCAGTTTAGAGACCAGCAGGTCTTTCATCACTTGTATGTGTGCACTGCTGAGGCCTGGGGTCCATTTAAAAACATCCCTTTGTTTCGGGACTGCTTTTAATTGTAAATTGTGACCCAAATCGACTTTGGTGTACGGGGCACTTAAAAATTGATAAACTGCAATATTTTGGCATATTAGGTACCACCAGGTCTCCCCTACGGGCCCGATTCACAGAACTAACTTACGACAAAATCCTAAACTTACTACCATTTTGGTATTCACAGAATGAACTTACTCATTTTGGTATTCACAGAATGAACTTACTCATTTTGGTATTCACAGAAGGCACTTACACATTTTGTGTAACTTACACATTTTGTGTAACTTACTCATTTTGTGTAACTTACACATTTTGTGTAACTTACTCATTTTGCGTAACTTACACATTTTGGTATTCACAGAAGGCACTTACTCATTGATGAGTAAGTGCCTTCTGTGAATACCAAAATGAGTAAGTTCATTCTGTGAATACCAAAATGGTAGTAAGTTCATTCTGTGAATACCAAAATGGTAGTAAGGTCATTCTGTGAATACCAAAATGAGTAAGTTCATTCTGTGAATACCAAAATGGTAGTAAGTTCATTCTGTGAATACCAAAATGAGTAAGTTCATTCTGTGAATACCAAAATGGTAGTAAGTTCATTCTGTGAATACCAAAATGGTAGTAAGTTCATTCTGTGAATACCAAAATGAGTAAGTTCATCCTGTGAATACCAAAATGGTAGTAAGTTCATTCTGTGAATACCAAAATGAGTAAGTTCATTATGTGAATACCAAAATGAGTAAGTTAATTCTGTGAATACCAAAAGGGTAGTAAGTTTAGGATTTTGTCGTAAGTTAGTTCTGTGAATCGGGCCCTACGTGTCCCAGGGGTGGGGTGTCAGGTACTTATAAGGAAGACCCTTACAAAAGAGGTTTATATGCCTTGGGGATAGAGAAATTGCACATTTCACTTCCCTCGTTGAAGTAAGTGCTCCCCAAAATAGACGTTTGTGCTAGGAGCGCTATGGGGTGAGGATCTACATATTGTTGTATAATCAGGAACCCTAAAGTCTACCCTAGGTGTCCCAGGGGTGGGTGGTCATGTAGTTATAAGCAGGGTCCTTATAAAAACTGTTTTATGGGCCCTGGTGCTGGAGACTTACCAGAATGGTATTGATAAGTCCAGCAATATACTGTTGTTGGATTTATCCTACAATGTACAGAAAAGAAATTATAAGACATTCTTGTCTGTAAGCAAACTTCATCCCTCCAGTGGTCTGCCCTGATTGGTCAGAGTTAAGTGGATTAGCCGGACTGCTTTGATGAAGTGATAAGTGGCACCTGGGGTAGGAGCCATCTATGAGGAGATGGTTCTGCTACACCGGAATGCCAGAGCAAGGGGGAGGGGTCGTAAACCATGAGTTTCAAAGGAAGAAGAGGACAGGCAAAAGAAGCCAGGTCCATCTACTCCCATTCCCTCTGAACACAGCCAGATGGCAGGCTTAATGAAGGAATGTGCAGATGCCAGAGGGAGGAAGACTATGGAGATGAGCTATCCAGGAGGTTAATTTAGCTAGCTCTTGCCTCTCTGCTGAGACTTCAGCCATATTGAATTCTGAAAGAATAGGGCTTTCTGGGAGACCATTGTGCCACACTTTGGAGGAAATGGTCATACTCTGGGGTGTTGCCCTGCACCTCAATAGACTGGAGTGCCCTTCTGCTTGACCACTGAGAACACTCAATAACTATCTGGAGAAGTGTGGCTCAATGGTTAGAGCGGCAGACCCTGATGCAGAGATCTGGCCCGGGACCAGGGTTCAATTCCCGCCTCGGCGGGTCTTGGGCTCAATTTCCTCGGACCTGATAATTCTCGCCTCGGTGCCTATTCTAATCATGGGTCCCACTCTGCAACTCTGGGCAATAGCTTGCTTAATCTCCACAATGGCCCCAACAGCGCTGGGATGCCTGGCTTCACCCTGGGGGTGCCCAGGAGTGGACATTTCACAGGGAAAAGCCAGGAAGGGTTCCACAGCGGTATGCGTACAGCGCCTGGACACCCCTTTGGGGGTATGGGTGCGCTTTACAAGTACAAATTTCATTCATTTCATTTCATTTCATTCATTCATTTCATCTGAGAGGGGCAGAGCCTCTCAGATCTGCTGCTTGAAACAACAGAAGAAGAAGGTTCCATGCTGGAAGTTTTGATTTGCACCAACCAGGCCCTGACTGACTGCGCCTGCTGCACAATCTGGAACTACAGCCCTTTGGATCTAACTGGCTTCAAGAGAAATAATGAGTGGACTCCCTGCAAATTACAGGTTTACAGAGCTCACCTGGACCATCACCACCAAGAATCCCCAGCCTGGAGTGACTCCAGTGGATTTGTAAAGGTTTTGTCCAAGTGGATGTTGGGAACTGAAGTCTCAAATTTCAAGGACCATCTTGGAGCTTTCAGACCCTTGGAGTAAGTTTTGGACAATTTGAGGCCCTCAGAGGAACTTCAGGAAGAGGTTTCAGGAGTTTGGAGAAGTTTGGAGCAACTTTGGGAAAGAGCTCCATAAGTGGACTGACTTGACCTGACCAGCCAAGCCGGCGACCCTCAACCACAAGCCGGCCTGCCCTCCAGGTTTTTCCCGCTGAAAAGCTCCGGAGGTCCGACTTCCAGAGTTTGACTGGGAGCTGGTAAAGTTTCTAAGTCAGAAGGTAACAGACTTGACCGACCCCAACCACGAGAGTCAAGCCGGCCTCCTTCACCCTCGAGCTGACCTGGATCCCTAGGGAACCATGGAGCTAGACCTAGCTAAACTGCCTGACCTCAAGATGGCTGAGCTTAGGATGCAGTATAGGTTTAGGGGGCTACCTGCTTCCAACAAGATTAAGAAGGCAGGGTTGCTTAAGTCCCTGAAGGCTTAGGCTGGGCTAGCTGAGGAGATTAGAGTGGGCTGACCGCCCCCAGGAGGAGGGTGAGTATCAGGTCTCTTCCCTTTGTTCCAGAGGTAGCTATGTATTTCCAGATGGTGGGAGGGGGCAGGGTCCCCTACTCAGTAACCACCACTGTAACTTGCAGAGAGACAGCTTGAGGCCCAATCAACTTTGATAGCTTTGGAGCAAAGGAATCTGGAAGTAGCTGAGAAGATGTGGGAGAGGGAGGAGGCTATAAAAAGAAATGGTGGCAGTGAAAATGATGAGGAGGTTGAGATGTCCAGGGGTAATGAATTTGACCAAAAGCCTCCCAAGGGTATAGTACCCAAGTACACAGAGGGGGATGACATTGATAATTGGTTAGCAGCTTTTGAGAGGGCCCTAAAGATGAGTAGGGTCCACTCTAAGTATTGGGGTACACTCCTGTGGGAGTTGATTCCAGTAGCTTGGAGGAGTAGGCTCCTGACCCTGAGAGTGGAGGCTGCAGAATAATACCAGCAGATGAAGGCATGCTTGGTCAAGAGATTTGGTCTGACTCCAGAGCAGTACAGGGTGAAGTTCAGAGAGACCTAGAAAGTGAGTGCAAAGTCTTAGGTAGACTTTGTTGACATCTCAGTGAAGGAACTAATTTGTTGTTGAAAGAACATATTGTGACTCATTGTGCAGAAGAGAACTTACACCAGTATCTATTGGATTCTAAGCTGACAGACTCCAGAGAGCTGGGGGAAGAAGCTGAGGAGTGGATGACAACCCGGGTTTCAAAACAGCACCATGGGGTTGACCAGAAGAAAGGACAGGCCCCTCCCCAGGGAAAAGCCCAAGGAAAAGAAGGTCAAAAGCAGAAGGAGTCCTCCAAAGACCCACAAAAAACTGAACAAAGAGGGGGGCCCCAAGCCAACCCAAATGCAAAGGGAGGGGGTATCAGGGAACAAATGGTAGGTTCTTTGATTCCTCAAGGGTGGGGAAGTGCTTTGACTGTAACCAGCCAGAGCACAAAAAGAGCACAAAAATGGAGATGCTGTCTGCGCCAAGAAGACTCCCCCAACGGGCCATCCACAGGGATTGCCAGTGTAAGTGTGGGGGTGGAGAGTGCCCCAGAGAGGGGTAGGTAGTTAATAGAAGCACCCTTAGTGTCCCTGGGTTGAGTGAATTTTGCAACTCTGGCTGCCTTACCTCCAAACATGGATAAGTATAGGCAGAGGCCAAAAATGTATGTTCCTGAAGTTGAGGCTATCAGAGACACAGGGGCTAGTGTAACTATGACCCTGCACAAGCTTGTGCCTCAGGAGAGTTTGCAACCTGGTGAGTTACACCAGGTGAGCTAAGCAGACAGCAGTACCAAACTCTATCCTATGGCTATAGTGGATATGGAATGGGGAGGTGTGTCAGGCGCTATGAAGTTAGCTGTGTCTCCTGTGCTCCCAGTCCATTGTTTACTGGGCAATGATCTAGAAGCTACAGGCAGCCATTTTACCTGGATGGATCCTTTAACATCTACACCAGCAGCCAAGGTGGAGCCTGAAGAGACTGAAAGGGGGGACATTGATAGGGACACCTCCAGCCAGGGGGATGAGGAATGTGGCTCGTCCCCTGACCCACAAGAACTTGACTTTGAAATGGTGTCCCCAGGGCAGCCCTCATCACCATCTAGGCCTGCCACCGACCCCACCCTAGCTCTTGAAAGCCCCATTCCATCCGGGCCTCCAGCTTCAGCCGCTGCCACTATTCCTCCTTCAATGGCCTGCCCTGAAATGCTGAGGGAGATATCGGCTCCCGATATCCCACATCCCTCATGTTCTAACCCAAACCCCTCCATGTGTGATTGCTCCTGTGGCTGCAACCCAGGAAGTGATGGTGCCATCTGATGTTGACCAGAATGTGTCCTTACGGGCCTTACAGGAGACCCGGGATGAACTATATATGTTCCAAAAGTAATATGCCAGACAAATAGCCAACATCAATGATTGCATCACTTCCTTGGGTGCAGCTACTGTCTGCGGTGGCCCAATTACCCACCCAGACCACTTTAGTTGTGTTTCCCAGTACGTCTTCCCTTGTTATTTCCCTTGCTACCCCTCGTACCCCTCATGTTTCCCGCTTCTGTGGGGTGTCTGGTCCTGCACCGGCCTCCTCGGATGATTCCACAGGAGAGAGGATCTCCCCATTATGGAGAAGAGGGACATTGAGGATGACCAGTGCATGGACTGTGTTTTGACTCAGGACTTTTCTTTAACCCCATGTAAATAGACTGGTATTTTATTTGTATTGCCAAACCCCCTCCAAGGTCCCTTGCCCATTCTGCCTGAAGATGTTATTTGATTTCTTTACTCCCTGTCCAATCGACAGTTTTTTTATTTGCTTTATTTCCTAAAATATATTTAAAAAAAATTTGAACACCATCTCTGTCTTGTGTTGTTCATTATATATGTTGGATTCAAAGTATGGAAGTCAATATCGATAGGTGTTTAGCTATGCATTCAACATGAGACCTTGTTACATAGACGGTCCAAAATATCTACAAGTTTTACTCACACACATTTATAGTCACATATATAGCCTACAACCAGAGTGACCAATTTACCAACATAAACTTTTAAACAAATATCTTTTTATTTGCATATATTGGGGTATTCATATTTTACAGTGATCATGGGGGATCTCTCTTGCAACTTCGTAATTGTGGTGGCGAGAATCTCTGCAAGTAAGAGCATTTGCTGTGTTTGTGCCGATGTGTGGGTGGTTGTAGCGCATCTGCTTGTAAAATTGGTGAGTGTTCCCATACAGGGGGTGAGGGAGCATGTACAACTGTTGGGTGTGGGAAACATCGGTTACATCGCGGTGTTTACACCACAATACCTTTACAACGCGGGTATTACAACGCAAGTCATTACAATGACTTGCGCTGGATGGCGCTCTAAGCTAAGGAATATTATGATTTACTATTCCAACACCTTCCCTACTGTAACGTAGGCTGGAGTTGGAATAGTAAATCATACTATTCCTAAGTCCAGCGCCCTCCAGCACAAGTCGTTGTAACGACTTGCGTTGTAATGTCTGCGTTGTAAAGGTATCGCGGTGTAAACACCGCGATGTAACGTTGTATATTCGTTGGGTGTGCCTCTACAGGGGGTGAGGGTGTCGTTACAGGTGGGTGAATTTCCTGCACAAGGAGTGAGGGTTCCTATAGAGGTGGCAGAGGAATATAGCATGTTACAACGCATGGTATAACATCGCGTACTATTACAACGCGGTCGTTACAACGACTGCATTGTTAGTATGCGATGCATTTACATCGCAAGTCATTACAACGACTTGCACTGGGGGGCGCGCTGGACTTAGGAATAGTATTAATTACTATTCCTACTCCAGTTTGCGCAACAGTAGAGAAGGTGTTGGAATTACTTCCAATACCTGAGCGCCTCCTAGTGCAAGTCGTTGTAATAACTTGCGATGTAATTGCATCGCGTACCAACAACGGGGTAGTTGTAACAACCGCGTTGTAATGGTAGCGCGATGCAATGACAGCGTTGTAAATGCTGTTTCCCGTGGCAGAGGTACCTGAACAGGGGTGAAGGTGCCTGTATAGGTGGGGGATGTGACTGGTCGGGGGGACGTGACTGTGCATGGGGACAAGTGCAGGGGGTGGTGCCTGTGTACATGGGGGGTACCTGTGCAGGTTGTGGTTCAGGTGCCTGGGTTGAGTGTGTCACAGGAAGATGTGTTGGTTCCTATCTATGTGATAACAGTGAAAGAAGATTTTGAAACAGTTTCAACATGCCCTCCATCATCTTCATGTTCAAGGCATGGTGTCTTGCACTCTCTTCTCTACAAATTGCTATGATGTAATTTTGCCTCCTTGCCATGTCTTGGCAAGATTTCTCAATCCTGTCCAAGACACGGGTCGGTCTGTCAATCATCAGAGGGATTTCCTGTATTCCCTGTAGTAATTCTGAAATTTCAGACAAAATAGACCCTGTGGCATGAATGAACTACCTCACATAAGCCTGTTGTTGGAAATATTCATCCTCTCACTAGCCACCATGACCATTTCCCAGGCCCCGCTGCATGGGATGGCCTCTGATACAACTGTAGTGTCTACCAGCATGGGGAGGGGTGGCACGTTCGAGGCTGCAGAAAGAAGATTGGTGCCTAGGGGATACCTGCTCCTCACCAGGGGCACTAGGTACCTCAGATTTTTAAGAGAAGGCCTTGGATCCACTGTTGTGGAAGTGCGTAGGAGAAGCAACTTGTCTGCCTTGGACATGAGGAGTTAATGGTTGTGTTGGCGTACGTGAATGCTGTGGCTGGTTGGCTGACTGCTGGGAATGGGCTATCCTCAGAGGTGAAGTGGGAGGCACAGTGCTGGCCGGACCTGATGGAGGCTTCAGTGTTTTGCTCAGAGGGCCATCTATGTGCTCTTGATAATCCAGGTCCTCCTCCATAATCAGCACCTGATCATCTTCTTCATCCTCATATTCCTCCTCCACATCCTTCTCTTATTGAGCATTAATGACTGCTGACATAGCTGGCTGGAGGAGTATCAGATTCTCTCCTTGGATTGCCCGCCGCCCTCCACTGGTGGATGGTTCAGCTTCATCAAACAACTCATTGTCCTCAGCACCTGAAAGACAGAGGTTGCAACAGGATAAGTATTTGGGATAGCATATCATGTGCTACAACACAAGGGTTTGGTCAAATAACCTTTGCATCTATCTGATGGTTCACATGTGACCTGGTTTGTCTAAACCTTCTTGAGACATCTCACACTGTAGCTTTGAGGTGTTCAATGCAGATATGCAATTCAAATTCAAACTCACCAGGTCCAGCTACAGCTCTGTGTGGCATTGAGATCCCCCTTGAAGTTAGCTACAGCACCTGGCTGCTTGAGTGTGTGGCAGAAGATGTGGGCCTCGATCCAGAGGCTTTAAAAAGAAGTGACACCATAATTAGTGTTCATCATGAAGTATATGTGTACTTGAAAATTTAACACACACATCACTGTTTATGTTGGGAACATATCACACACCAACTGCAGATGCTACAGACAAATGTCAATAACTGCTAATATCCCTTCACAATGATTTTGTTATTGTGCACTATTTGGAAATCCATAGTTTACAACACTATATGGCACACTTACCTGACGGACAGATGGTAGTGGGCCTGACTGATGTAGCCAGAATTTTTCCCAAATACCTGGATGGTGTAGTTTGGATCACTGATAAAGTCCTGACAGCAGCTGTAATGTAAACACAAGGAGATGATGGACGGAGTGCTGAAACTTTTCAGACACTCACCCCCAGTCACAGATCTGTGTTGAATCCATCATCGTTCTTTATCTCACTTCGCCACCCCAGTTCAAACACAGCTATATGCAAATCAGTCTAGACCCTGTGCCTCCTGGGAACAGTCCAGCCCGAACTGCCAAGCCATGTCTTTCCTGGACCGGAAACAAGCATCCTGGGACTGGTTTCGGGCTAACAGCCCTCATCAGCCAGGCTAGCTTGAATCCAGTCTTACTACTTGTAAGTCCCTCTGTGAATACCGAAAAGTCGTAAAGTTTGACTTTTGGTCTAAACTTACACTTTTGGTCTAAGTTTACCTTTCTGAATTGGGCCCTTATTGTCTTTTTTACATGGCTTAATTCTGTGACTACTGACTTACATTTTATTTCCAATTATAGCAAGCTGTATACGGACTTCCTTGACCTATCGATAATCCTCTTTGTGAAAACATTGTTCCATAAACCAACAGACTGAAATACCCCTAGGCACTGTAAATTGGGCTACCTGTAGACAATTTCTATATATCCGCAGAAATTGCAAGTGGAAACACAATTACTTTTGGGAAGTCGAAGTCCTGACTAAGAAACATTTGGCCAGACATTTCCCTGAGAAACTCGTCCGGAGAGTCCTTAGGAGAGCATGGATCACACTGCCAAATACCTACTAAAATCCATGCAAAGAAAAGCAAGTGACAGAGAAAATAGTTTCTTGAACCAACTTTGCACACACAGCAGCACTCTGAAAAAAATAAATAATCAAGAAACATTCATTGGTCATTGTTTCAATCCGTAGGCCTCACCAATGATTCTTCAGCCCAGATTTACAAAGGTTTTGCGTCAGGTTTACTTCACCTTTTTAATGCAGACCCACCGCAAAGTATTAATTGGGATACAAACCAGAGCAAATTGGTATTTGTGTTGGTTTGTGAGAAAAAGTAACACAAACCAGCATAAATTGCTGATTTGTGTTCCTCTGCATCAAGGGGGCATTCCATGGGTGGTATATGGGCATTCCCATTCTACCATTCATGGTTTTGATGCAAAACCCGATCTTGTAACATAGTAGACATTACTTTGTGCCAAAAGTTGAACGTCACTTAAAAGCAGGCGTTAAAAGGAGAAATACTTTTATTTCTCCTTTCTTTTCTGACTTTGCATGTGTGCTGCACTGTACAGCACACATACAGCATGGGAGTTGTAAAGTCAGTCTCAGCATAGTACTTTGTACTGGGTGGTTACCCTTCCAGTACCAAACCTATGCTAAACTCCTGCAGACAGCTATGGAATATGGCGCAAAGGTGTGTACGTGGTGCTCGGTAGCATACTTCTGTGCATGAGCTCGGGAAAGGGGAGGAGAGAGCCATTTTCTGTAGATACAATGCTGTCCTTCTCTCTCCTTCTCAAAGAAACAGACAAGGCTATCTTGAGGCCTACTGGAGACGAGTCCCTTGCGTCGTCGGAGCGTCTCTGTTTGTGACGCTGCTGCGGCACCAATAACAAAATCATATCTATGAGGCCACGCAAAGCCACTATGCATGACTTCCAATGGCCTCATAAGGCAAGGCAGCGCAAACCGCTGAGTTGCCTTGTTCGGTGATCAGAAGGTGTTCCATGGGCATTGCAGTGGGTTTTCCCATGCAACACTCATGGATTTTGACACTTCCTCAGATTTACGAGAGCATGTAAACCTGGGTAAGAGCCAAAATCTTACGCCTTCCAAGATGAGGCCTAACGAGGAGAAATTACTTTATTTCTTCTTGTTTTTTCATCTTTCTATGGGTGCTGCATCCGGCAAAAATAATAATCCTACCTACAACACGGGCACCTTTGCACCATGGTGCAAGGGTGCCTGCGTTGGTGCCAGGCTGCCAAAAGGGCACTAGCACAGGGGTAAAGCAAAGTATTGCATAAATACCATGCATTCCTGCCCTTTCACTTTGGTCTAGGGCTGACTTGCTGCACCGGTGTGGTATCTTCATTTCTATGCCATGCATTCTCCCCTTTGTGTTATTTACCCTGCTGCTCACCAGTGTGTTTGTGAGGTAATAGAATGCTGATGTGTGCATGGTTTGAGTGAAGGTCATTGGAATGCGTGGGCTGAGCAGCAAGGATTCTGCTCCCGGTGGGGCCTTCCGGCTTCTTTATTACCCTCTTTAAACTGTAACCTGAAACAACTATCTTGAGAATAAACCTTATCCTGTTTCACCTGTACTACTGGCTACCCTGCATCTTCCTTTACCACAATGGCGACGTGCGGAAAAAGGACCTATTGTGAAGCCTAAAAGGCTACTACTGGAACAGGAAAAGAGAGGAGAGTAAAACGGAAAATTACTTATAACTATTCAAGAAACTTAATACTAAAATTGAACTTATACATGTGGAACCTTAAGGTATTCAAACGCCATCTAGGCTCCACCGGCGTCACCTTACATCTGACAGCCTGCAGTCTGGGGCGTTCGACCTTATTTACAACAAAATACACTGTTTCCTGTTTAACTCAAGAAAGAAGTGCATTTTGTACCTGTGTTTTGTATCTGCTTAAATTTCAACTATATGTTGGCTCTGTGAATTCTGGTACCACAAGCATTATTCAGCCTCATGGTGAGTACGTGCAAGAGTGGCAATGTAAGAGGAGACAGCAGCGACTAACTTGTACAGTGCGGAGTGTGCAGCTGACTGAGAGGGCGACCTATTTATCAGTACTTTCGGCCACCGCATTAGCCTTGGAAGCATCTATTATGCTGAGATAGCTTTAAACATGTGTGAATACACTTGGTAATCACTTGATCGCTGTGATCGGGCAAATTGCAAGACCGTCCTGAAATTAACGTGGCTATTTTATAAAGAATCAGCGGGCGGTGAGGGTGCTAGGGGAAACTGGTTGTGGAAGGCCTGCACTCTGCCTGGCACTGCACCCTGTGCCTTGAATGAAATTTCCTCAAACCTTGAATGCATCATGAAGGAAGTGGCCCGATTCGTGTCACTCGGGTCACTAATGACCACCTCTAAGCCTTCCATATAAATGAAGAGTCAGTCAGACAGTAGAGAATACAAATCAATATCTGTTTATTTAAGGTACACTCAGAGTGGAGCCCAGTCTGCCCAGTTGCTAAGAGTGCTGCAGAGGGACTAACTTCAGCAAGCTTAAAGATACATTATCTACATTTCAGAACCAATGAAGGCACGCCCACCATGGAATTTTCCAGACAGATGCAGTTATACAAAGAAGAATTATTAAAAATTAAAAATTAAGGAAGAAGGGAGTCACCCCAGTATCTAAAAAAGGGACGGGGTACAACTACGGCAAAGACACAAGTGTCCCTATATTCTAAAAACAGGAGGACAAATACCTCACCCTGGACCGAGTGTCTATTACGATGTGTGCTATCAAAATATCAATGGAGCTGTTCACTAAAAAAAGACAATTGTCTAGCTAAAAAACAGTTATCAATCTGTATCCTTATACAGTATAATCCCAGAAATTTCTATGTTAAAACACAAAAACTGGTTAAAAACTTTTTTATTAAAAATTATTTTATAACATATTCATACAATTAAGCAATAAAAACATTACTCTACCTCCCACTATAGGTTACAATCTCATTTCATTACACATATATAAAATCATAATCTCATTTCATTACACATATAGATAAAAACTCTAAAAACAGTCGACGCAGCGTTTCGGTGACACCTCAATGTTTTCACCTTCCTCAGGACTACAAAAGTTTTCATCAGATCTAAATAATAGAAATACATGATTTAGCAATATATATATACTCATCATCAACTTGTCATACTCAATATACCCTTTTCCTAATACTGTTTTCAGCATATCACTAATTTTATTCTATACATCGGCTACTATTTCTTTACACTCGGTCCTTCAAGGTCATTCTAAAAATTGTAACATACTTTATGTACCACTTTTATTTAGTGTTGATTCGTTATGTTCATACGCCCTTTACATCAACACACACTTGATTTCTTAAAATAGAATTTAGGATACATATAATATGGATAACACGGTATTTCTAAGGTACCCTCGATGACTTAACAGAACACTCATATAAACTTTAAAATTCTCCATCTACTCTATTACCATATAATATATGGGCAAGCTTAAAGAAGGTCTTCCTAAAATCGATTATGCAAGCTTGTTTTTGATTTTGATTGTGTGGTGAGTGGGGAAAACAGAAACCATTCAGTGTTTTTATTTATCCTCCCCCAAAAACGATTGCTGGCAGCGTCTTGTACCAACTGCTACTTTATCGAGGTATAAATCTATTAATATTTTATTCTACGAAACTCTTCGCATACCTTTTAATAACAGTTGTAAATTCTTTCTAACTGTCCGTTAGAGCCACCATACTATTCGGGGTGCAGGAGTTGTTATAAAAACTCGACACTGTCTCCGTCTAGAAAAACGAGGCATATTTATCACATTTTGCTATAATTATTAGGCCTTCAATATTCGAATTTTTTTTATTTATGTTTGTAAACATTTTTTTAAAAAACGCGCTTACCTATTCAGATCAAACAATATGCCGTCCGGTATAAGTCGCTTTAATTTAGAAAAACAGGAATCGACGTTTTAAACATTGACGATGCCTTTTTATATTGAGGTTCGTTTGTCGACCTTAAGCGCTTTAGGCAATCTATAGGGAAAACAACGTACATGAAGATTTCTTTTAAAATAATATGAAAACCATAAAAACAACATCTACATCTAAACGCTGTTTATTATGGGATAATTTGATTATAACGAAAGTATGCGGCATTCAATATGGGCTCACTACACTCTCCAAAGAAGTCATAGACCTTTTTTGTTTAATAATAAATTCAGAATGTCTTAGCGTTATCAGCTATACAGGTTTATATACCGATCCTCACCAGTGTTTATTGATTATGCTGATTATATTTATATCCATTAAATCCATAAGTTAAACCTCTACTATCATTTGGATCGATGCACTATTTCGCATACACTCAAAAGACCAAAATAATCATCAAGTTTATAATGTCCCATATTACAGATAGAAGCGGTCTGAATTACAAATACAGTAAACCGCCTCATCCATTGTCTAAGTTCTCTTGGGAACACATCACTTGTGGGGGATATATATCCTCAAGCTAATATTTAAGATTGATAAAATATCTTACTCAAGACGCTAAGATCAAGCATATTTGGTATATTTTAGATTTTAAACAAACTCCATCGTCTCCTACTCACCGGATCGGGAAATAGCGGCCTCCTTGCTCTAACGGACTTCCGTAATCGGGATGTATTGCGCTTCCGGGTTCCCGACCTATTTATGTTACTCGTCGGTGATCACGTGACTGACGTCACGTGGAGTGTTTAAACTTACAAAAATAGAAAATCAAACGGCCGCTACTCAACGTTTACATGTATTAGGGCAATATCCTATATTGGGTACTCTCACCCAATACAAATGCTGTTAAGAACTATCAACATACCTAATCTATTAAAACATTGCCCGTATTTATAAACGCTACCAATGGCGGCCATCTTGTAATGTTGAACTATCGTTACAACAGATACTATAAGGTATCTTTCACAGGAGATTATGGCTTTAAACTGACTTAAATGCCAAAAAACTACCGCTATCTACCATATTAAAATATTATAGTGTTATTCCGTGTCTCTCAACAACTCTAAATAGAGAAATTTCGAAAACAATTCACACAGCTGATTTTTACTTCATTATTTGAATGAAAAACACGTCGTTTGAATTATAATGATTAAAAAACAATAATAATGAAAAAAATATATATATATATTGAAGTTATTATATACGTGCAACAAACCTCCAAAAACATCATTTGTCTAGCCACCCACATAGATCACAATACAGAAGTCTCCATTAGGTGGCCAGAGTGGAGGGTTTGGTATTGTCACACAGAGATTAACATTACTAAAATACAAGTTATATTACTACTATTCATTCAGTAATCATTGCCCAAATAACCAGACAGGATAACATTCTACTGTATTAATCTTTCCCATTCCTCTTTGTTATTCAGGCCATTTTTGTAAGTATTAAAGTATGACATATAGAATTGTTCACGTTTTTTCCTTTTAACCATTTGGTCTCCTCCTCGCGTGCTAGTTTGAATTACTTCTATACCACTCCATTTCAATTCAGCAATTGTATGATTATTTTCAATCCAATGTTCCACTAAAGGAGCCGTTCTTTTCTTTGTCCTGATTGCTGATTTATGTTCTGTAATCCTGACTCTTATTTCTCGGGATGTTTCTCCGATATAGCCCTTATTACAAGGGCAAACAATAAGGTAAATTATATTACTCGTCCTACAATTAATGAAGTTCTTAACCTTATGTGTGATACCATTATAGGTAATCACACTACCTTTCAAGACATTACCGCAACTCTTACAAGAATTACAGGGAAAATTGCCGACAGGAAACGGAGTGTTACCAATGCTACGCTGTTTGCACTCTGTCTGTTCCCTATAAGTATGTACCAGTCGATTACGAATGGTGCGGTTCCGTCTAAAAGAGAACATGGGTTTAGGAAGTCTTACATTGTTCTTATCATTTAACAATTTCCAATTTCTATTTACTATATTCTTGACCTTGTTACTAATGCTACTGAAATTTGTCACAAAAATCAAGGGAAGCTTCTGTGTAATTGTTTCTGGATCTTTAGTGTTAAACAATGATTCTCTGTCATAATATTTTGCTCTTTTATACGCCTGCCTCGTAAGTCTTTTTGGGTAACCCCTTTCAAGGAGTTTTCTGGTTAAGGCATCTGCATGTCGGTTAAAATCTTTAATATCCGTGCAGTTACGTCTAATCCTTAAATACTGTCCAAATGGAATGTTATCCTTTTGGCATGCCGGATGATTGCTTTGATAGTGGAGCATGGTGTTACGGTCTGTGGGTTTCGTATAAAGTTCTACTTGTAATTTCCCAGTATTGTGTTTAATCTTGATATCCAAAAAATCGCAACTCTCTTTGTTAATGTTAGAAGTGAATTTTAAATTAATGTCTCCTAAATTCAGCCATTCTATGAATTCCATAAGAGATGTTTTCTCGCCCTTCCACATAAAAAAACATCATCGATATAGCGGGACCAGCATGAAATATTTTCATAAAAAGGTGCCGCTGTATTAAATATATGTTTATCCTCAAACGCCGCTACATACAAACAGGCTAAACTCGGAGCGCAGGTAGCTCCCATGCTGGTCCCCTTGATTTGTTTATAATAATCAGTGCCAAATAAAAATATATTATTTTTCAGAATGACTTCTGTGCATTCAATTATAAATAGGGAGTGTGCAGAGAGTTCACCTTTGTCATCGACTAAGAGGCCCTCTAACATCCTGATGGTATCATCTTGTGGTATGTTCGTATAGAGGGCCTCTATATCTAAAGTGACTAACCACTGAGAGTCCATATTGTATTGAAGTTTTTCAATTTTGTTTATCATGGCAGTGGTGTCCTTAATGTAGGATCTTTGGCGTACCACCAATGGTTGTAGAAACTTATCCACGTATTTGCTTAGTGGTTCTGTCAAAGAGTCTATGCTTGAAACAATGGGTCTCATAGGAGGATCTAGAAGATCCTTATGCACCTTAGGTAATCCATAAATTGCTGGCAAAATAGGGTTAGTATTTGTCAAGAACCTAAACTCATCAAGACACAAAATCTCGTCTTCTTTCGCGAAATCTAAAAGTCTTGTCACTCTACTAATTAATGCATTCCACTCTTCCTTATTAGACTTCTGATAATGCGATGTGTTTTTTAAAAGGGTGAGCATCCTATTGTTATAGTCATCAGTATCCATAACAATAATACTCCCACCTTTATCTCCTGGTTTAATAGTCAATTCTTTACATTGTTCTAAATTATTGAGAGCTCTCCTTTCAGCAGGGCTTAAGTTGTTTTGCCAGTGCAGTTTCTTTGAAAGGAGATCATCTATATTTTCTCTACAACCTTTTCAAATAAATCAATATTTTTATTTACAAGGTTTATAGAGGGAGTCCATTTGGATTTGGGTTTTAAGCCTGACTTGTTCATAGAGAGGGTATCTTCACATTCTTTATTACTAAAAAAATCATTAAGTCGAATTTTTCTAAAAAACTTTGTAGATCTCTCTCCAAGTTGAATCTATCTACTGGTGCACAGATTGCATATCCTAATCCTTTCTCTAACATAGATATCTCATCACTATTGAGAACCCTACTCGAGAGGTTAATAATTGGGGCTTTCTTACCTAATCCCACCCTGTTTGACTGCTGGTCTTCATATAGGGGCGTTTCTGTGGTGGATTCTGGGAATAATAATTCCCTCTCCCCCTCCCTCTGCCTCGATTCTGACCAGGGTTGGCTTGACGCTGTTCTAAAAAGAGAGAGTTTCTCTACTTGTACCAGGGGTTGGCTCCCGGGTCTTCTTGAATCTTGTAAGTTCTCATTCTCAGATTCTGAGCTTGTGTAAGAGGTGTCAAAGAATGTAACTCTTTTTTGGGGAAATTCCTCCTAGGTTGTTGCCAAGCATTCCTGTTATACATATCTTCTCTAGGTCTATCGTAATAGTCCTTCTGTAAATAAGGATAGACATGTTCTAAATTATATTTTGTCACATCTTTCCTGAATTTGTTAGACTTTTTGTTTAAAAGGTACTCCCTATATCCTAATATATCTTTTTGTATTTCTTCCAGCTTTTTTTAGCGTCCTCTAGGGAGGTACTTTCTCTTAGTTTTGCTTCCATTTCTTCGATCTCCTTTCTCTCAATAATGAGTATCTCATGAGCTGTTTCTATGATTAATAACATCCAATCCCGACTACATCGGTTGGCAATGAATGTCCAATTTTCAATAAATTTGGGATTCTTTATAAAAATACCCGGTTCGTTTTTAACTTGCAATCCTCTAGGTATTATCCCTTTCTTACAATATTCGATCAAAAAGTCAGCATGTAATTCAGTTCTAATGGTCTTTTTTTATTATTCCATAGTTCTCTCCATCTCTCCTCATCGCAATTATTAGCGGTAACTGAGGAAATATTTTTGAAGTACCATTTATAATCTTGTTGAATTGTTCTTCTGAGAAACTGTAAGTTCTAAGTGTGTCCATCATCAATTGGAACGTCAAACCCAAATTATATGGGTCAAACAACACAAACTCCCCAGCTAACAAGCTGTACAAAGAAAAATTAAGGAAGAAGGGAGTCACCCCAGTATCTAAAAAAGGGACGGGGTACAACTACGGCAAAGACACAAGTGTCCCTATATTCTAAAAACAGGAGGACAAATACCTCACCCTGGACCGAGTGTCTATTACGATGTGTGCTATCAAAATATCAATGGAGCTGTTCACTAAAAAAAGACAATTGTCTAGCTAAAAAACAGTTATCAATCTGTACCCTTATACAGTATAATCCCAGAAATTTCTATGTTAAAACACAAAAACTGGTTAAAAAAAATTTTTATTAAAAATTATTTTATAACATATTCATACAATTAAGCAATAAAAACATTACTCTACCTCCCACTATAGGTTACAATCTCATTTCATTACACATATATAAAATCATAATCTCATTTCATTACACATATAGATAAAAACTCTAAAAACAGTCGACGCAGCGTTTCGGTGACACCTCAATGTTTTCACCTTCCTCAGGACTACAAAAGTTTTCATCAGATCTAAATAATAGAAATACATGATTTAGCAATATATATATACTCATCATCAACTTGTCATACTCAATATACCCTTTTCCTAATACTGTTTTCAGCATATCACTAATTTTATTCTATACATCGGCTACTATTTCTTTACACTCGGTCCTTCAAGGTCATTCTAAAAATTGTAACATACTTTATGTACCACTTTTATTTAGTGTTGATTCGTTATGTTCATACGCCCTTTACAATAACACACACTTGATTTCTTAAAATAGAATTTAGGATACATATAATATGGATAACACGGTATTTCTAAGGTACCCTCGATGACTTAACAGAACACTCATATAAACTTTAAAATTCTCAATCTACTCTATTACCATATAATATATGGGCAAGCTTAAAGAAGGTCTTCCTAAAATCGATTATGCAAGCTTGTTTTTGATTTTGATTGTGTGGTGAGTGGGGAAAACAGAAACCATTCAGTGTTTTTATTTATCCTTCCCCAAAAACGATTGCTGGCAGCGTCTTGTACCAACTGCTACTTTATCGAGGTATAAATCTATTAATATTTTATTCTACGAAACTCTTCGCATACCTTTTAATAACAGTTGTAAATTCTTTCTAACTGTCCGTTAGAGCCACCATACTATTCGGGGTGCAGGAGTTGTTATAAAAACTCGACACTGTCTCCGTCTAGAAAAACGAGGCATATTTATCACATTTTGCTATAATTATTAGGCCTTCAATATTCGAAATTTTTTTTATTTATGTTTGTAAACATTTTTTAAAAAACGCGCTTACCTATTCAGATCAAACAATATGCCGTCCGGTATAAGTCGCTTTAATTTAGAAAAACAGGAATCGACGTTTTAAACATTGACGATGCCTTTTTATATTGAGGTTCGTTTGTCGACCTTAAGCGCTTTAGGCAATCTATAGGGAAAACAACGTACATGAAGATTTCTTTTAAAATAATATGAAAACCATAAAAACAACATCTACATCTAAACGCTGTTTATTATGGGATAATTTGATTATAACGAAAGTATGCGGCATTCAATATGGGCTCACTACACTCTCCAAAGAAGTCATAGACCTTTTTTGTTTAATAATAAATTCAGAATGTCTTAGCGTTATCAGCTATACAGGTTTATATACCGATCCTCACCAGTGTTTATTGATTATGCTGATTATATTTATATCCATTAAATCCATAAGTTAAACCTCTACTATCATTTGGATCGATGCACTATTTCGCATACACTCAAAAGACCAAAATAATCATCAAGTTTATAATGTCCCATATTACAGATAGAAGCGGTCTGAATTACAAATACAGTAAACCGCCTCATCCATTGTCTAAGTTCTCTTGGGAACACATCACTTGTGGGGGGATATATATCCTCAAGCTAATATTTAAGATTGATAAAATATCTTACTCAAGACGCTAAGATCAAGTATATTTGGTATATTTTAGATTTTAAACAAACTCCATCGTCTCCTACTCACCGGATCGGGAAATAGCGGCCTCCTTGCTCTAACGGACTTCCGTAATCGGGATGTATTGCGCTTCCGGGTTCCCGACCTATTTATGTTACTCGTCGGTGATCACGTGACTGACGTCACGTGGAGTGTTTAAACTTACAAAAATAGAAAATCAAACGGCCGCTACTCAACGTTTACATGTATTAGGGCAATATCCTATATTGGGTACTCTCACCCAATACAAATGCTGTTAAGAACTATCAACATACCTAATCTATTAAAACATTGCCCGTATTTATAAACGCTACCAATGGCGGCCATCTTGTAATGTTGAACTATCGTTACAACAGATACTATAAGGTATCTTTCACAGGAGATTATGGCTTTAAACTGACTTAAATGCCAAAAACTACCGCTATCTACCATATTAAAATATTATAGTGTTATTCCGTGTCTCTCAACAACTCTAAATAGAGAAATTTCGAAAACAATTCACACAGCTGATTTTTACTTCATTATTTGAATGAAAAACACGTCGTTTGAATTATAATGATTAAAAAACAATAATAATGAAAAAAGTATATATATATTGAAGTTATTATATACGTGCAACAAACCTCCAAAAACATCATTTGTCTAGCCACCCACATAGATCACAATACAGAAGTCTCCATTAGGTGGCCAGAGTGGAGGGTTTGGTATTGTCACACAGAGATTAACATTACTAAAATACAAGTTATATTACTACTATTCATTCAGTAATCATTGCCCAAATAACCAGACAGGATAACATTCTACTGTATTAATCTTTCCCATTCCTCTTTGTTATTCAGGCCATTTTTGTAAGTATTAAAGTATGACATATAGAATTGTTCACGTTTTTCCTTTTAACCATTTGGTCTCCTCCTCGCGTGCTAGTTTGAATTACTTCTATACCACTCCATTTCAATTCAGCAATTGTATGATTATTTTCAATCCAATGTTCCACTAAAGGAGCCGTTCTTTTCTTTGTCCTGATTGCTGATTTATGTTCTGTAATCCTGACTCTTATTTCTCGGGATGTTTCTCCGATATAGCCCTTATTACAAGGGCAAACAATAAGGTAAATGATATTACTCGTCCTACAATTAATGAAGTTCTTAACCTTATGTGTGATACCATTATAGGTAATCACACTACCTTTCAAGACATTACCGCAACTCTTACAAGAATTACAGGGAAAATTGCCGACAGGAAACGGAGTGTTACCAATGCTACGCTGTTTGCACTCTGTCTGTTCCCTATAAGTATGTACCAGTCGATTACGAATGGTGCGGTTCCGTCTAAAAGAGAACATGGGTTTAGGAAGTCTTACATTGTTCTTATCATTTAACAATTTCCAATTTCTATTTACTTTATTCTTGACCTTGTTACTAATGCTACTGAAATTTGTCACAAAAATCAAGGGAAGCTTCTGTGTAATTGTTTCTGGATCTTTAGTGTTAAACAATGATTCTCTGTCATAATATTTTGCTCTTTTATACGCCTGCCTCGTAAGTCTTTTTGGGTAACCCCTTTCAAGGAGGTTTCTGGTGAAGGCATCTGCATGTCGGTTAAAATCTTTAATATCCGTGCAGTTACGTCTAATCCTTAAATACTGTCCAAATGGAATGTTATCCTTTTGGCATGCCGGATGATTGCTTTGATAGTGGAGCATGGTGTTACGGTCTGTGGGTTTCGTATAAAGTTCTACTTGTAATTTCCCAGTATTGTGTTTAATCTTGATATCCAAAAAATCGCAACTCTCTTTGTTAATGTTAGAAGTGAATTTTAAATTAATGTCTCCTAAATTCAGCCATTCTATGAATTCCATAAGAGATGTTTTCTCGCCCTTCCACATAAAAAAACATCATCGATATAGCGGGACCAGCATGAAATATTTTCATAAAAAGGTGCCGCTGTATTAAATATATGTTTATCCTCAAACGCCGCTACATACAAACAGGCTAAACTCGGAGCGCAGGTAGCTCCCATGCTGGTCCCCTTGATTTGTTTATAATAATCAGTGCCAAATAAAAATATATTATTTTTCAGAATGACTTCTGTGCATTCAATTATAAATAGGGAGTGTGCAGAGAGTTCACCTTTGTCATCGACTAAGAGGCCCTCTAACATCCTGATGGTATCATCTTGTGGTATGTTCGTATAGAGGGCCTCTATATCTAAAGTGACTAACCACTGAGAGTCCATATTGTATTGAAGTTTTTCAATTTTGTTTATCATGGCAGTGGTGTCCTTAATGTAGGATCTTTGGCGTACCACCAATGGTTGTAGAAACTTATCCACGTATTTGCTTAGTGGTTCTGTCAAAGAGTCTATGCTTGAAACAATGGGTCTCATAGGAGGATCTAGAAGATCCTTATGCACCTTAGGTAATCCATAAATTGCTGGCAAAATAGGGTTAGTATTTGTCAAGAACCTAAACTCATCAAGACACAAAATCTCGTCTTCTTTCGCGAAATCTAAAAGTCTTGTCACTCTACTAATTAATGCATTCCACTCTTCCTTATTAGACTTCTGATAATGCGATGTGTTTTTTAAAAGGGTGAGCATCCTATTGTTATAGTCATCAGTATCCATAACAATAATACTCCCACCTTTATCTCCTGGTTTAATAGTCAATTCTTTACATTGTTCTAAATTATTGAGAGCTCTCCTTTCAGCAGGGCTTAAGTTGTTTTGCCAGTGCAGTTTCTTTGAAAGGAGATCATCTATATTTTTCTCTACAACCTTTTCAAATAAATCAATATTTTTATTTACAAGGTTTATAGAGGGAGTCCATTTGGATTTGGGTTTTAAGCCTGACTTGTTCATAGAGAGGGTATCTTCACATTCTTTATTACTAAAAAAATCATTAAGTCGAATTTTTCTAAAAAAACTTTGTAGATCTCTCTCCAAGTTGAATCTATCTACTGGTGCACAGATTGCATATCCTAATCCTTTCTCTAACATAGATATCTCATCACTATTGAGAACCCTACTCGAGAGGTTAATAATTGGGGCTTTCTTACCTAATCCCACCCTGTTTGACTGCTGGTCTTCATATAGGGGCGTTTCTGTGGTGGATTCTGGGAATAATAATTCCCTCTCCCCCTCCCTCTGCCTCGATTCTGACCAGGGTTGGCTTGACGCTGTTCTAAAAAAGAGAGAGTTTCTCTACTTGTACCAGGGGTTGGCTCCCCGGGTCTTCTTGAATCTTGTAAGTTCTCATTCTCAGATTCTGAGCTTGTGTAAGAGGTGTCAAAGAATGTAACTCTTTTTGGGGAAATTCCTCCTAGGTTGTTGCCAAGCATTCCTGTTATACATATCTTCTCTAGGTCTATCGTAATAGTCCTTCTGTAAATAAGGATAGACATGTTCTAAATTATATTTTGTCACATCTTTCCTGAATTTGTTAGACTTTTTGTTTAAAAGGTACTCCCTATATCCTAATATATCTTTTTGTATTTCTTCCAGCTTTTTTTAGCGTCCTCTAGGGAGGTACTTTCTCTTAGTTTTGCTTCCATTTCTTCGATCTCCTTTCTCTCAATAATGAGTATCTCATGAGCTGTTTCTATGATTAATAACATCCAATCCCGACTACATCGGTTGGCAATGAATGTCCAATTTTCAATAAATTTGGGATTCTTTATAAAAATACCCGGTTCGTTTTTAACTTGCAATCCTCTAGGTATTATCCCTTTCTTACAATATTCGATCAAAAAGTCAGCATGTAATTCAGTTCTAATGGTCTTTTTTTATTATTCCATAGTTCTCTCCATCTCTCCTCATCGCAATTATTAGCGGTAACTGAGGAAATATTTTTTGAAGTACCATTTATAATCTTGTTGAATTGTTCTTCTGAGAAACTGTAAGTTCTAAGTGTGTCCATCATCAATTGGAACGTCAAACCCAAATTATATGGGTCAAACAACACAAACTCCCCAGCTAACAAGCTGTACAAAGAAAAATTAAGGAAGAAGGAGTCACCCCAGTATCTAAAAAAGGGACGGGGTACAACTACGACAAAGACACAAGTGTCCCTATATTCTAAAAACAGGAGGACAAATACCTCACCCTGGACCGAGTGTCTATTACGATGTGTGCTATCAAAATATCAATGGAGCTGTTCACTAAAAAAGACAATTGTCTAGCTAAAAAACAGTTATCAATCTGTATCCTTATACAGTATAATCCCAGAAATTTCTATGTTAAAACACAAAAACTGGTTAAAATTTTTTTATTAAAAATTATTTTATAACATATTCATACAATTAAGCAATAAAAACATTACTCTACCTCCCACTATAGGTTACAATCTCATTTCATTACACATATATAAAATCATAATCTCATTTCATTACACATATAGATAAAAACTCTAAAAACAGTCGACGCAGCGTTTCGGTGACACCTCAATGTTTTCACCTTCCTCAGGACTACAAAAGTTTTCATCAGATCTAAATAATAGAAATACATGATTTAGCAATATATATATACTCATCATCAACTTGTCATACTCAATATACCCTTTTCCTAATACTGTTTTCAGCATATCACTAATTTTATTCTATACATCGGCTACTATTTCTTTACACTCGGTCCTTCAAGGTCATTCTAAAAATTGTAACATACTTTATGTACCACTTTTATTTAGTGTTGATTCGTTATGTTCATACGCCCTTTACATCAACACACACTTGATTTCTTAAAATAGAATTTAGGATACATATAATATGGATAACACGGTATTTCTAAGGTACCCTCGATGACTTAACAGAACACTCATATAAACTTTAAAATTCTCCATCTACTCTATTACCATATAATATATGGGCAAGCTTAAAGAAGGTCTTCCTAAAATCGATTATGCAAGCTTGTTTTTGATTTTGATTGTGTGGTGAGTGGGGAAAACAGAAACCATTCAGTGTTTTTATTTATCCTCCCCCAAAAACGATTGCTGGCAGCGTCTTGTACCAACTGCTACTTTATCGAGGTATAAATCTATTAATATTTTATTCTACGAAACTCTTCGCATACCTTTTAATAACAGTTGTAAATTCTTTCTAACTGTCCGTTAGAGCCACCATACTATTCGGGGTGCAGGAGTTGTTATAAAAACTCGACACTGTCTCCGTCTAGAAAAACGAGGCATATTTATCACATTTTGCTATAATTATTAGGCCTTCAATATTCGAATTTTTTTTTATTTATGTTTGTAAACATTTTTTAAAAAACGCGCTTACCTATTCAGATCAAACAATATGCCGTCCGGTATAAGTCGCTTTAATTTAGAAAAACAGGAATCGACGTTTTAAACATTGACGATGCCTTTTTATATTGAGGTTCGTTTGTCGACCTTAAGCGCTTTAGGCAATCTATAGGGAAAACAACGTACATGAAGATTTCTTTTAAAATAATATGAAAACCATAAAAACAACATCTACATCTAAACGCTGTTTATTATGGGATAATTTGATTATAACGAAAGTATGCGGCATTCAATATGGGCTCACTACACTCTCCAAAGAAGTCATAGACCTTTTTTGTTTAATAATAAATTCAGAATGTCTTAGCGTTATCAGCTATACAGGTTTATATACCGATCCTCACCAGTGTTTATTGATTATGCTGATTATATTTATATCCATTAAATCCATAAGTTAAACCTCTACTATCATTTGGATCGATGCACTATACGAATAGTATGGTGGCTCTAACGGACAGTTAGAAAGAATTTACAACTGTTATTAAAAGGTATGCGAAGAGTTTCGTAGAATAAAATATTAATAGATTTATACCTCGATAAAGTAGCAGTTGGTACAAGACGTTGCCAGCAATCGTTTTTGGGGAGGATAAATAAAAACACTGAATGGTTTCTGTTTTCCCCACTCACCACACAATCAAAATCAAAAACAAGCTTGCATAATCGATTTTAGGAAGACCTTCTTTAAGCTTGCCCATATATTATATGGTAATAGAGTAGATGGAGAATTTTAAAGTTTATATGAGTGTTCTGTTAAGTCATCGAGGGTACCTTAGAAATACCGTGTTATCCATATTATATGTATCCTAAATTCTATTTTAAGAAATCAAGTGTGTGTTGATGTAAAGGGCGTATGAACATAACGAATCAACACTAAATAAAAGTGGTACATAAAGTATGTTACAATTTTTAGAATGACCTTGAAGGACCGAGTGTAAAGAAATAGTAGCCGATGTATAGAATAAAATTAGTGATATGCTGAAAACAGTATTAGGAAAAGGGTATATTGAGTATGACAAGTTGATGATGAGTATATATATATTGCTAAATCATGTATTTCTATTATTTAGATCTGATGAAAACTTTTGTAGTCCTGAGGAAGGTGAAAACATTGAGGTGTCACCGAAACGCTGCGTCGACTGTTTTTAGAGTTTTTATCTATATGTGTAATGAAATGAGATTATGATTTTATATATGTGTAATGAAATGAGATTGTAACCTATAGTGGGAGGTAGAGTAATGTTTTTATTGCTTAATTGTATGAATATGTTATAAAATAATTTTTAATAAAAAAAATTTTTAACCAGTTTTTGTGTTTTAACATAGAAATTTCTGGGATTATACTGTATAAGGATACAGATTGATAACTGTTTTTTAGCTAGACAATTGTCTTTTTTTAGTGAACAGCTCCATTGATATTTTGATAGCACACATCGTAATAGACACTCGGTCCAGGGTGAGGTATTTGTCCTCCTGTTTTTAGAATATAGGGACACTTGTGGTTATACAAAGAAGTACAGAGAATAAGTTTCGATTCTGGGGCTGGGCACACACTATCTACAACTCAAGGTCGCTCTGCCCGTGCCTGCCACTAGACAAGTGGGAGAAGGCCTCTATCTAGAAGGAAAGGTATGCGCTAATAAGGACAGTCCAATCATTAGTGAAGCAAAACCTAACATTGCAGAAACAAAACATAACAGGCCCTTTTCTCGGAAACAGCAAGGAATTAGTTTCGATCTTGGTT
This sequence comes from Calotriton arnoldi, assembly GCA_963921515.1. NCBI lineage: Eukaryota > Metazoa > Chordata > Amphibia > Caudata > Salamandridae > Calotriton > Calotriton arnoldi. Next base: position 1,154,982 of record CAWUFW010004257.1, on the reverse strand, counting down.
CAAGATGGCGTTTAAAATAGAAAATGGTGCTGTGAATGCTAACGTACATAGAACAATGCGCAAACGTGATTTTTTTATTCTAACAGACCCTCCTTTTAGCATGAGCTAAACATTTTCTAGTAATAGCAAGAGCATATAAATCAATAAAACAAAAGTCATAGGTAAACTTCTTAGGAGCACCCCATGTTGTCAACATCAGGAAGAGAGACCGTAAGGAGGGAAGAAGTCTCAAAAATGCCCTCATCTATCTGCATGATGTCATCGATCTCCTTTTGAACCATAATTGCAGCATTGGTGTCATGAATCGATATTTTCCTCTTAGGAGTGAGAAAAGTGGTGCAATAAGAACAACGGAAAGGAAGGCATTGAACAAGGACACAGCAAGAAACCAAGATCACAATGAAATAAATCACCTTTTCAAGGATCCAATCCCAGCTGCCGAAAAGAGACCAACTCCAGTTCCTACTTTCCATTCCTTTAAAATTTTCTAAGATTTCTAAAATGTGTTGGGTAATATTCTTTTCCATATTTGTGATTCTGACTACACACTGGTCTCCTACTACCGCACACACACCACCACTCTTAGCTAGGATGAAATCGACTGCATATCTAGTCTGCTCAGAATATATTTGCATACTTTCCAATTGGGTGGTGATGTCACGCAAGGCTGCTACTGTGGAGTTAGACAATATTTGCAGCTTACATCCAAAATTATTCTCTAGCTTTCTCACCCGTGGCCATAGCAGTACCGCCAAATGTAATTATGGAGGATAGAATGTATCCAAAAGTAATACCATTACTATAATTATTAACTTCGAGATCTGTCACTCCATCACAGAATTCTTTGGTCAATGTCCTTTTAACCCATCTCACTTTAGGCTTCGCATGTTTGCAAGGTACACCCAAAGGCAGTACCATCCCAAGTGCCACATCATCCATACCATTATGGACATTTGAATATGTTCCATTAGATAAAAAAGAAAAACCCTGGGTGTGCATACACCGGTCTATCATAATCTACTGCAGAATACCTGAAATTCCTCCCAAAGGTACTGGTGTCCTTTGTATTTACCAAAGAGTACGTGCCCTTACGCAAAACTAGCCCTGAAAAATTGACATACAATATAGTGTCAGTAAAGTTGATAATTGGACAACAAGCAGGGTAATAACCAGGTTCTCGGGGAACTGTCAATTCCTTGTACTGGTAACCCACCAGAGTTACATTCTGTTTTTCCATATAGAAGTTGTCGCAATATGTTTTGTTGTCACACCCCGGATAACCCATGCCTCATGGCTTTCTATGGTATTGACAAGGACCTGGATAGCCAAACCCAAATACTACTTTCACTTCTAAGAAGTCAAGGGGCCGAGTATATGTATAATTGACAATTGACAATGGATATGCTGTCCATAGACTAGTGAAAGATTTAGTGGGGTAACAAGCAGTCCCTTCTCCAAAGAACCTCTTGTGTGTATTTAGAAACACATTGCTTGGGGCCGTCCTTTTCTTTCAGACTTGAGGAACAACCTTATCCTTACTATGTAAAGGTACACTTTGATCACTTTCCAAAACCCATGATACCCCACATAACATTATCAACAGCAAAATCACAAGGGCAATACATGTTAACTTTTGTTTACTGGTCCACACTCCATTGTGCTGGGCAACAAGAATCACTGGCTGCTCTTCCTCGGCAACCATTCTACCAAAGACATGCATAAGGAATGATGAAATGGGGGCAAAATACAAGGAAATATGCAAGTTTCCAGTGTCCGTCAGAGCCTCACTGGTACAGGCTCCTATTGTCCATCAATACGTTGGTGCTCTTGAGCACCGGCGGTGGATCTTGCTCTGTCCTAAGCTCTTATCCTACGTCGACCACGGTGGTATACCTTTGAGGTATACTTCGATCTATCCTGTCCAACGTTCAAACAACTAACTAAAGTAAGCAGAAATTCTTCACCAAGCTTGATAGATCTCCGTTGATACTATAACTCAGTATAACCTATCTTACTCAGTCCATCCCTAATAATTTTTCTCCTTAGATGGACTTTCCCTCAGCCGAGGGCGCAAATTGTACCTGGTAGCTCCGGGCACAGAATGATCAACGAATAAGGGCTCCTGGATAGCTCGTATTACCGGAGGAACAGCCGCATTCAGCACATTTTCATTCTCCTTATCCGTCTGCGCCCACGTCAGTTGGGCATCACTGAACGGGACAAACCGAGGCACCGTCTCACACTTGGAGTCCCTGATGCCGTCTTTTACCCACTGGTCATAAGGCAAAGGCAGAGGGACCCTGTGACAATGGGTCGCATGGATCCAGTTCTTACGGCCAGCGACTTTAACTGCGGTGCGCAATGCTAAAATGACCTGCTGCGGCCCCTTCCGCCGCGGCTCCTTACTCTTCTTCCGCTGAAAATTCGTAATCAATACGAAATCTCCAGGCTGAATATCATGGCTGGGTCCCTCTGGCGTGGAAGGCAGGGAATCCCGGACCTGTTGATGAATAGAACTTAAACTGTCTGTTAACTTGCCAAGATAATCAAGCAACAGTGGGTACTCAATATCAGAAAAACGCTGAGGTCGCGAGACGCCCCAGACATTTGCCAAAGCGATACCAAAGGGGATGATGGACGGAGCGTTAGAGCAAATCAAACACTCACCCCCAGTCAACTGATCTGGGTTTAATCCATCATCATTCTTTAGCTCACTCCACCACCCCAGTTCAGACATGGCCATATGCAAATCAGTCTGACCCTGTGCCTCATGGGAACAGTCCAGCCCGAACTGCCAAGCCATGTCTTCCCTGGACCAGAAACAAGCATCCTGGGACCGGTTTCGGGTTCAAAACCCTCATCAGCCAGGCTATCTTGAATCCAGTGGCAAAGTGAGCAAGGGACCCACGTCTGGGCATACCCCTGCCAACGTAGGGCGAACAAAGCGATACCAAAGGGGATGATGGACGGAGCGTTAGAGCAAATCAAACACTCACCCCCAGTCAACTGATCTGGGTTTAATCCATCATCATTCTTTAGCTCACTCCACCACCCCAGTTCAGACATGGCCATATGCAAATCAGTCTGACCCTGTGCCTCATGGGAACAGTCCAGCCCGAACTGCCAAGCCATGTCTTCCCTGTACCGGAAACAAGCATCCTGGGACCGGTTTCGGGTTCAAAACCCTCATCAGCCAGGCTATCTTGAATCCAGTGGCAAAGTGAGCAAGGGACCCACGTCTGGGCATACCCTGCCAACTTAGGGCGAACAAAGCGATACCAAAGGGGATGATGGACGGAGCATTAGAGCAAATCAAACACTCACCCCCAGTCAACTGATCTGGGTTTAATCCATCATCATTCTTTAGCTCACTCCACCACCCCAGTTCAGACATGGCCATATGCAAATCAGTCTGACCCTGTGCCTCATGGGAACAGTCCAGCCCGAACTGCCAAGCCATGTCTTCCCTGGACCAGAAACAAGCATCCTGGGACCGGTTTCGGGTTCAAAACCCTCATCAGCCAGGCTATCTTGAATCCAGTGGCAAAGTGAGCAAGGGACCCACGTCTGGGCATATCCTGCCAACTTAGGGCGTACAAAGCGATACCAAAAGGGATGATGGACGGAGCATTAGAGCAAATCAAACACTCACCCCCAGTCAACTGATCTGGGTTTAATCCATCATCATTCTTTAGCTCACTCCACCACCGCAGTTCAGACATGGCCATATGCAAATCAGTCTGACCCTGTGCCTCATGGGAACAGTCCAGCCCGAACTGCCAAGCCATGTCTTCCCTGGACCGGAAACAAGCATCCTGGGACCGGTTTCGGGTTCAAAACCCTCATCAGCCAGTCTATCTTGAATCCAGTGGCAAAGTGAGCAAGGGACCCACGTCTGGGCATACCCTGCCAACTTAGGGCGAACAAAGCGATACCAAAGGGGATGATGGACGGAGCGTTAGAGCAAATCAAACACTCACCCCCAGTCAACTGATCTGGGTTTAATCCATCATCATTTTTAGCTCACTCCACCACCCCAGTTCAGACATGGCCATATGCAAATCAGTCTGACCCTGTGCCTCATGGGAACAGTCCAGCCCGAACTGCCAAGCCATGTCTTCCCTGGACCGGAAACAAGCATCCTGGGACCGGTTTCGGGTTCAAAACCCTCATCAGCCAGGCTATCTTGAATCCAGTGGCAAAGTGAGCAAGGGACCCACGTCTGGGCATACCCTGCCAACTTAGGGCGAACAAAGCGATACCAAAGGGGATGATGGACAGAGCGTTAGAGCAAATCAAACACTCACTCCCAGTCAACTGATCTGGGTTTAATCCATCATCATGCTTCAAACTGGAATGGCATAGTGAGCAAAAAAACGATGGATTTAGGCCCAGATCTCTGTACTGGGGTGAATGTATGACATTGTTCTGCATTCTGTCCATCAACTGTTGTTTTTGCATTTGTCACCCCGAGTGGGACGGGTATGCCCAGACGTGGGTCCCGTGCTCTCCATGCCACTGGAATCAAGCTATCCTGGCTGAAGAGGGGTGAAACCCCGAAACCGGTCCTAGGATGCTTGTTTCCAGTCCAGGGAGGACCTGGCTTGGCAGTTCGGGCTGGACTGTTCCCATGAGGCACAGGGTCAAGGCTGATTTGCATATGGCTGGGTTCAAACTGGAATAGCATGGTGAGCAAAAAAACCATGGATTTAGGCCCAGATCTCTGTACTGGGGTGAATGTATGACATTGTTCTGCATTCTATCCATCAACTGTTGTTTTTGCATTTGTCACCCCGAGTGGGACGGGTATGCCCAGACGTGGGTCCTGTGCTCTCCATGCCACTGGAATCAAGCTATCCTGGCTGAAGAGCGGTGAAACCCCGAAACCGGTCCTAGGATGCTTTTTTCCAGTCCAGGGAGGACCTGGCTTGGCAGTTCGGGCTGGACTGTTCCCATGAGGCACAGGGTCAAGACTGATTTGCATATGGCTGGGTTCAAACTGGAATGGCATGGTGAGCAAAAAAACGATGGATTTAGGCCCAGATCTCTGTACTGGGGTGAATGTATGACATTGTTCTGCATTCTGTCCATCAACTGTTGTTTTTGCATTTGTCACCCCGAGTGGGACGGGTATGCCCAGACGTGGGTCCCGTGCTCTCCATGCCACTGGAATCAAGCTATCCTGGCTGAAGAGGGTGGAACCCCGAAACCGGTCCTAGGATGCTTGTTTCCAGTCCAGGGAGGACCTGGCTTGGCAGTTCGGGCTGGACTGTTCCCATGAGCGCCAGGGTCAAGACTGATTTGCATATGGCTGCGTTCAAACTGGAATGGCATGGTGAGCAAAAAAACGATGGATTTAGGCCCAGATCTCTGTACTGGGGTGAATGTATGACATTGTTCTGCATTCTGTCCATCAACTGTTGTTTTTGCACCAGACATTTGCCAAGCACCCGACACGACCTCATACAGTGACAATCCTGTCCTAGAATGTGCTGTCGTTCTTGTTGACAAAAGAGCTAACGGTAGAGCATCTGGCCAATTTAAAAAGACCGTGTGGTCTCCTGAACTTTTGCCAGTTTGAGCTTGAGAGTACCAGTGTACTTCTCAACCAAACCTGCTGACTGCGGATGATTGGCAGCATGGAACTTTTGCTTTATGTGTAAACCATCACAAATCAATCGGATCACCTTTGCATTAAAATGACTTCCTTTATCACTCCAAATCAATCGGGGCAAGCCGAAACGAGGAAAGAACTCCTTCAGGAGTACCTTTTCAGTTGTAACGGCTGTATTGTCTTTAGTGGGATAAGCCTCAACCCATTTACTAAATGCACAGACAATCACCAAAACATACTTCAAATTATTGCATCTCTCTAGTTCATTATAGTCCATTTGAAGGACTTCAGAAGGAAAGTGGGCGGTGCAAAATTACCAGGCGGTGTGGGGTACCCTTTCCAGGATTGTGCATCATGCACACCATACAGTACTTCAGTAAATGTGCAGCTGTCTTAGGCATATTGTCATTCTGCCATACAGGATCTAATAATTTACAAATGCCTTTAGCGCTAATATGAGCTGGACCATGGGCCATAGTGACCACGGGAAGAACATATGCATCTGGCAACATCCATCTCTGCTTCCCTGATTTATCAAACCAACATCCTTCGTCATTCAACTGTGCCGTACTCTCCTGCCACAACGCTAATTATTCAATCGTGGCTTCACTCTGTATTTCTTTTACACTTTCAAGGGTGTCTTCAAATATGACAACCTCAGGGACCCACCTAGCTGGACCTGCTACAAACATTCTTTTCATTTTTGTGCGTGCCGTTTCCTTAGCTGTCTGATCTGCAAAAGCATTTCCTCTACGTATATCATCAGTGACCTTCCGGTGGGCGCTACACTTCACAATTGCCAATTTCTTGGGGAGTGTCAAAGCAGACAAAAGCCTCAATATGAGGTGCCCATGTTGGATATTGGTGCCATGCGAGGTAAGGAACCCTCTCTCCGCCCAGATTCGCCCAAAATTATGTGCGACTCCCAATGGCATACTGATTGTCAGTATAGATATTGACAACCTGTCCCTCACTCAATTCACAAGCTCGAATAAGGGCAGCGAGTTCAGCAGCTTGAGCCGACTGATAAGGGACTCGTGTTGTTTCTACTATTGTACGCAGTGTGGTAATAACATATGCCACAGTTGTAGTGCCATCTGGCAATTTGAAACAAGAGCCATTAACATATAGTTCCCCTTGTGGGTCAGATAAGGGAATGTCAGTCAAGCCTACCCGTCCTTTCGTCTCTTCTTCCGTCCGGAAGATACAGTCATGTTTGTCGACTTCATCACTCTTGGAAGGGAGGGGTAGTACCGTGGCTGGATTCAGAGTAGCACATCTTTTGATGGTAATATGTTTAGCAAACAATGTTAATTCATAGCCAGTAAGACGTGCACTGGTGAGGTGCTGTGTCTTTGTCTTATTCAGAAGTGTATCCACAGCATGGGGTACCATGACTGTGAGGTCAGTATCCAGTACAAGTCCAGCCGATTGTCTAATCAAAGTGGCCATGGCCGCGACCGCTCTTCAACAACTTGGGAGGGCTCTCGCGACTGGATCAAGAACAGCAGAGAAATAAGCACACAGCCGTTGCTTATATCCAAATTTTTGTGTTAGGACAGAAAGCGCACAACGAGCCATCTCATGCACATACAACACAAACGGTTTGCCGTAATTAGGGGTGCCAAGTACTGGAGCTAAGCAAAGCGCAGTTTTCAATTGCTCCAAAGACTGCTGACATTCAGGTGTCCAAGGCAAAGGCTCATGCACTTCTTTCGTTGTTAAGGCAAGCAAGGGTTTGATTAGTAGGGAGTAGTTAGGTATCCACTGCCGACAGTAGGAAGTGATACCTATAAAAGCACGAACATCTTTCTGAGTCTGTGGAATAGGCATTTTAACAATGGTACTGATACGCTCAGGGGTTAACCTCCTATCCTCCTTCGACAGTAGGTGACCTAAGTAGGTGACCTCCTGTCGACAATACTGAAATTTAGAAAGAGAAACTTTATGTCCATGCTGAGCTAAATATAGCAATAACTTAACTGTACTGTCTTTACAACCTTGTTCGGTATCAGAAGCAATAAGGAGATCGTCAACATACTGCACCAATACATTACCTGTGGGAAACGACATAGAATCCAACTGACCTTTCAATGCCTGGCTATAAATGCGCGGACTCTTCCTATAGCCCTGAGGAGCTCGACAGAACCTAAAGCTCCTACCAGCTAGGGTGAACCCAAACAGATATCTGCTATCTGGATGGATAGGAATGCTGAAGAATGCGTTTTTCAAATCAATGACAGAAAAGAATTGGGCGCTGGAAGGAATCATTGTCAAAATTGTGGTAATATCTGGAACCACTGAAAACTGGGAAATCACTATTTTATTAACTTCGCGCAAGTCAATCACAAAACAGTAAACATCTTCAGGATCATCAGGGGAACCTGAGGGTGTCCGTTTAAGAACCGGAAGAATGGGACTATTAGAAATATTGGCAGACATCTCTTCAACCACTCCTTTCTTGATCAAATCCTGAATAATTTGCAATAAGGCTCGCTCTCCTGCCTGTGGTATTTTATACTGAGGAATACAAGGCAAAATAGCATTGTCTTTGACCTGTATTGAAACCGGCGGTATATGCAACAGCCCTACGTCTGTATCACCTGTCGGCCACAGAGTGGGTGGCACTTCAGCAAATTCAACAGGAAGAGGCGTATCCTTGGACAAACACTGTTTAACTCCTACTACATCTGGGCCCATTGTCATATAGACACCTGCCGGGGAACAATAATTAGTGGCATGCACTTTCTTCAACAAATCCAAACACATCAAATTCTCACCACAATTAGATGTCAGCAAAAATGGAGAATCCACAATGAAAGGACCAATAGTCAATGCAAGGGGTCTTGAAATGGGGCTCACAACCGGTACACCTGAAAAACCTACCGAAACATTATTATGGCCAGACAGCGCCTCCCCAGAGACCATATTTTGAGAAACAGAACTTTTTGTCGGACCTGTGTCCACCAAAAATTCCTTCGTCGAACCTTGCAGTTCCGCAGTTATATAAGGACCACGCTGGTCGACAGGTATCGCAACTGGTCTTTGCCACTGGATTCAAGATAGCCTGGTTGATGATGGCTGTAAGCCAGAAACCGGTCCCAGGATGCTTGTTTCCGGTCCAGGGAAGACATGGCTTGGCAGTTCGGGCTGGACTGTTCCCATGAGGCACAGGGTCAGACTGATTTGCATATGGCCATGTCTGAACTGGGGTGGCGGAGTGAGCTAAAGAATGATGATGGATTAAACCCAGATCAGTTGACTGGGGGTGAGTGCTTGCAATGTTCAACACTCCGTCTATCATCCCCTTTGGTTTTGCTATGTTCGCCCTAAGTTGGCAGAGTATGCCCAGACGTGGGTCCCTTGCTCACTTTGCCACTGGATTCAAGATAGCCTGGCTGATGACGGCTGTTAGCCAGAAACCGGTCCCAGGATGCTTGTTTCCGGTCCAGGGAAGACATGGCTTGGCAGTTCGGGCTGGACTGTTCCCATGAGGCACAGGGTCAGACTGATTTGCATATGGCCGTGTCTGAACTGGGGTGGCGGAGTGAGCTAAAGAATGATGATGGATTAAACCCAGATCAGTTGACTGGGGGTGAGTGCTTGCAATGTTCAACACTCCGTCCATCATCCCCTTTGGTTTTGCTATGTTCGCCCTAAGTTGGCAGGGTATGCCCAGACGTGGGTCCCTTGCTCACTTTGCCACTGGATTCAAGATAGCCTGGCTGATGACGGCTGTAAGCCAGAAACCGGTCCCAGGATGCTTGTTTCCGGTCCAGGGAAGACATGGCTTGGCAGTTTGGGCTGGACTGTTCCTATGAGGCACAGGGTCAGACTGATTTGCATATGGCCATGTCTGAACTGGGGTGGCGGAGTGAGCTAAAGAATGATGATGGATTAAACCCAGATCAGTTGACTGGGGGTGAGTGCTTGCAATGTTTAACACTCCATCCATCATCCCCTTTGGTTTTGCTATGTTCGCCCTAAGTTGGCAGGGTATGCCCAGACGTGGGTCCCTTGCTCACTTTGCCACTGGATTCAAGATAGCCTGGCTGATGACAGCTGTAAGCCAGAAACCGGTCCCAGGATTTTTGAAAGGATTTATATAGCGCTGGCTAGACCCGGAGGTATCAGAGCGCTTTACATGAGAATCAGAACATAGTTGCAGGTTACATCGTTACAAAGGTTACAGAGTTATTAGTGCATAGCTACATAATTACATGTTAGGTCGAGACAAAATAAGGACATATACGTAAGCGAAAAAGCAGGCAAGGGGAGAGATACAAGGGGAGAGGGGGGAGGAGCAGGGGGAGTAGACATAGAATGAAGGGGGGAAAGAGGAGGGGGGAGGGTGAAAGACACAGCAAGAAAGAAGAGGGGAGGGTGACAGGGGCACAAACCGGTAAACGCGTAATAGCTGCGTCCAAAGTCCAGTAAACTGTGATCCCAGGGGAAGTGGCATCATTCCCCCATCTCCGTTGCGAGAGGCTCCCTATTAAGCAGTGGATTCTCTCAGAGGGGTCTCTGAGACTCCAAGGTCTACCTACTGGATCCTTCCCCAAAAAGGGGAGAGGGAGTGCAAGCCAGAAACCGGTCCCAGGATGCTTGTTTCCGGTCCAGGGAAGACATGGCTTGGCAGTTCGGGCTGGACTGTTCCCATGAGGCACAGGGTCAGACTGATTTGCATATGGCCATGTCTGAACTGGGGTGGCGGAGTGAGCTAAAGAATGATGATGGATTAAACCCAGATCAGTTGACTGGGGGGGAGTGCTTGCAATGTTCATCACTCCGTCCATCATCCCCTTTGGTTTTGCTATGTTTGCCCTAAGTTGGCAGGGTATGCCCAGACGTGGGTCCCTTGCTCACTTTGCCACTGGATTCAAGATAGCCTGGCTGATGACGGCTGTAAGCCAGAAACTGGTCCCAGGATGCTTGTTTCCAGTCCAGGGAAGACATGGCTTGGCAGTTCGGGCTGGACTGTTCCCATGAGGCACAGGGTCAGACTGATTTGCATATGGCCATGTCTGAACTGGGGTGGCGGAGTGAGCTAAAGAATGATGATGGATTAAACCCAGATCAGTTGACTGGGGGTGAGTGCTTGCAATGTTCAACACTCCGTCCATCATCCCCTTTGGTTTTGCTATGTTCGCCCTAAGTTGGCAGGGTATGCCCAGACGTGGGTCCCTTGCTCACTTTGCCACTGGATTCAAGATAGCCTGGCTGATGACGGCTGTAAGCCAGAAACCGGTCCCAGGATTTTTGAAAGGATTTATATAGCGCTGGCTAGACCCGGAGGTATCAGAGCGCTTTACATGAGAATCAGAACATAGTTGCAGGTTACATCGTTACAAAGGTTACACAGTTATTAGTCCATAGCTACATAATTACATGTTAGGTCGAGACAAAATAAGGACATATACGTAAGGGAAAAAGCAGGCAAGGGGAGAGATACAAGGGGAGAAGGGGTAGGAGCAGGGGGAGTAGACATAGAATGAAGGGGGGAAAGAGGAGGGGGAGGGTGAAAGACACAGCAAGAAAGAAGAGGGGGAGGATGACGGGGGCACAAACCGGTAAACGCGTAATAGCTGCGTCCAAAGTCCAGTAAACTGTGATCCCAGGGGAAGTGGCATCATTCCCCCATCTCCGTTGTGAGAGGTTCCCTATTAAGCAGTGGACTCTCTCAGAGGGGTCTCTGAGACTCCAAGGTCTACCTACTGGATCCTTCCCCAAAAAGGGGAGAGGGAGTGCAAGCCAGAAACCGGTCCCAGGATGCTTGTTTCTGGTCCAGGGAAGACATGGCTTGGCAGTTCGGGCTGGACTGTTCCCATGAGGCACAGGGTCAGACTGATTTGCATATGGCCATGTCTGAACTGGGGTGGCGGAGTGAGCTAAAGAATGATGATGGATTAAACCCAGATCAGTTGACTGGGGGTGAGTGCTTGCAATGTTGAACACTCCGTCCATCTTCCCCTTTGGTTTTGCATCGGAACTGGTCCCCCACTCTGTCTCTGGCTGTCCTAGCTGTAAGACATTTCTGTCGCTTCATCCACATCATAGTCATCATGGTAGTACTGCCCATCACGGGGGTCATCAAAGTAATTATTATCAGAACGACCCTGTGAGGCTGCAGCGTTCTGAGCCCTATCAGCCCCACCAGCTCCACGACCCTGTCTATGAGAACTTCGTTCTCAAGGGACCACCACCTTCTCCAAAAGCACAGGACACACGCTACACCAGTGACCCTCCTCCTTACAATATGCACACTGATTCAGCCCCAAAGGCATCGTATTCGGCTGCCTACTAGTGCGGGGAAGCTGCCTAGAGGGACCACCACGTCCTCTACCATTAGCCCGATACGCTTGCTGTAACAACACCTTCGTCCTTATGCTTTTTATCTGTCTTGTCCTTCTCCTCTTGGTCACGGTGTTCGTAATACTGAGCCATATTCAGAATGACAGAGGGGTAAGAAAAGGACTAAGTACTCTTAGACGCCTGCAAACGAGTCGCAATTTCAGGAAAAAGATTAGAAACAAACCTGTCAACAAACAACCAAACTCCTCCCTCAACAGACATATCCTGCCCACTATAGTCTAAAAATGTATATTCAAACCAGGTGAAGAAATCAGACACACTCTCATCCTTTTTATGTCGACAAGCTGTCAATTTGTTCCAACTTACTTTCTTCGGCGGAATAATAAAATGCATATACGTGATAATGCGACCTGGCAAGGCAAGTATCTCGGCTCGGGCTAATCACCTGGCTTTTGTTCCTGATCCCATCCTTTAATCACATCCCAAGTACCACCCAGCTCCACAACATGGTCTTGAGTGTGGACCTGTCTCCAAATATCAACCGGAACAAGAAGACCAAAGAACAGTTCAATGTCAGCAAGAGTCATTACCATCGAAGAGGCAGCTTCAGTCAGTTCTTTATAATAAGCAGTAGGATTTTTCCTAGGATCGGGCAAGTGAGTCTTAAGGGATAAAACCTCACTTCTTTTCCACGGAGTATAAACTCATGCTCCTGAAAATGGGCCGCTACACCCGCTCGAGTATCATTACCTCGCTGATCCGTTAACTCTGGTATCTCTGGGTGATATATGGGATGAACTTCTCGCATCGGAAACTGAGATACCGGGGTAGAACTCTTCTCATGCAACCTGCCCCTATAGGCAACCGACGTGGTAATGTTCCCAAAAACTTGGCCTGGATCTAAACCACTGGCATACACCCAATCTCTAATATCGAATAAAATTTGTGGCGCGTCGTCCTCAAAATGTTGCTGCCAAAGGCCAATCAACGTAGAGAACATATGTTTAAGAGCATGCTGCTGTATAACAGGCTCATAATCTTTCATCACACCCCAAACCCTGATTAGCTACTACCTTCTTCTCCTTGTCCCTCACCGCAGACCGTACAAAAGGGCCCATACGCTCCTTAAATTTTGTCAAGTCTCCATCCTCAAATCCACGTGTTGGCGTCTCAGCACCCAATAATGCTCGGAAATGAACCATCAAAGATGGAGAAACAACAGAAGCACCGGGTAGGATAGTCGCAGGTGGGTGAACCGGGGGAGAGAGAGCTGGAGATAGGGATGCCGAAACAATAGGTGTGCTTGGCGTGCTAACAGTCACAGTTGCCACAGACGGTAAAGGTAAAGAAGGAGGAGGAGGAGCCGAAGCCCCAGCCGTCGAGACGACAGCAGTAGATTCAGGGACTGTGGGTACAGCTGTAACAGGCGGCTGTGATGGCACAGGGACAGTGGGATATATCCTTTGCGGGGCATATGGGGTCAGGGTCAGGTGTCTAACAATTCTTTCACAAAAGTTTCATTTTTTTCTTAGGCCAAGTAAGATCTATCAATTAGCAACTGAAACCTCCTATCTGCACATTCAACTCCTGTCTCCTGTTTTTCTTTGTCATATGCTACAGCTTTCTGAGTCAATGTCTGCATTCTCCCCTTTCGTGCATCCTTTTCCATCTTCAATTGTCTCTGTTTAGCTTCTTTCTGCCATGTTCTGAGAGAATCAAACATAGACTGTCTACTTCGTCTCTTAAATAACTGTTCCTGTAAGAACCCAATCTTTTGTTCATCAAATGTGCCCGTCAACGGCCACTGCAACTCGGCATTGTCCCTCGTATATTTGTGCCATAATGTACTAAACATAATAGTGCCAAGGCCATGCTTCACATACATATCAAAATTAGGAGTGCCTTCTAGAGGCGCCGGCTGAGCTTCTTCCAATCGAGCATCTGCAAAACAACAGCGACAGCACAAAGAAAACAGTTTACTGATACCAGGCATTCTCAAAAGAAAACAAGTTCACTATTTATGCCTGGCAAAGCAATTGCAAATGCTTTTATCCCAAAGATGGGCCTCAGACCGTACCAAATTCAAACCAAAACGGTAAATATTTACAAAGAACCAAATCAACTCACCTGATATATGCAGCTCAAGCAAACTAATTCTCCACTTCCGACTATTCAGACCAAACGGTCAGATCCAAGGGTTTCGCCGTTTAGGACTCCAGTCGGGATGACTGCTGGGCGAGGCACCTCCCGGTGGGACAGAGGCAGCAGCTGCGAGTACCAAACTCTTCGTGCAGGGATCCCTGAGCCTTCAGTCCGACCTGATGGTGCTCCTGTCCTCCCCTCCGATTACGGACAAGGGATGGGGCATAACCCGAAGGAGTCCCTGTTCGGGCGCCAACTGAAGGAAGTGACTAATGACCACCTCTCAGCCTTCCATACAAATGAAGAGTCGGTCAGACAGTAGAGAATACAAACCACTATCTGTTTATTCAGGAACACTCAGAGTGGAGCCCGGCCTGCCCAGTCGCTAGGAGTGCTGCAGAGGGACTAACTTCAGCAAGCATAGAGAAACATTATGTACATTTCAGAACCAATGTAGGCACGCCCACCATGGAATTTTCCAGACAGATGCAGTTATACAAAGAAGTACAGAGAATAAGTTTCGATTCTGGGGCCGGGCACACAGTATCTACAACTCAAGGTCATTCTGCCCGTGCCTGCCACTAGACAAGTGGGAGAAGGCCTCTATCTAGCAGGAAAGGTATGTGCTAATAAGGACAGTACACTCAATAGTGAAGCAAAACCTAACATTGCAGAAACGAAACATAACGGGGGCCTTTTCTCGGAAACAGCAAGGAATTTGTTTCGATCTTGGTTCAAGATGGCGTCTAAAATAGAAAATGGTGCCGCGAATGCTAACGTACATTGAACAATGCGCAAACATGAATTTTTCTATTCTAACGATCACGAGCATACAAAAGAGGCTGGGTTTTACTTTTTGAAAATTACCTATCGTAGTGGTGCCCGCTACTGGCTACCCAAGCAGCGTTCCAAGCTTTGCTGACTCAGGTCAAGCTCTGAGTTCTGCATGTGATGGAAGGACTGATTTGTTTATAGCAAGGCTATAAAGCGAACTAGCTGACCCATGAGATACGTATCACATTGGGATAACTCATGGCACTGCGCGCATGCCTTTTGAGTATCGTGCTAGTTGACCCCCCTGCTGCGTAAGACTTTCTGACTGTTTTGGCATGTGTGCGCATGTTTCAGAAATCAGAGGAGACAGCGAACAGGTTGTGGTTGGAGTCACATTAGGAGTCATAGCACGTTATTGAGCTTAGTTGACTGGTGCACAGCCTCAATACCCTGCATCTTTATTTACCGCAGCTGCCCTATGCCAAATCCCCATAAATGCAGGCCAGAGGGTTTAACTTATCAGCACTAGAAGTTTGCATTAGCACTGAGGTAAACAGATCTTTAAACAATGCATTCAAAATAACGAAAATAAAATGTCTGAATAAAGTGCATAGCAGGGAACATGGCACCTGCCCAACTAGAAAGCAGTAGAATTCATGGCACTAACACCTAGCGCCATGAAACCGCTTGGTGTTAGTGCGCTCTATAAATATTTTTAACATAACATAACATAACATGGCACCTGCCCAACTTGAAAAAAGTGACCACGATGAGGAACAAACAGCACAGCCACATACACTTTTATATATAATCATAGTTACAATTGGCACTCCTGACCATTGCTCTGTGTGTCTTATAGAAAGGCCAAGGATTGAATGAGCATATATTCCAAACCGATCCATGACCCGCTGACAGGCAGTGTGAGAAAGTTGCACTGCGTTTGGCCTGAACTCCCCAGATCTCAATCATGGCCCACTCAAAACATAAACTGGCAGAGCTACATAGGAGCAACTCTTTTTGCACTGTCTACTACAAAGGAGTAATATGTTACATGAATAACTACAGAAAAACCCTGTTGGACTTGGCCTCCTGTGAAGGTTCACCCTCGAACCTTTGGTCTTCATTCCTCCTATTGTGCTGAATTTGATTTTGTTGGCTTTAGGACTCTGTGCACTTTACCACTGCTAGCTAGTGCTAAAGGTCTTGTGCTCCCTCTCCCTACAGCATGGTACAATTGACTTTCACCTGATTGGCACATTAAGTTTACTTATAAGTCCCTAGATAAGGTGTATTACATGTACCCAGGGCCTGCAGATTAAATGCTACTAGTGGTATTCAACACTCATTGTGCCACTCACTAGAGTAGCCTTATTAAACATGTCTGTCATTGCAGCCTGTTTGCAGTTTTAAACTGCCATTCCGAACTTTGACCAGGCAAAACAAGCATTTTGCCATGCCTAAACCTTCCCATTTTAGGTCTCGCCTAGCGTTGCAGCGCGAATGCGCTGCATTCGCTTTGCGAGGCATGCAGTATATACTGTAACGTGGAAGCTTCGTGCAAGCTCCGCCCACTCTCTGCCCATTGGCTTTTGTCTTAAATGCTGCCTTCCGATTGGGTTGAGGCTTGTTAGTCCCTCCTCATTTGTCATTTGTATCCTTCCACGGCTACCGGCCCCTTTACTTCCAACAGTATTTTTCTTCCCCTGCCTTCCCCCCTCCCCTCCCGCAGTCCGTGACTTTTCAGACCACACCAGCCCCCCCACACCTGTTCGTGCCTTCTTCCCACCCGCACTTCCAATTCTAATGCAATAGGTCTCGCGTAAATGCGAGTCCTATTGCATTTTCAATGCTTGCTTATAAAGTCCTTTCTGTGATGTACGAGGCGGATTGGATATCCCGGCATGCCTCTGTTCGCACTTGCGTCTCGCTGGTTTTTTAAAGAGCTTCCTTTTTTTTTGTTTTGTTCGAGTGCTTGACATTCCTCGGACTCTATGGTCTGTGTTATTGATGCCTGCAGCCTTTCCTGATGTCTGACAGGGAGGAGTAGGTGCGGAGCAGGAGAGACGAAGCGGGCAGGCGGGGCGGCTACGGAGCGAGGCCGAACGGAGGCGGCCGCTGCCTACTGCAGTCTGCCAGGCTTACTCTCGTCCGGGGTCGCTGCGGGAGCTGCTGCCTTGGAGGCGATCGCCGCTGCAGGGGAGACGGCTCTGCCTTCAAGATCAGACATAACCCTGAAGCAAGACCCGGCTCGCCCTTCCACACGCCCACAGGTGGACCAAGTAACCCCTGCCCATCGCCCCTCTCGGCTCGATGAGAGGCACCATTTGTCCGATGGGGGTGGGGGGGTTAGGGAGTCTAGAGGGGGCGGGGTTGACGGCACTTACCCCCAGATGCCAGGCTGGGGGCTTGGGGCTGTAACAGCAGGGAGCTGGCTCCCACCCCCTTTGAGGCCAGACTGGGCTGGAGGAAGTGACGGTCCTGCCCTTAATGGAAAGAGAAAGAGCCGCGGGGAGGGCAGAGCAGCACCACCCCGGGATCGCATGGCAGAGCCAGCCCCCGGGACAGAACTGCAGCCAGTCCTGGGACAAGAGAATCACCATCCCCCGGAGTGCTGCCCTCCCCCGCCAGACTCTGGGGGAAACTTTCTTCAAACTTTGGAAAGTTTCAGAACCCAGAGAGCAGGCGGGGAGTTGTGTGTGTTTTTGGCTCCACTCCCCCCGCATCGTTCAGGTCTGCATCTCTTGCTTAGCATTGAACTCTCCCCCGTCTTCTCTGACTGTCTGTACTCCCTCACCAAGACTCCTCTCCGTAACGTGTTCGCTCATCCTTCGATGCTCGATTTCACAACGATACCTCTACTCGCTTCTTCTATCACTTGACTCTCTTCTGGCCATCATTTCTCTCAGCCCATTTTATCCTGTTTCTGTCTGTTTCCCCTGTTTGCTTCCCTCAATTGTTTCTTCCACCCCCCCCACTCCCTGCTTCACTCTCCCCGTAACTTAACTCTGCCCCTCCACTCTGTGGCCTCGCCCCACCCCCTGTCTCTGGATGTGCCCGGGGGGATGTGCTCTCTGCTCTGCACCTCTAGCCTCTCGTCTTTGGGGGTCTTGTGCCTCCTGCTGGCCCTCTTGCCGAGGTCCATGCTGGGACTGGCCGAGCTCCGCGTCAGGGTCCGGCTGGAGGATGGAGGCGGACAGCGAGCAGGACTGCATCAGCGTGGAGTACAGGAAGGCTGATGGGACATTTATCACCCTCCTGGCAGACTTTAAGCAGGTGAGAGGCGTGAGGGACACGAGGTATTTATTTATTAGAGTGGAGTACAGACCCATGGCCAGTGACATAGTAAGGGAACCTAGGACAGATTAGGGACGAGTCACTGACTCCTGTGTAGGTTGTAGAGTACCCAAAAAATTAATTTAATTTGGCCCCTCATGCCTCTGGGTCTCGGTGCCACAGCACCTGCTGCACAGTTGATAGCTACGTCCCTGCCTGAGCATTTCTTTGTCTCTCTCTTGGCGGATCACGGGCAGGTGAGAGGCTGTGGGCTGCATGCAATGCGGTCTGACAGGTGGCATCCCTTTATATTCTCTGGATAAGGCTGCCTTCCAGCCTGCCACAGTAATGGAAACCTAGAAAGAGGCCAGTCTGCCAAACCAATGCGCGGCTCAGTACAAGGAACCACGCTATTTCTGACACCTCTGAACACCGTGCCACATAGTTTCTTGCTTCTATTTAACCAGCCGTTTTTGGATTTGTAGGAAATGCACCTGCAGTTTGGTATTCCGTTTGCAAGGTCGTTTTACTTGCATTCCTTTCACTTATGGGGTAATGCAAAAGCCTAATGGCATGCTTTATGAAAAGAGCGCTGTCTCAATACCAGGGCTTCCTCACATGCCTTTGTATGCACAGGACTGGCGCACTGCGTTGCATTCTCACACATCGGATGGGCATTGCTGCATAAGTTCTCCAGCAGTAGGCATGAGCTTTATACACTTTTTAATGTATAGCTCAAGGAGTTCTGCTGTGCCACAATTATATGGGGTGCAGCAATTTTATGGGGTACGGTGACTTGTTGTTTACCTGAGCACCAAACTTATAGAGCCTCGTATCCGGAGTCTCTCTTCTGGGGCCCCTCCCTGCCAGCCCTCACAACATCAACAGGCCGCGCATAGCTCATCTCCTTCATCGGGCCATAAATCTTCTCTGGCTGCTCATTTGCTTTGCTCTGATGTCCTCTCTCTTTGTCCGTGTGTTACAAATGCTTCTCTTTCTTGGTTTCAACAACTATATTTCAGGTCTGCCAAAAAAGCAGTGTGTAAAAGGTCAGGTTAAGAGCCAGTTGAATCCCGTTATGCACCCAGGGACAGGGATTTCTTCTCGAGGTATTTTCCATATGAATTACAAAAGGTAAACCAATCTGTTTTTTTATGTCCACTTGATCTCATTTGCAGTAACTTACGTGTTTAACTGCTACTTTTTTTTCCTTTCCTGGTTTGATTAGTTGGAATGTTTCAAACCACATCCACCACGAGTCGGTGTACTGAAGTGCAGTCATTATAAACTATCACTCTGGTAATCGCATTAAATAACTGAGTTAAAGTTGTCGAGTGCTGTTAGAGACCTCTTGCATGATTAGACGAACCAAGACAGGTAAAAGGACATTATTGCCTTTGACTATTCATGTAGTTCTACACAGGAAGCTTCTGTAAGTTTTCAAATTTTCATAATCACTTTTTAGGTTTCAGCAGTTAGTCAAAAACCAAAACATAAGCTAAGCACTCTCTTCATAGACTACATTTACATGCATAAGATATACTGGAAATACGACAGAGGCTTCCGGTGGAACTCCCAAAACGAGTTGAATGAATAAAACCTGCACTGTCTTCTTAATTTAACCAGCTGTGGCCAAATTATGCAGATATGTGTTCATCTCCGTTAAATTTACTTAAAGCTGTTGAAAATGGATGATCTAAACTGCACTTTAATTGCCACTTTCACATCTATTCCCTTTGCTATTAACAGAGCTGCACAATTACAGATTAGCCGGCCTAACTACCTTCTGCATATTTAAGATTTTAACCCAAATTTTTCTAGCTCAAAAGGTACTAAAGTTGCAGCTACACTTGTTGCTGCCAAACACCTTATGTAAAGGTTGACTGGTCATCATTAAGCTGCTCACTAGAGTATTTGGATGTTAAACTGGTACCAATGAGGTTATGCGTTTGCCCAAACAATGTTAATGTGTGAATATGCCAAAGTTATGTAAGTCGTATATTTTGCTTTTACTTGCCATAAAAAATTTTCAACCCTGCCACATAATTTGTTCGTCCCCGTATTGCATAATTTCAGTGGTTTTAGCTATTAATCGATTGACCGCAGTGCCAGTGTGAATACAATATTAAAGCTGCAGTGTTTCCCACAACTCCATAGCCTGTAGTTGATAGTTTTCCAGTCCTATCCAGTTAAACGTCCAGTTAATTGAGCTTTCATTCTAATGGGAAGATAGTCCTACGCTAACTGAGACTCAAGTGGTAGTTGCCATGTTTGGCCCAGAAGAGGTCCGTAAAATACCAGCATTGCTTTCTGCTGATGGAGTTTTCTTTTTAGGTCTCGGCTAGGCAGCGCACGCGCTGTCTCGTCGAGAGATGCTGTATACAGTATAGTGGGGGAAGCTCCGCCCACTTTCCAGCCTTATTTTTCATTGGCTTGAATCATAATTCCTGCATTGTCATTGGTGCTTGGCTTCTTAATCCCGCCTCCTGACGGCCATGTCGTCATTTTTATCCTTACGAGGCTATCGGCCCCTTTACTAGAAAAACTGTTTTGTTCCCCTGCCTCTCCCCATTCCCTCCTGTAGTCTGTAACTTCTTACACCACAACCACCCCCCACCTCCTCCCGTTAGTGCCTTCTTTTACCCCCGCACTTCCGTGTAAATGCAATAGGGCTCGCGTAAATACGAGCCCTATTGTATTTTCAGTGCTTGTTTGCCATCTCATTGGTCGGCGACTCAAGACTCTTTGTCTCGCATGCGCGCGATGCCTTACATCGTGCGCATGCTAGACAAAGGGAGGCAGAGACAGCACAAGCAGTGAAGCAGGACGAGGGGAAGCGCGGCCGGGTTCCACTCCATCCTCCCCACCCACAGATCACCCGCCTGACTACACAATGCTTCTGGGAGAGGCAAAGGCCTGCAGGGGTGGGTCGGTCTGGAGGAAGCACTCCCGCGGTCCACTTGTCTCCTCCGCTCTTGTTTACCCTTATATTTTACTTTCACATTCCAGATCTGTTTGTTTTCTTTGTTTATTTTACATGTATCTATTTTTGCGAGAGTGTCACGATGTCGTCGGTGCTTGTAGTCAGCGCTGCGGGAACGGTATGTAAATGAAATCCGTTCAGTGCTCCTTGTTGGGGTGTCTTCTTGTTGGGGCGCTGCTTCTGTCTCCACCTACCGAAGCAGGGCTTTGGTTCGTTTGCCTCTCCTTGGGTGGGCGGGCGGTCTGTCAGATGAGCCATCGGAGGTGTGCAATGGGGCAAGAGCTCCGAAAGAGCCGAAGAGAAAACTAAACACGTTTTCTTGGAATACCAATGATTACACAACACCGGTTCACTTGCTGCTGATGCATGCATTCCGGAGCACAGCAGATGGAATTTCTCTTCCGGTGCAGTAGGAGAGGTGGTGTCCTCCGGGGCATCAATGTTCTAACCAATCGAAGTGCTCAACGGGATGCCCAGCCACATAGTCTCTTGTTCAGTCAGGCGGTGCCTTGAGGTGAGGCCCCGGGGTCACAGAGCTGCTCCGTTCGCGGAGGGAACGAGTTACGTTTGTAGAGTTATATAACGCAGCTTATCAAATCACCTCTGGGGTATCCAGGCGGTGTCCATGTTCACGGGGAGATTAAGTGATTTGCCCAGAATCACGGGATGTTGTGCCGACGCCAAGACTCGAACCGGATCCCCGGCTGCTCTGGCGCTGCGCTACATCCACACCCTATGTTACAGGCATTATTCATTCGTAATGGAGGGTTCGTTTAACCTAAACATTAAATATACAGCACTCAACAGGACACAGGGAGAGGTTGGAAGTTTCACACAGGATGACTGTCTTCCGACAGGAGGCACTTTTAGGGTGCATTTAATGAGCACCTCTGTGTATGAGTAGGCGTTGAGCATGAAATTAGCTGTGAAACAACAGAGCACTGTACAAAAAAGGACAGTGGAGAACAATAACCAGTACAAGTAATGATAACAATTTCCAAGCGCTATAAATAACCGGTAGAACAACGACCTCCTTTATCGCACTGAATTTGCCGACCTTGGAAGGACTGAACGCTGAGTTGTTCTTGTGAGAGCTCAAACTGGTGCCTGTCACACGTGTCCAACTCACGCAGCCACCCTGCTTGCATAGTTCGTGAAAAAGCGTGTCTTTCATCACCTGGTATCAACAGAGGTGTATTTTCTTATACCAGATGAATCGCCCAGTTCAAGAGAAACATAAAACGGGGGTAAAAAATATTCAAAAGGACGAAAAGACGTTAAAGTCAGTAGCTCTTAGAAGCCTCAGTTGTGATGGTATTACTTAGTGATAAAATCGAACCAACCAGCTGAAAATCGGCAGAATGAAAACATACATGTTTATATGAGTAAGTAGGTTTTGGAGTCAGCGAAGGTGCTCACAGGCTTTGATGTTAGTGTTACCTGGTTCAGGGTCGGTCAGTCTTATACGGCAACTTGGCAGTGCCAGAAGTCCTGGTTTGATAGGTCAGTGTTTGGACTGTTTTTTGGTTGTATGTGGACCTGCGTTTTGGTTTGGGAACATTTTTTACAGTTGAGGTCTCTGATATTACCACAAACATTATCTGCAGCAAGCACAACTGCCTGCAATCTCCTGTACCTTGCCAAACACCTATTCAGAGTGCCATTACAACTTCAAAACAACCCTGAATTGCAATTGAGTACCACTTTTTGTTTTATCTATCTGATTCACTAATGGGGTCCACTTTTATTTTGGTTCCTGGATCCATGATCTGTCTTAGCCTGCCACAAGGGGGCCTATTACAACTGAGATTCATGTGGCTCACGGTACCCCACCATTTGACCGGACCCCCGCCCCCCCAGCCAAGAAAAAGAAGAAAGGTTCAGAACTAATGTAGGGAACCCGATCATCAATAAGGAGAACAATTTGCCGCAGCCACGGGGTCCCCCTAATAACTCTGATTCAGGGGAAACTATGTATTTAGCCTCATTTGCAAGTAATATTAAAACAGTGTTGCAGCCCTTGATCCCTACTTTACTAGAACGCATTGTGAAGTTAAATAAAAGTTCAATGAGAGGTTTTTAGTCGAAATTGGAGACCTTGGAAACAGCTGTTGATAATTTGAACACTTTATTAATCGGAAATGTGGGAAGAGTACGTGGTCACCTGTTATAGGGTACCCAGAAGGCCCATTCTGAACGAAACGCCCACATTAGGTATCATTGGCACACCTCTTTCAAACCTTGAAATAATTCTAAATCCAACGAGGCATCAGGGGGAAATTAAGGACATAAATGCGTTCTTATGGGAAAGGTAAACACAAATGTGAACCCTTGTAATAACAGACCACTTGGGAATGTGGGGGTACCATCCTCTTCCACTCACTGACTAACTCTCCCACTCTCTCACTAACTAACTCTCCCACTTGCTCTCACTGACTGACTGGCTCACTCACTCTCACTCTCTCACTGATAGACTCTCACTGACAGACTCTCCCACTCTCTCTCACTCACTGACTGACTCACTCACTCTCACTCACTGACTCACTCACTCACTCTCACTCACTGACTGACTCACTGACTGACTCACTCACTCTCACTCACTGACTGACTCACTCTCACTCACTGACTCACTGACTCACTCTCACTCACTGACTGACTCACTCTCACTGACTGACTGACTCCCTCTCACTGACTCACTCTCACTGACAGACTCTCACTGACTCTCCCCCTCTCTCACTAACAGACTCTCCCACTCTCTCTCTCACTGACTCACTCTCCCACTCTCTCTCTCACTGACTGACTCTCCCACTCACTCTCACTCACTGACTGACTCTCCCACTCACTCTCACTCAGTGACGAATGTATGACGTTACAACGCATACATTTACAACGCGTTGCTTTACAACGCAGTTTTTACATCGCAACACCCTTTACAACGCACACATTTACAATGCATACCATTACAAAGCATCTTTAAAAACTACCTTTACAACACATTCCATTACATTGCATACTACCTTTACAACGCATACCATTACAACGCATACCATTACAACGCATGTAAGGTAAGTATTGGATAGTATAGGGGTATAAATTACTATTCTAACTCCAGGGGGGTGCAACAGTAGGGTAAGTGTTGGATAGTGTAGGGGTAAAAATTACTATTCTAACTCCAGGGGGTGCAGCAGTAGGGTAAGTTTTGAATAGTGTAGGGGTAAAAATGACTATTCTAACTCCAGGGGGTGCAACAGTAGGGTAAGTGTTGGATAGTGTAGGGGTACTCTGCGTTGTAATGGTATGCGTTGTAATGGTATGTGTTGTAATGCCTGTGTTGTAATGATATGCGTTGTAATGGTATGCGTTGTAATGCCTGCGTTGTAATGGTATGCGTTGTAAAGGATGCTGCGATGTAATGACTGCGTTGTAAGTGTAGTGCGATGTAATGACTGCGTTGTAAAGGTTGTTTCCCCTCAGTGACTGACTCACTCTCACTGACTGACTCACTCAGTCTCACTGACTGACTGACTCTCACTGACTGACTCTCACTGACTGACTCTCGCTGACACTCTCACTGACACTTTCTCACTCTCTCACTGACTGGCTCTCTCACTAACTGACTGACTCACTCACTCTCACTAACAGACTCTCACTGACTGACTCACTCTCACTGACAGACTCTCACTGACTGACTCTGTCACTCTCTCACTGACTGACTCACTCACTCTCACTGACTGACTCACTCACTCACTTTCACTGACTGACAGACTCTCTCTCAATGACTGACAGAATCTCTCTTACTGACTGACTGACTCACTCTCACTGACTGACAAACTCTCACCGACAAACTCTCCCACTCTCTCTGACTGACTCACTCACTCACTCTCACTGACTGACAGACTCACTCTCACTCACTGACTCACTCTCACTCACTGACTCACTCTCACTCACTGACTGACTCACTCTCACAGACTGACTCTCTCACTCTCACTGACCGACTGACTCTCTCACTCTCACTGACTGACTCTCTCACTGACTCTCACTCTCTCACTGACTGACTGACTCTCACTCTCTCACTGACTGACTGACTCTCACTGACTGACTGACTCTCACTCTCTCACTGACTCACTCTCACTCACTGACTGACTCACTCTCACAGACTGACTCTCTCACTCTCACTGACCGACTGACTCTCTCACTCTCACTGACTGACTCTCTCACTGACTCTCACTCTCTCACTGACTGACTCTCTCACTCACTCTGACTAACTGACTGACTGACTGACTGACTGACTGACCTTCACCCTCCTGTTATTTATGGCCCCCCCATAACAAAAAAAACCTCAACAAGCAACCATTGGGACAGGCAGGTACAAGTTGCCAGCATTGAAAGGACAAAAATAACTCAAGACATTATTTTTAATACTTTTTAGGTTTCGCCTAGCGATGCAGCGCATGCGCTGCTCGCTTTGCGAGGCATGGTGTATATACTATAGCGAGGAAGCTTCGCATAAGCTCCGCCCACTCTCCGCCCACTCTCCGCCCATTTTTCTGTTTGGCTTACAGCCTAAATGCTGCCTCCTGATTGGTTTCCGTCTTGTTAGTCCCGCCTCCTGACGGCCATGGCGTAATTTGTACGCTTCCGAGGCTATTGGCCCCTTTACTGTACACTATTTTTTCCCCTGTGTCCCCCCACCCGCCCCCTCACGCAGTCCGTGATTTTTCGCCAACCCTCACCCCCTCCTCCCGTTCGTGCCTTTTTAACAGCCCCACTCCCATTTTCAATGCAATACGTCTCGCGTAAATGAGAGTCGTATTGTATTGCAAATGCTTGTTTAAAATAGTGGGCATTAACATGCGCACGCTGCCTTATATTCTAGGCATGCGCCAAAAGTCGGTGCGCTCATGTATTCCTTGGTTCACCCGGAAGTTGCCTTCAGCTTTGTTGCTCGTTTTGTTTAGCAACGCATCAGGCAGCTTTCTCATTGCTGTCCTGCCCCCGGGCGCCGCGCTCAACATTCAGCATTATCAACACGGGCGCTGCTCTGCAATCATGGCGGTAGTGGAGACACTCTCACCGGACTGGGAGTTCGACCGCATAGACGACGGCTCACAGAGTAAGAGGGCAAGAGTGATTTGTATTGTCCGTGCTTGGTAATTAAGGGTGAGGCTATAAGAGGAAGGGGAGAGGAGTCTATGTGTCTGTAATTTCCTTGGACGGGTTAGGATCAGCTTTGACAGGTTACACGAGATGATCATGTGAGGAGCGGTTCGGATAACATCGCTTCCTTTCTGTGCTCTCATGCACACTGTTTTACTCTGCTACACGAGTCTTGTACACCGTTAAACAGCGCCCTTGCAAACCTATCAGTACCCTACTCCCCTGTACTTCCAGTGCCCCCCCTTCTATGTTTACACCAAGCGTCTCGTTTCTCGGAAAGAGAATCACGTCAGTGGAGCCCGCAAATGTATCATTGAGCTTCAGTGAAGACATCAGCGTTATAGCGCGCCCTTTCTGTGCTGGAAGGGGACACAGGTGAACAGAGACCGCCGCTGAGCTGAGGGCAGGGGGTCTGTTTGGTACCACGGCCTGATGAGCACGAACGAAGGGCATTGGACTCGTACGCCTATAAGGCTGTTAGTAAAAAGACTCTTGTAAATAGCCGTGGGACACATCCCAGAGGTGAAAGTGTGACAGACATTTCTTGCAAAATTGGTGCCAGGAAGAAGCGCAGATGGAGTGTAAATGGAATGGGGAGAAGAGGAGAGGTCGAGCAGGCTTGCCTCCATGATATTCTGCCTCAGCACCGTTTCTCCCATGAACATACCTCTGATGAGTTAATTCCTTTTAGACATGCTTAGAAAATGTGTAATGGAGAGACATTTACTAACTCGGTCCATACAAACAGGTGCTATTCCAATATCCCCTCCCCACGTCAGTTTACTGCTGTGACTCTGTGCACCCTTGGAACTTGTGCAAACTTCGCCAGCCGGTGGTGCGCCAAAAAAGCCAACCAAGGCTGGGAAGCACCGGAAGTGCCTGCGCCCCTGTGGCCTTGCAGGACTCTGACGTTCGCAAAGAGCAGGCGAGTCGCCGATGTGCGTCAGTGCCTGCCTCAGCCTTTGCCCTGTGAAGTTGAAATAATAGGAAAATGCAGTTTTCTTTCCTCCACATTATATCTGCAAAAATGCTATTTTCCTTCAGAACCCCGTTTTCTAGACAGCGAGGACTTTGTCTCTAATATTCTTCCAATTGTTAATAACAATCAAATCCATTGCACACGTTACAGGCGGCACGCGGTTGGAGCCGATCCCTGGCTCCACATAATATTTAATAATTCATTAAAGGATGGATGTAATGAGTTGGAAAAGGATCCGACCACACTGAGACAAACAGGGAGATAGTAAGGGCACGCCAAACACCTAAGACATGAGTTGGAGCCCAGTATGTGCCCAATACTAAAAGACCAGTCTAGCAAAGTCCTGCCACATGGTCTGGCTTATGGAAGTGTAGTCCGTGTAAAAAATGAACGATGAATAGACAGTGCTCTTGTCTTCTCTGGTTCCATGCCACCGTCTTCCTTTAGCTGTGGACAGTCCAGTGCATGAGCACTCAGAGCAGTATCTGCAGAACTAACCAACTAGCCTACTGAGGTCCCAATCAATCCTTCACCTGGGAAAATGTATCATTTAAAATGGCAAATAAAGAGACAAAATAGGAAAATCAATAGAAATATATATTTCAGAATAACAGAAAGGTAGCTGGCTGCTAGTGACTGAAATTCACAGTAAGGCGGTGTGGGTGAGAGCATCCAGCCAGAATCACAATAAAGACTAGGGCATTGAAAGCTGGTAGGCACAGTCATCTTCCTTCAGAGAATCTCCAATCCAGGAACGCCCCACACCCCAGACCTCACAGGGCTGGCAATGTCTCCATACAATTCTACGTAAAATGGGTTGTTTTCCAAACACTACACAGTATTAAAAGCAGAAGTCCCAATAGAATGAACGCATTAGACATTGTTAATAAAGCTAGGCCTTTAAGAAGAACGCTTTTTACAAGGATGTGTTTAAAACCACAAGCAAAAATCCTAAAATACTACCTATTCACCAACATTCATCACATACCATTAATTATCCAAAGTGAAAAAAATGTAACGACAAATATTACCGACAAAGACAATATTAGCAAATGACATATAACCCTGGTGTGATATCACGGACATATCGATTCATAAATATTTAGATCGAACATGACAACATAATTAGGTGTCGCGTGGCCAGAGCATCAGGGTGCCACGATGACAATGTCGGATGAATGGGCATTAAGACTTCGATCTAATCTCACATCACCTGCAAAATGCAGCATTAAAGGTACCATGCAGCCCTAAAGATAGTAATAACAATTTTTATCAAGTGTTTTATGTCATTTGTGAGTATTGTAGTTACTAATACCAGCTTAACGATTCTCAGTTAACTGGTCTCAGTAAGAAACAAGAATGAATTATCTTTGTGAGCATTTCAACTAGTGACTTGCACACCACTGCAGCTGTCAGTGGCGAGCGTTTTACTAACACTGAGCCATCCTGTGGTACGATCCTGACAGCACAGATGATACCACATACATCACACATGTTATAGGCTTAGGTGCTATAATTGTCACATGTTGCAAGATTACTTTAAACCTAAGTGCCAGTCAGAGTACTGTTTTAGTGAATGTTAATGTCATGCACGCCATTTATAACCAGGATTATCCATAACACTTCGTTAACTAAAAACGTTTCAATGCATTTTATATACTCTATGGTGTACTTTGCTACCAATAGGCCTCGTTCAATTTTACATCAAACATAGCTGTTTACTGACTACAATCGTTTTTCCAATTTGAACCATGAATGTAGTGAAGTACACCAATATGTTCTGTGCAATACGTGAGTCAGGGCTTTGACGCAGTTTGGTGCTTACTTTACCTCCATGTTAAACAATAGTAGATGTTTGAGCACCCAGGCTAATGTGCTGTATAGCTAAATACATATAAGGTCCCAAAGGCGAGACCGATTGCATTGCAAATGCTTGTTTAATATGGTCGTTCAGTTGTACATAATGCTTTTTTCGGTCATATCTAAGGTAACAAAAATGCTTCTGACATTTCTTTATTATAACTTTTCAGCATGTTGCAGACTTCTGTACAGCACAGCTTAAAGACATAGGTAAAGTGAATATCTGTGGCTAAACACTTATAAGTTCCCAAAGGCGAGACCTATTGGCTATGCCAATGCTTTTTTAAAATATTTCTGGCAACTGCCTCCATTTAACTTTCTTGAGACAAAACGACCAGCAGAGGTCAGTAAAATACCAGAATCACTTTAGCATTCTCTAGATTCCAGTCCATAGAAATTGTCTTCCACGAGCACCCGTAGACAATAATATTTTTTTCAAATCCTGTATCTTCAGTAATATGAGCACTGAAGGCCCTGATTTTATATTAAAAACAGAGCTTTGGACTATACCATTTCCCGCTAAAAGGCAATATTTCTCTCCATGTGTTCCCATACCTGGCATGTCACGCAGTTTGGTGCTTATTTTCCCTCCATGTTAAAAAACAGTAGATGTTTCTGCACCCAGGCTAATGTGCTGCATAGCTAAATACATATACGGTCCCAAAGGCGAGACCGATTGCATTGTAAATGCTTGTTAATATATATGTCACCCCTAAGATAGGGCCTCAATAGCCCTAATTAGCCCACAGGTTAGCGTGCATTATATATAAAAACAGGGACGTGTGTTTATGGTGTTTTGGTTGTAAAAAACTCCAACATTTATTTCTCACTGCTGCTCGCGCCATCTCTCCCAGACACAGAATCCACAGCAAAATAGGGACAGGGGAATGTTGTAGCTGGATTTCTAGAATTATATTCGTGGTGTTGGTTCCATCTAGTGTCCATGAGTGGTACAGCTTGCTTTATTTATTTTTGTTTCGGTTTGCTATAATTTACCTGCGAATGGCAAACAATGATGTGGGAAATATAGGAGATTCTACAGTCTTGATTTGTTTATCCCTCCACTACACATTGATTCTTTTGCATGAAATGAATCACGTACTAATGAAAACTAAATATTCTTGAGAGTGGTGGTTTTTCCATAAAATCTGAAAGACACTTGTGTAACTGCAAATGCATAGTTAACGATTATGCTTTTAAAAAAAATGTTATCAAATGGAGCTGTTCCATCTAAAACTTATTTTATCTTATGCATGTGCATTTTCTCCTGGCCGTCCAGCTACATGACAGCAAGTAGACTAGGTCACGTAATCCACTCATATTAGTGGAGGATTAAGGTGGTTTAAAACATAAAAATGTTCACAATTCTTCCTCGAATTTCTAGGAGAACATTACCCACCCCAACATCATGCAAAATGTTATTGTCTTTGGAGCAATATGCATGGCCAAACGCGCTTTAAAATTCTGAATATTTACTATTTTCTTCACAATATTTTTTCAGGTTGATTACCAATAATTGAAAATTGCCATGCAAATTATTGTGCCCTTTATAATGTTACAATAGTGTATAGATTTTCGTTATGCAAAATTCTACAGTGGAACGCACTCCGAAAGCAAGCCTCCGCCAACCCCAGCAATCTCAAAAATTATCGACCGACCTTCCTGATCCCCTACCTGGCCAAAGTACTCGAGAAAGCCATCAAACAGCAGCTCACCGAATTCCTAGAACAAAACCACCTCCTGGACGCCTCACAATCAGGATTACGGGTCAACCACAGCACTGAGACTGTGCTGATCATTGCCACAGACATCAGAACACTCCTCGACTGTGGAGAAACGGTGGCCCTGATCCTCCTCAACCTCTCCGCGGCATTCAACACTGTCCCCAACATTACCCTCATCAACAGACTCTACAACATACAGCAAGGCGCCCTCAAGTGGATCGCCTCCTTTCTAACAGGATGCACACAGAGCATCCGACTGCCTCCCTTCACCCTTCACCCAAAGACATCATTTGTGGCGTACCACAAGGATCATACCTCAGTCCCACCCAGTTCGACATCTACATGACCCCTCTCGCAAGTGTTGTCAGATCCCACGGATTCAACATAACCTCCTATGCAGATGACACTCATCTGATCCTCTTGCTCACTGAGGACCCCTCCAACATCAAAACTAACTTCCACAATGCCATGACCAACATAGCCAAATGGATGAGAGACAACTTCCTCAAGCTCAACTCCAACAAAACAAAGTACTGATCTTTGGGCAGAACCCTTCCACATGGGACCACAGCTGGTGGCTTGCCGAACTCAGACCTACACCCACACTGAACGACCATGCACACAACCTCTGCATCATTCTCGACAGCCAACTGACCATGAAATGACAAGTCAATGTAGTCGCCTCCTTCTGCTCCACACCCTTCGCACGCTCTGCAGAATCTTCAGATGGATCCCAGCCAACACAAGAAAGACCCTCACTCAAGCCCTTATCACCAGCCACCTCAACTATGGCACTGCCTGCTATGCTGGCATCTCCACCCAGTTCCTCAGAAGACTCCGGACAATACAGAATGCTACAGCGAGACTCATTCTGGACTTCCCCAAATGAACCCACATTATCCCCCACCTGAGAGACTTCCACTGGCTCCCCATCCATAAGAGATGTCAGTTCAAGATCTTCGCGCATGCCTACAAATCCCTCCACAACCTAAGACCTGCCTACATTAACCATTGATAGAACTTTCACCAACCCGCTAGCACTTGCGCTCCTCTTCACTCGCCCTCGCACACACACCTCGCATCCGTCTCATGCGCAGTGGTGGCCGCTCCTTCACCATCATCGCTGCCAAGACCTGAAACAACCTTCCCCTCCGCTCCGAACAGCCCCCTTGCTGGCAGACTTCATAAAGGGACTCAAGTTCTGACTCTTCGATGGAGACAAAGCGCCCGGATACCCCTAGGGGTGAAAATCTTGCAATTTACACACTCAAAACAACTGGGTTAGAGCAAGCAAAAGCCTACAGTGCTCTTGTGAGCACTGATAGAGGCCGCTCCTACCAATCCTTGTGATGCTATGGTGCTGCTCTGACACTGCTTACCTGTACGAGAGCCGCAGCAGGATTGGTTAAGAGAGTTAGCTTGGGCCCTGGAGTTACGAGAGAAGAAGACAGAGCAATGACGACACAGCAGCAACCACGGTAAGTACATTTTTATTTTATTTACTTAATTGTTTTCATTTTATAAAACCAAATCCATCTGCCCGCCCCTCCACTCAGCTGCCACTGATTAGGACTCTGCACACTTTACTCCTGCTAACAGTACTAAAGTGCTTGTGCTCCCCCTTCCAAATAATATAACATTGGTATTCACTTTATTGGAACATTTGATTTACCTATAAGTCTGTAGTAAATGGTACTACATGTACCTAGGGCCGGTAAAATAAATGCTTTCAAGTGGGCAGAATGACTAAAGTAGCGCTGTAAAACATGTCTCAGGCCTGCCAGTACTGTTGTAGGCCTGCCGCTGCAGTGCAGTTTTAAACTGCCCGACTTGGCAAAATAAACCTTTTTCCAGGCCTAAACCTTCTTTTTTAATGCTTATGAGTCACCGTAAATGAAAGCCCTAAAGGCCTGGTAGTGAAAACTCTCCAAAGGACCTTTTTCACTGCAGCAACGCTATCTCTCCCATAGACTAATACTGGGTTATTTTATTACATTCAATATATAACTTCAGCTTGGTAACAGCTAGAGAAATGCTTCTTCTGCTCATTTGAATTGTAATATAAATTCCTCTTTCATGACAAAGTCAGATTTTAAATTACTATTCTGAAAATGGCACTTTTTGAAAGTTGGCATTTTTTTGCCTAATGCCTAAACTAAATGTGCTTTCTGTCAGTGTCCAGGGTAAAATTACTGTAAATGGTTCCCCTGTGGTGTGATGTGTATTCCTTCCAGAAATGACACTAAAGGACCTTGGGTGTGGGGAATGCTGTTCCTGTCCTGATCAGGATGATCTGCTGGGTTGTACCCATCCCTTCCTGAGCTTCAAGCATAGCCTAAGTGCAGAAAATACCTGCCCTGTCACTGGCAAAGGCAGGGACACAACAAGCTTCTGGAGACCTTTCACTGCAACTGCCCAAATGACCAGCACTAACTTGTCTTACCTGAACTCTGCTGCTGGCCTCTAGCCTCTGCTGGAGTGAGTCCCAACCCCCAAGATGTGGGCTCCAGGTGCTGGACCCTTGACTGGTGTTAGAGTGTACTCCTACAACCCTAAAACTGCAGCAGCTGCACTCCAGGTGAAACACCAGAGTCTCTGGGCTATTTGGAATGAAAAAAAACTGTCCCCAGTCTCCTCGTGAATGAGAGCAGACTTCAACAACACTGTGGGGCATATTATCAAGCACGGCGTTAAAATTATCGCCGCTTTAGCGGCGATAATGGGCTTGATAATATGCCCTTGAGAATTCCAATAGAAGCCCATGTTGACACCAGAACATGGGCTTCTATTGGAATTCTCAAGGGCATATTATCAAGCCCATTATCGCCGCTTTAGCAGCAGTTTTCTCCCGCTAAAGCGGCGATAATTTTAACGCCGTTTCTTCATAATATGCCCCTAAGATGGGTGCCACATCTGACTGTCAAATGCAACCTTCCCTGATGCAGACTCCGGACCTTACAGTCCGGAGTTCTTTGCATCAATAATGACTTCCCTGCATTTACCACCAATGCAAAGTTCAGATTGCAGACCAACTCTTCATGCCGATGACGACCACACCACCAACATAAGGTTCCAACTGAGGCCTGGAACTTCAAAAATCTGCCATCGACGAGCCCCTCTCCGGATTCAATCTGCAGCTCAACTGCTGACAACCTCGTTGACGAGTGCTTCTGGCATGAAATTGGACAAAGTTTGAAGGTAAACTTTAAACTAGGACAAATCTGTTCTTTGTATCAACATGCACTCCATTTTAGTCATCTTAACGTTTGACTTTGACCTGGTCAAGTGCGACCAGATAACTGTGATTTGCGCTGTGTGTTTTTTGGCATTATTTCTACTAAGAACAATTAGAAATTCATATCTTCTTCTCTACTAATTGGATTCTAGTCATTTTGCTGTCATTTTATTAATTAGAATGTACTCAATACTTCTAAATTGATTTTGGATTTTTCTGTTGTTGTGCTTTCACTTTATTATTGTTCGAGTTGTGCAATGATAATTTTCACATTGCCTCTAAGTTAAGACTGACTACGTTTGTGCAAAGCTACAAGAGAGTTAAGCACAGGTATATTTAGTTAATTTTGTAGCTCATGGATTGCAATTATTACTTGAGTGGAGCTCTCACCTCTCCCGACAAATAACCCAGTTTCTTACACCCACCACACCAAAATGGGAATAATGACACTAAAACATACTCATGGTCACAAACACTGACATTAGAACAATTGCAGTAGTGTGACCACCTAGATACAGGACATTACAAACACTGATTCCAGTCCTGATCTTTTTGTGATAGCTTAATGCCTTCTGGGTGTTGGTGTCTTGTTTTGTTTCATTTGAACTAATGAGAATAGCACCCCTGAAATCATTGATTTGTAGTTTAAATGTTTGGGACTGAATATTGTGCCCATAATGACATGGAGTGAGGCGATCACACTATTTTATTGTGACACTGGATCCTAAATCCATTTTGAGGGAAGCACACCCTGGCAAGATTAATTATTTAACAATAGTGAAAGGCTGGGACATTTTCATTCAACTACAACTTTAACGTATGAGAAAAGGCGACTCACAGCCATAGCTTGTCCCATGTTGACTTATACGAAAGCATGTTCCTTTGAACACGATATATTAATATGCAGTAGCGGTCCGTGGTAGGAGTGCCGGCCGGGCGGTGATGTGGGGTGGGGGAGGGGCAGGGTGGGGGGTAGTAAACCACGGATTACGGCCGAATACAGGTAAGTAAACATTTAAATAAATAAAACGAATTTCGTTGCGCGCACTGCATCGCATTTGGCGCTCTTTGATGGAGTCTGTGTTTGGCCCTGAAAAGAGCCTTTGTGTTTAGGGTGTGTTTCCACGGTGGTCTGCGGGCCTTTACTTGCTGGCTTTGCCCCCTGCCTTGTGGCTCTCGGTTTTCTTGGGCAGCAGCACGGCCTGGATGTTGGGCAGGACTCCTCCCTGGGCGATGGTGACTCGGCCCAGCAGGCGATGCAGCGCTCACAACGAAATTCGTTTTATTTATTTAAATGTTTACTTACCTGTATTCAGCCGTAATCCGTGGTTTACTACCCCCCACCCTGCCCCTCCCCCACCCCACGTCACCGCCCGGCCGGCACTCCTACCACGGACCGCTACTGTTAATATGTGTCTGAGGTCTCAGATGATTAAGCAATGACAATGACTGTGACTCTGGAAGTAGGTGCACACATCAATAATGTCATATAAATTGTTAATTAAGAATGTCTCATTGGAATATCAGGCACTATTCGCAGCATCATTTGATGACTCAATAATAATGAACTTAAATAGAATACAAGCAAGAATCAGAGCTATTAAATTAAAGACCATTTTGTCATCAATAGAATCAATGTTTCAATTGTTGATTTTGTACTAAAACACTGAATCCTAGTATAACTAGAATATATTCTAGTTATCCTAGTTACTGTGTAGTGGGTCTGTTAATACAAAGCAGAATAGCCAATAGACACATAGGCATACCGGTTATTAATGGCAAGATAAAGCAGGTATGGCTTTCTGAGAACTTCATTTCACTTCTTCCATGTCCCATGACACACCAAACATTGCTCTCCTTAGATGTGCCCTATTGCTAGTGAGTGCTAACCTCCCAGTACCCCAGCACTCCAGACCCACAGTCCTCAGATTACTACTGGACTGGAAAGGACTGCCCCACTTCTCCCTGGATCCAGCTCAAAGAGGCTACACCAAAGCCTGGACTGCACCTGCTGCACTTGAGGACCTACAATGAAGACAGTGCCTGCTGTGCACACTTGTTGAAAAGAGCTCCAATCATGCCAGGATGGAAGAAGTGACTTCAAGGGCTAGGTGGTTAGCCTTTTGTAAAGCTTCAGGGCCACCAAAAGCTAAAGAACGGTGCACTCCTCGAGAGCCCAGCTGCCCAGGAATGCCTGAATGCCACTGGATGCCTTACCTTTCTGAGGTATTCCCAAGTCCATGGCAGAGCCAAAGTGAACCTTGGTTCCCTTGCTTACCTGTAACCAACCTCTGGACCTGCTGTAACTGGGGGAGTTGACAAGTGGTGACTGACCTGAACTGGACTGTCCTGCTGTGCTGTCAGGAGATCCAGTCCGGTGGCCAGAGATGACCCCTGAAGTTTGTTGACCCCACAGTGGCCCTAGAAAAACTAACCATCTATCTTCTGTGTCTTCAACATATCAGTGTCCTTAACATCCTGCATTCACAGCTTCAGGACCACTTCTTGGCTGGGCAATGTTAAAGGAGAAAAATACACTGTAGACCCTAATACTGCTGGAAGCAGGGTGGAGGGCCAGCCTCCATGGAACTATGAGAAGCAGCCAAACTAGCCAGTTGGATAAGAAATGCTCAACTGACTACAACAATTTATTGAATCTTTAAAAAAGAATTTACTTTCCTTTTTTAAAATCAGATCTCCGGTTTCATTCAATAGATTTGTGTTGTTTTGGTGTCAATCTTAAGATAAAAATACACTCTATTTTATAAATTGGTGTTGAGTTTTTATTGTGTTGTGTTTCTTACTTATTGACTGTTTTGGTACTTCTAAATGTGTTACACTTGTTCCTTTGATTAATCCTAACTGTTCTGTGCTGCTTTCACATAGGACAGAAAAAAAGGCTTTTATTAAAGAAACCTATCTGGACCTCATAAAGATTTAGGACATTATTACATGGTGAGGTCTCACAACCACACCACATAATAATCCACTTTCCTCCAATGGTGTTTCAGTGGTGGGATCCAGAACTTCTGTTTAGTAGTACCACTCAGCTAGAAAGCTAAGAAATTAAAAATCCTCCAAATTGGCATAAGGCAAAAATTGTTTTTGATTTTTAATTGGGTCATTTTTTAATTGGTTCACTTTTCATTTTTTTTAAATTACTGTTGACTTTAATTTGTGCACTTTTTTAAAAGTAAGGGGACCATGGAGTTGGACTTGTACAATCTGTACTCCTTCAAGATCAGTGAGCATAGGACAAAGTGCAAAGATGGGGAATAACTCTGGACCAATCAACTAGAATAGGAGATTTTTAAAAGGCCCCTAGGGTATGGGAAGAGGCTTGAAAAACCCAATGCTTCCTGGAGGAGAAAGTTACAATAGACAGTGTGGATGGGACCAATCTTAACACACTTTCACAGAAGTCTCCCCAACACCCTCTACAATATCCAGGGCGCTGGAGGTGATTCAAGTACAGTCAGCACAAATGCCTCAGAGAAGGCCATCTGATCAAGAATTGGTAGCCCAATTGGCACTCATACCCCTGGAGGAAAAGAAGTTAGCCTTGCCTAAAAAACAGATAGCCTTGGAAGAGAGAAAGATCCTCCTGGGTTTGCATTCCAGAAGTAATGATGGCGGCACAAGAAAAGAGGTGTGCAAAGGGTATTGTGCCATTGGTTGTGGTTGGGAACAACGTAGTCAAATGGTTTGTTGAATTTGTGAGGGCTTTTAAGATGAGAAATATAGGTCCACAGCACTGGGGATCCTTGTTGTGTCAAATAGTCCCAATTGTTGAGAGGGATAAGCTATTGCCCCTAAAAGAAGGTGTAGCGGAGTCCTAACCCACATGCAGGAGACTATGATAGCAAAGTTTTGTCCTACCCCAGAGGAGTACAGAAACAATTCTGAGATGCTCACAAGGATGCCCAGCAGTCCTGGGTGATCGTTGGTTGGTTTGAGGGCAATGAAGTAACTACTTATGATGGGCTATAAAATTTGATTATTAAAGAGCGCATTTTAAATATTTGTTCCTCAATGAAATTAAACCAGCATCTAGTGGACTCTAAGCTATCCAGCTCCAGAGATCAGGACAGTAGGATAGCTGATGAATGGGTATGTACTTGGGTATTCAAAAAGTCCTGTGGAGTTGATCCTAAGAAAAGGGGTCAGGCCCCCCTACAGAGTATATAGGGTGGCGAAGACCAAAAGTAGGGGTAAAGGTTCCCCTGTGGTGTGATGTGGATTCCTTCCAGAAATGGCACAAAAGGACCTTGGGTGTGGGGAAGGCTGTTCCTGTCCTGATCAGGATGATCTGCTGGGTTGTACCCATCCCTTCCTGAGCTTCAAGCATAGCCTAAGTGCAGAAAATACCTGCCCTGTCACTGGCAAATGCAGGGACACAACAAGCTTCTGGAGACCTTTCACTGCAACTGCCCAAATGACCAGCACTAACTTGTCTTACCTGAACTCTGCTGCTGGCCTCTAACCTCTGCTGGAGTGAGTCCTAACCCCAAAGATGTGGGCTCTAGGTGCTGGACCCTTGACTGGTGTTAGAGTGTACTCCTACAACCCTAAAACTGCAGCAGCTGGACCCCAGGTGAAACACCAGAATCTCTGGGCTATTTGGAATGAAAAGAACTGTCCCCAGTCTCCTCGTGAATGAGAGCGGACTGCAACAACACTAAGACGGGTCCCACATCTGACTGTCAAATGCAACCTTCCCTAATACAGACTCCGGACCTCACAGTCCGGAATTCTTTGCATCAATAATTACCTCCCTGTGTTTCCCACCATCGCAAAGTTCAGATCGTAGACCAACTCTTCATGCCAATGACGACATCACCACCAACATGAGGTTCCAACTGAGGCCTGGAACTTCAAAAATCTGCCATCGACGAGCCGCTCTCCGGATTCAATCTGCAGCTCAACTGCTGAAAACCTCGTTGACAAGTGCTTCTGGCATGAAATTGGACAAAGTTAGAAGGCAAACTTTCCACTAGGACAAACCTGGTCTCTGTATCGACAAGCGCCTCATTTTAGTCGTCTTAACGTTTGACTTTGACCTGGTCCAGTGCGACCAAATAACTGTGATTGGCACTGTGTGTATTTTGGCATTATTTCTACTAAGATCAATTAGAAATTCATATCTTCTTCTCTACTAATTGGATTCAAGTCATTTTGCTGTCATTTTATTAATTAGAATTTACTCCATTTTTCTAAACTGATTTTGGATTTTTCTGTTGTTGTGCTTTCACTTTATTATTGGTCGAGTTCTGCAATGATAATTTACACATTGCCTCTAAGTTAAGACTGACTACGTCTGTACAAAGCTACAAGAGAGTTAAGCAGAGGTTTATTTAGTTAATTTTGTAGCTCATGGATAGTAATTATTACTTGAGTGGAGCTCTCACCTCTCCCAACAAATAACCCAGTTTCTTACACGCACCACACGGTAATGGGAATAATGACACTGAAACATAGTCATGGTCACAAACACTGACATTAGAACAATTGTGGTAGTGTGACCACCTAGATACAGGACATTACAAACACTGATTCCAGTCCTGATCTTTTTGTGATAGCCTAATGCCTTCTGGGTGTTGGTGTCTTGTTTTGTTTCAATTGAACTAATGAGAATAGCACCCACGAAATCAATGATTTGTAGTTTAAATGTTTGGGACTGAATATAGTGCCCATAATGACTTGGAACGAGGTGATCACCCCCTACCTGAGACAATCATTAGATAAATCCTGCACCGACTCCCAGGCCCTGGCCCACCCCGAGGGTATATTAAGGCATGATAGTGGAGCCAGCTGCACTTCGTCACCGGAAAGGTCAAAAGTCACCTTACTTTAAAATGCCAGAACTTGGGCCCCGTTGGATCACTTTTGATGATCTTGTACTCATTTTACTCCTGGTGGCAAGGCAAGATCTAGACACCAGGGGCAGTTGCAGCAGACTTCTTCACCTCCAAAGTGATTCGGTTCTCAGGGAGCTGGTTCTATTGCTTCCCTGCGCCAGCCTTCCTCCTGGTCTTGGTTTCTGGGCACAGAAGTCCAGGGCTTTCCCCTTACTGGACATTAGGAAGTGTAAGGGGGGCAGCCTCACTAGTTCTTGGGGGAGACCCACTGGTCCTGGTGTCAACTGGGCAGAGTTCTTAGTCTTTGGTGTGTATTAGGGGGTTCCCCCTTCTAGTTCTCCATGGTGGTTCAAGGGTCCAGCAGCGAAGCAGAGATAAATCACCAGGCAAGAGAGAGTTCCCCCTTGCGCAAGAGTGTGTAAAGGGGATAGGACGGTTCCAGAAGCCAGGACCCCCTGGCCATTCCTAATGTGCCACGTCCACTCTCCACCCTTGTCTCAACCCTCCAACACAGAATGCTGGGACAGTACAAAATGGCCTCAGCTCCGCCCCTCGCTGGCATCACTGCCAAGGCATTCGTCCCTATATTTTTAAAGGGGACTGTAATGGTCAGCGCTCCAGTGCCTAGAGCGCTGGAGCGGAAGTCCCACCACATCCGCTGGCCAGGCGTGGCCAGCGGGGAACGAATAAAGGGAAGGCGCTCGCTCGGGGGCGGCACTTCCGACCGGACTGCTGTGTGCTGTGTCTGGTGTCCTGCACAGCAGCCTGTAAAGCGCAAGCGGCAATTACCGCTCTGTAACACAACATTGGCGACGAGGAGGGCCGTGACCCTCGCTCGCAACACCATCGGGGCCAACGGTGAAACCCCGATCGGCGACGCCCGCGACCTGAGGGACGTCCTTCAGCCTGCAGCCGAACGCTCGTGGGAGGGTGAGTCAGCCCCCGCGCTACAGCGTCCCTGGGCAGCACAGCGCCGCAGTGCGCTGCACCGTGCCTGCACATTTCAGCATCCACGGAGACACCACGGCACCACGTGATATCCAGGGCCCACGACAGGGGAGGCCCCACACACGCTGCGAGGCCGGTGCAACACCTCCATAGGCCTACCCGAGCACGTGTGTTTTGCGTTCTACACCCTCAGGGGGATATACCCGCGCACACGCACCTGCTGGTTCCCCCACCGCGCCCGACGGGCAGGCGCCTGAAGGTTTAGCACGTGGCTGGCATTGCCCCAACGGCTACTAGGTCTTCCAGAGGCCACGATCCGGCGCCTGCTGTGGACTTACCATGGGTGACGAGGACCGTGCCCAGGCCCCAATCCGGATCCCGTTTCAGCACGCGGCCTCCGGTGTGCTGCCGCCATTCAGCGAGTTGGAGGACCCAGCGACGGCGTCCCCCGCTGGAGGGTGTGGATTGAGCGCCTCAACAACTACTTCATTGCGACCAGAGAGGCGGACGACGCGATCAAATGGTCCCTCCTCCTCCATTATGCAGGGGACGAGATCTTCAAGCTTTTCAAACACCTGCCTCACACCGGTGCCGCAACGGACTACGACACGGCGGTGGCCGCGCTGGATGCCCATTTCGACCCTCAGCTCAACCCGGATTTCGAGCGTTTCAAGATGCGCCAAGCGCGCCAAAGGGATGGGGAATCCATAGACGCATTGTACGCCCGCCTATGTGAGCTCGCTAGTACCTGCACAGAGGATGACCAGCCCAAGGAGATCCGGGCCCAACTCATCCAGGGGTGCAGAGACAAAACACTGCGGAGCCTCATTCTCCACCAACCAAGGATAGCGCTGGAGGACATCCTCATCCTAGCACGGTCCCATGACCTGTCGACGGCAAGAGCGAATGAGATGGACCAAGACCTCACCAAACCGATGGGGCGATCTGAGATCAAGGTCGAGAGGGCAGATGCCATCAGGACAAAAACCAGGATAGAGGGTCCCCGAAAGCCAAAATCAGATGCGCCCAGATCACGGTGTGGCTACTGTGGCCACGAGCCCCATGCAGCGAAGGACTGCCCGGCACAAGGGAAGACTTGCACAAACTGCGGGATCCAGAACCATTTCGCCGCTGTATGCCGAGGGAGACGGCGAGGTTGTGACGCCAGAGGCCCAAAGCCACCATCTCGGGCAATCCGCCACCTGTCTGTGATGGAGGCGACCGCATCAGAAGAGGCGCCAAGACCAAGCCGCCGATACCAGAGACCAGCGGACTCTTCATCGGAGGACGAAGGTGAGGAGTCATACCTCATATCATTTGCGCAAGACCTCAAGCGACGCCGCAGACCTCAGCCAACCTGCATGGTCAGCATCGCCGGCTCCGAGGTAAAGGCGATCATCGACACGGGGGCATCGGTGAATGTGATGGGCCTCCAGCAATATCGACGGTTACGACCGTGCCCGCCTGTCACCCCCTCACAGACTCGGATCTATGCATACGGAGCACACACACCTCTACCACTAAAAGGGAAAATATCTGTCCCAATCAGGACGGAAGGACAAGAAGTAACTGCTACCATCCATGTAATCGATCGGGAAGCGGATACACTTCTAAGCAGCAACACGGCGGAAGACCTGGGACTTGTCTCGTTTGCCAGAAGCGTCCAGGCGCACCAAGTAGACGAACTGCTCGAACAGTTCCCGGAACTATTCCGAGGCCTGGGCTGCATCCAATGTGACCCCATCAAGCTGCACATAGACAAAGCAGTCGCCCCAGTCGCCCTACGACATCGGAGAGTGCCGTTCCACCTAAGGCCACTGGTGGAGAAGGAGCTGGAGCTCCTCGAAGCACAAGGGGTAATCGAGAAAGTATCCGGGCCGACGCCCTGGGTGTCTCCGCTAGTCATCGCGGAGAAACCGAAGCAGCCAGGCGCCATATGCCTGTGCATCGACATGAGGCTGCCAAACAAGGCCATCAAGCGGGAACGCCATATTACACCGACAATGGACGACATCATAGCGGATGTCAACAGGTCGAGGTGGTTCTCTAAGATCGACCTCAACGCAGGGTACCACCAACTGCCGCTGTCGAAAGAAAGCAGGTACATCACGACTTTCAGTACTCACCTAGGGCTCAGAAGGTACAAAAGACTGAACTTTGGAATATCCTCGGTGGCCGAGGTGTTCCAGAACACGATCAGAGAGATGTTATCTGGCCTGCCTGGCGTACTCA
The DNA here is from genome assembly GCA_963921515.1 of Calotriton arnoldi. NCBI lineage: Eukaryota > Metazoa > Chordata > Amphibia > Caudata > Salamandridae > Calotriton > Calotriton arnoldi. Next base: position 1,111,891 of record CAWUFW010004257.1, on the reverse strand, counting down.
ACGTCAGTTACGACATCCTGATCCACTCAGCGACAGCCGCCGATCACCATAAGCACCTCCGGAGCACGCTAAAACGCCTAAGTGAACATGGGGCAACACTCCATAGAGACAAATGCCAATTCTTCCAGCCCTCCCTGGAGTTCTTCGGGTACGTGTTCAACCAAGAAGGCATCCAAGTAGACCCGAGGAAGTCGCAGGCCATCAAGAACGCACCCGCCCCGACGACGCCCACAGAAGTGCGGAGCTTCCTCGGGATGGCCACGTATTGCGGGAGGTTCATCCCTGACCTGGCGACCCGAGCAGAACCTCTCAGGGCACTTACCCGGACTGACAGCCAGTGGAAGTGGGGCCAACTGGAGGAAGAGGCGTTCCAAGGAATAAAAGATGCCCTCCTAGGAGAAGCTACGCTGGCCTACTTTGATCCCGCAAAGCGGACAGAAGTCCTCGTCGACGCAAGCCCAGTAGGGCTTAGAGCAATTCTAGCCCAAGAGCAAGAGCCCGGACGATGGGCAGCATTGTCATTCGCCAGCAGGTCCCTGACGCCTACGGAAACAAGATACGCACAGATAGAGCGGGAGGCACTCGCCATCAAATGGGCCTGTAGCCATTTTCACCTGTACCTGACAGGACAGCCATTTATCATGGTCACCGACCACCAACCCCTCGTACCACTCTTCAAAGGATCGGCTCCCCATCCCCCGCCACGGATTGAACGATGGGCCGTGCAACTACAGTCATATGAGATGGACGTAGTATACCGGCCTAGGGCCAAGAACCCGGCGGACTTCTTATCCCGGCACCCGACGCAACAACCGCACGGAGGTGATGATGAATCAGCTGAGCAGTACATCAACATGGTGTCCTCAGCCGCATGCCCGCGAGCCATGACCCTAGAGGAAATCAAGAACGCCGCCCGAGACGACAGTGTTTACAGCCGCACCCTACACGCTGTCCAGACGGGAACATGGAAGGACTACTTGCATCAAGCAAACGCCTGGAACCAAGAAGACAGGGAAGGGCTGACGAAGATGTGGCGGGTGAGAAGTGAACTCAGTGCCACAGGAGACGGCCTCCTGCTGAGGGGACCCAGGCTGGTCATACCCCAGGCGTTGAGAGACCGGGCAACACAACTCGCCCACGGAGGCCATCAAGGGGCCACAAAGATGAAGACGAGGATGCGGGAAAAGGTCTGGTTCCCCGAACTAGAACAGATGGCCGACGAGCTCGTCCGTCGATGCCCGCCCTGCCAACTTACCAGCGCACCGACACGACCGCTCCCGGTCATCACAGAGGAGGCATGTGAAGAACCATGGTCCAAAGTGAGCATAGACTTTGGGAGTTTCCCAGACGGACAACACACCTTAGTGCTAGTGGACGCGTTTTCCAAATACCCCGTCGTGGAAATAGTGGCCTCAACCGCATTCACCCACGTGCGCCCCTGCCTAGAAAAGGCGTTCGCCATGTTCGGACTCCCACAGGAAATTCGGAGCGATAACGGACCGCCGTTCCAAGGATCGGAGTTCGCCATTTTCCTGCAACAGCAGGGAATACACCACCGGAAGATCACGCCTCAATGGCCTCAGGCCAACGGCGATGTGGAGAGATTCATGAGGACCCTGAATAAGACATTCCGCATCGCCACGCTGGAACAGGCCGACCCGGAAAGGCGACTTCACGAGTTCCTCAGAGAGTACAGGAGCACCCCCCACTGCACCACGCAACAAAGCCCGTGGTCGCTGATGCTGCGAGGCCCGAGGAAGGACCTGATGCCAACGTGCCCTGGGTGGACACCTCCACCCCTGGACATCCAAGCGGCCCAAGGCCGGCGAGAACACCAAAACAACCAGGCGAGCGCCAGACGACACGCCGCGCCGCGGAGCCTGCGGCCAGGAGTGACCGTCCTCCTAAAAGATCGACGGCCCGGAGGGAAGTTCAAGACTCACTACGAACCAGGCACCTGGACAGTGGTGACCAACCGTGGGACCATGGTAACGGCAAGTAAGGGAGGGGAGAATGTGTCGAGGAACGTCTCGTGGTTCAAAGAGGTCCCTGCCAGACCAGCCAGAGGGCAGGAGGCCAGACCCTCGACAGTCACGCCCGGTGAACATCCAGAGATGCTAGCAAGCGAGCCAAGGAGCGATCCCGGCGGAGCGGAGCCCGGTGCAAGCGTCTCGCCAGGTCACCACACCTCTCCCCCTGAAGGCGACGGCCCAGAAAGAGGGCACGGAGGACACCGAACTCAGAGGTACGATCTGAGACCCAATCCTCGCCCCAGCCAACGGCTGCGAGACTTCGCCTGTTGAGGACAGTACCCTGAAATGGTGAAGGAAGCAGCCAGAGAGGCGCCGAACACCGGCGAAGGACTGGGTGAGCTCGGACATGTTGAGTCAAGTTTATTTGTTTTCAAGAACTGAGTTGGGAAGGGATGTAATGGTCAGCGCTCCAGTGCCTAGAGCGCTGGAGCGGAAGTCCCACCACATCCGCTGGCCAGGCGTGGCCAGCGGGGAACGAATAAAGGGAAGGCGCTCGCTTGGGGGCGGCACTTCCGACCGGACTGCTGTGTGCTGTGACTGGTGTCCTGCGCAGCAGCCTGTAAAGCGCGAGCGGCAATTACCGCTCTGTAACACAACAGGGACCACCCTCCTGTGTTGGCTCCAGAGGTCTGGGCTCCCTCCTACGTTCAGTGGGCTTGGGTAAGCGCATCCCTGGTACAGTGTGACAGCTGATTGATTAATGCATATCATTCCGCCTCATCCCTTTCCTCCTCTGGAGCTGAGTGAAGAACTGATAATTGCTCCCTTAGTGTAGGGATACTTTTGTTCTGCTGCTGGAGAGAAATGTAATTAACCTAGCACAGCAGGGTGATAAAAGGCCTGGGCTCCGATTGTGACCTAAACTCGGGAAATATGACAATTCTGGATGACCCCTCAGTTGTACAGATATCATCATGGAACTCACAGATTTGATTTTCTAGCACAGATTACACTCCAGTTCTATGAGTCTCTGGTTTCTCTAGGCCAAGGGGAAGCAAAAGTGCACTGTATTTCGGTTTTCCTCTTATTTGTGTAATAAAATGTGACAGGCAAAACAGTAAATCACTATGACTTTCCCTATTAGTGTACACTAGCATTATAAGGCCTACCCCAGGTAAATAGCTAATCCTGCAGAGTCCCCACTGTTTCCAGAATATGTATGACAGGAGTCCTGCACATGCAGCCCGCAAACGGGTTTACACACGTGTGGGCACGTGTTTGCGTGTAACCAAGTGCCCCTTAACCTTGCTGCGTCGCATCACACTTATCTTAAATGCGAACACTGGCGGTAGACATGCGTGGTCCATTTGCGATCTGATTACCCTGGGTGAGACACACGTAGTGAGACTCACCCACAGTAAAAAGTCAAAAACCAGGTAATCCAAAAAGCAAAACAATCTAGCCATACTGAATAGGTTGAACCCAGTTGCAACAGTTTTCCAGAAAAATCGTATTTTTTTCTTGAAAATTATCATTCTTTGTTGTGCGGAATTAAGTGTATTTTTTTTTAAACTGAAAATCTGATGATTGGTGACAAAATTACTCAATTCAATTCAATTCAATTCAATTTTTTATTGATGATTCGGAACTCCAATGAGTTCCACATAAAAGATATACGAGTAAAAAAAAATATTTCAGTATATCAGATCATCCTGATGTTAATACCAGAATAAAATACATGCAAGAACACAGCTGTTATAATTTCATTATAAAATTAGAATTAAAAGACATTATTTAAGGAAAGGCAACTGTGGGTCCATTCAATCACATCACCTAATGTATAAAGTGCAAGTACACATAAATAAAAACCTTACTCAATCACTTATAATATAGTAAAAAACTGCAGTATACCATATCCCAAACAATGTTCTAACATCTTCCTTTATATCCATTTGTAATCCGAAAGAGTGTACAACACTACAAATGTGACCTATCAGAACTAAACATATAGTGGGGGCGGACATAATATACATCTTGGCCTACGCTCTGTTTTGAAATGTACAAAATATGCTACCCATATTTATGAACAGGTATATTTAATTTAACGGAGATGAAAACTACATTATACATTTATGTAAAAGATGTTTAGAAATTGTTTAAAAAAACTAAAGGCTTTAAAGCACACTAATTCAGAGGACGGGGCTAAAAGACAATTACGGGCCTCCTCTGCTGTAGTAATGTTATACTTTAGAAATACAGGTCTTAATAAACGACGACGTAATTGTTGTAGTGGGGGACAAACAAATAAAACATGATTGAGATCTTGCACCCAACTTCCGCATAGATCACAAAGTCTATTCTCCCTAGGTAGTCCCTCCCATGCCCCTGTTATGATTCTTAATGGAAGAAGATTCATCCTTAACAGCAAGATGGTTCTACGTACTCCATGGGGGAGATTCCATAAAAGATATGGCTGTGGTTTTTTCTCCATACAACTCCCCACTATTATATAATTTCTAGATTGCCCTGCACACAGCAATATATCTCTCTTGCGACTGACTTTATATATTGTTTTTTTAATTACAGTTTTCAATACAGATTTTGGGTGAGGGCCACAACGACCGATTTCAAATAAATCTTGGGCTTTCTCATAATTTCTGAAAACAATGCTTTGCCCCTTTAAGCTGACAAAAATGTCATGCCTTAGCGCAACCCGAATTGGATTTGCGTCATTTTCCAATAAAGCATTACCCCATCTTAAACATGCAGCCAAGGCAAACACATGAGTTGAGAGAAGCCCAAATCCCAGCTGAAGGACTGCTATACTGGCTCCACAATTTAAATTACAGATTTGGCGCCAAATGCGCCCTTCTACCTTCTCAAATAAATCCCACTGCTGTGCATCCACCGATTCGCATGCATAGCTCAAAGATGGCGGGAATTTAATTTTATAAACGGATAAAACATGTGCAAAGTGCCTTTGCCCGCAACATTTGTATAGCCTACCAAGTGCAGATGCCTGGGTTATTGCTTTACTTCTGTACTGGTAAATGAGGTCACTGCTAGAGCACTTGCTCGAGAAGATTCTTCCCAAACATGGGTACTGCTTCACAACATCAAGTTTACTTTTCCCCAGAAACCATTGCAGATTTTTTCTAACCTTACATCCCTGAGACCTGAAAACCATGATTTTACTTTTTACAATATTTATTTTTAGAAAGTGATCATCAGAAAAATGAACTAACTCATTAAGTCGCCTTTGCAAGCCTATTGGAGTCAAATCCAGTAGGATAGCGTCATCTGCATAAAGAAGACAACCCAATTCCAAGGGGCCTAATTTAGGCGAAACAACCCAATTCCAAGGGGCCTAATTTAGGTGAATCTCCTTTACACTGCCCTACCCGGCTCGGCAGATCATTGATGTACAAAGAAAAAAGGAGAGGTGCCAATAGACACCCTTGCTTCAGCCCATTATGAGTTACCACTTTACTTGACAGGCCTTCGTTACCTCCCATCAACACCTACGTCCATGTAGCGGTATGTAATGCGATGCTCAATCTTAGTAGTTGGCCCGGAATCCCCATTTCAGACAGTTTCCTCCACAGCGTCCCCCGGTCAACCCGGTCGAAGGCAGTGGAGAAATCTATAAAGGCTGCATATAAGGTCATCCCTTTACCTATTGGATATTTTTCAAAATTACTCAATTTCCAATTATACACCTTTATAAAGCTGACAATGGAGTGATAATCACTGTTATTGCATAGGACAAAGGCCTTTCATCATTGGTGCAAACTGTCTGTTCTTACAACCTGCACAACTCTGTAACCTGAGCAATTACAGTAATGTAAAACTTGTAGTTCTACGGTATGAACCCTAACAATGCGAAACCTGCATGATTTGTGTTTTCACCTTGCCCCTTCAAAGGAGATTCATAACAAATGACTGAAAACTCTATGGATGGGACATGGCTAAAAAATGCAAAAATGATAGGGCATTTGAGATTTCATTTCCTGAAGTGTCTGTATCACCTATGATTTTTAGACATTTTTTAAGAAAATGGTGCTGGGTGAACAGCATGGTATGAGTGTTCCTTGGTTTTACTTTAGAACTTTGTATTATTTTGCAAAGTTGGGTGAAATGATGCTGATAAATATCCTAGATGCCTTTCTTTTTCAAAACTTCCAGAAGAGAAATCCTTCCAAGCGCTGTTGGTGGGAGTCAGGTGTAAAGACTCTTTTCACTTATTGAGTGCAATTCGGGGCCTCCATTTAAACTACCAGTGGAAGAGAAGGGATTGTGGGCTCAGTCTCTTGTGACAATATTTGGCATATTTTAAGGTAATGTAATGTGCATGTATTCTTTCACACTAGTATTCAATATACATATTGCATGGCAAAAAGAACAAGCATTTGCAATGCAATAGGTCTCGCATTAGTGAAAGTTTGAGTTATTGGCGTTGATAATATTAATGCAAACCCAATAGCTCACACTTTCAGTAATGCCAGAGCTTCAAAAGTAAAGCAAAAGATAAAAAAATGATTTGCATCCGTCTTTAGTTTTGAAGCAATTGCGCACCCGTGCTTTAGTTTAGGATGTTTAAAGCTAAATTGTGTGTGCTGCGATTGTAGCAAAAGTAAACAAACAGGAAAAAAATGCGAGTAGACATTTAAGAAAATAGTGCTCCAAGGATGTAATTAAAATGTATCAAGTGACAACACATGTAACAGAGGGTGTCCTCATGGGAGGTTACAAGAAGAGAAAATGCGGTACTAAGGAGGAACTACTATGCCTATTGACTAATGAAAAGCCGCCATTTACAAAGGACTGTGACTGGAGTGAATTAAAAAGGTAGGCGTAGAAATGGGTGGAGCTTTATGCCTATATCCTGCATATGTAGAAGAAACCGTGCAAGCGCTGCCTAGGCGAGATGTAAAAAGAGCATATTGGGGCTGCCAGAATGTGAAAATGAAGAGCAAGCTGTCACAGAAAAAAGCTCCAGGGCTTTTTAACCACAGAGGGGGCGATTGTGCTTTGAGGGCTAGATCATGAACGTCATCCCTAAAATCAGCTCCCTAGTTTGTAGCTCAGTAGAAAATGCCTGAATGCCCATACAAGCCCTGAAGGGTGGAAACCTATTGGCACTGATGGAAAAATGCAAGACATGGCAAAATCCCATACATTACTGTAAATACATACTGTAAATAAAGGTCTGTTATGCAAATTTAATATAGGTTGTTGACTTTATCACAAGTCAATGTGTTTAGGCAACATTTTGCGCTTCTTTGAAAATGTGTGACAGAAAATATCCTATGTGTTTGCGATAGTGTGTGGTTTGGCAGCATCCCAAACACATTCAGTGACACTGCAGTATTCTGCAGATTTATGGCACAACTCGCATCTGCATATCCAGTGTATGCAGTACCACATGTCTATTGCACAGGTTTTGGAATAATCTGTATCCATGCTCTGCACAGCATAGCAATATCCCAGGAAATGTATGATAAAATTGTGTGGCATGGAATTAGCGTGGTAATCATTTTGACATACACACATCCTTTGTATACAAGAGACAACTGCACACAAGATACTATTGTTATAAACACACAATGCACGTTGGCATGGAAACCGCCTTAGCATTAATGAAAATGACAGACATGAAAGTATCTTGTACGTTCTGAAGAATGCTATCAGTTATAATAATTGTTAGATTTGGGGGTCTCTAGTTGGCAGAGGTAGGAACCTTTGACCAAATAGGGACCCTTGCATCTAGTCAGGGTAAGGGGCTACACTCCTAGAATAACCCCTGCTCACCCCCTTGGTAGCTTGGCACGAGCAGGCAGGCTTATCTCAGAGGCAGTGTGTAAAGCATTTGTGAACACATACAGTAATACAGTGACAACACTACAGATGGACACCACACAGGTTGTATTATAAAAATAAGTATTTTATACAGACTTAACACAAGACCAAACGACAAAAATCCACAATACTGTACTCAAGATATACTTAAAAATAGGTTGTTCACTTAAAATCAGTCTCTAGCAACCGATAACTCCAACGTGAGTTATCGCGACATCGTGACAGGAGAAATCCCAAAGTACGGCGCCGACCGCGAGGTGCGCGGCGTCGGGCCCGGAGTCAACCAGACCCCCAAAGAACAGTACCTTGGAAAAGCGATGAAGAACAAAGACAGCTCATGGCGTCGGGGAGGTGCGGCTTCATTGGCGCTGTGTGGCGTCGGTTCCTTACGACCCCAGGGGAGGTGTAGACTCGGTTCCTTACTGCAGCGCAGGGGAGGTGAGACGACGGTTCCTTACTGCGTCGGGGAGGTGACGTCACGATGGCGCCGAAACCACGGTTCCTTACGATGTCGAGCTGTCGATGGATTCTCAGTCACCCACGTCGAGGATCGGCTCCGCGATGTCGATGTCAGCTTTGGAGTCGATGCGGCCCAGTAGCCGGCGTCGGGACCACAACACAAGTCGGAGCAGCGCTCACGGCTTCGGGCAGGTTACGGCGTCGCTCGCTGGCGTCGATGTGGCACGGCGGCCGGCGTCGGGTCTACGGTGCAAGCCGGAGCAGCGCTCACGGCTTCAATGCAGAAGACGGCGTCGCTCGCCGGCGTCGGGGTTGCAATTTCCTTCTGCAGCAGCTAAAACCGCAGTTCTAGACGCAGGCAAGCAGAAGGGGTGAAGTCTTGTATCCCTGAGACTTCAGGCAGGAGGCAAGCTCAAGTTCAAGCCCTTGGAGATCTTCCTCAAGATGATGAAAGCACACTCAGTCCTTTTTCGCCTTTCTTTGGCAATGAAGCAACCACTGCAGGCCAACCCCAACAACACGCAGCATAGGGGTAGTCTTCTCCTTCAGTTTCCCGGTTCTTCTCCTCAGCAAAGGTTCGTCTTGATTCCCAGAAGTGATCTAAAGTTCTGGGGTCTGGGTCCCCTCTTTTATACACCAAAATCCTTTGTCTCTGAAGGCAGAGAGTGTCTGTGCCTAGTCCAAACCAGTTCTGTGCAGTCCTGAAGCACTTTGTTTACAGGACTCCTTCTCTTCCTTTGACAGTGTAGGCCAGGGACATCAGACGCACCACAGGAGGTGGAGCCAGCATTGTGGAAGGCAGGCCCAGCCCTATTCAGGTCCCAGGTGCTCCCCTCCCACCACTCTTCATGCATATGGGTCTATTCAGCCCTGTGCTGACTCACCCTGTCTCCTGGAATCCCCCAGCCCCTGTCACTCACAAACCAGACAAGGAATACACAACCTAGCAGAGGCAGGCTTGGACAGTTAGGCAAGAAAATACCTACTTTCTAAAAGTGGTATTTTCAAACACAGAATGTTAAAACCAACTTCACTAAAAGATGTATTTTATCATTCTGAGCTCAGGCATACTAAACTCGAATTTCTACCTAGTTCCCTGAGTCAGTTAGGATTATAAGAGGTTATAATCAAACTGCCCATTCTGGCCTATGGGGAACAGGTTGCCTTGCAATAGTGAAAAACGAAAATGGCTGTAATTCACTATCAGGACATGCCACACACATCAGGGCATGTCCTACCTTACACATACAATGCACCCTGCCCTAGGGCCTACCTTAGGGGTGACTAATATGCAGGAAAGCGAAGGTTTGGGGACTAGTAAGTGGGTGCACTTACCAAGTCGACATGGAAGTACCAGACTGCACACAGGCTCTGCAATGGCAGGCCTGAGACACACTTTACAAGCTGCTCCGGTGGGTGGCACAATCAGTGCTGCAACCCCACCAGCAGCATATGATTTACAAGCCCTGGGCACACGCAGTGCACTGTACTAGTGTCTACAAGTAAACCAAACAAGCCAATCATGGAGTCACTAATCCATACATCAATTTACCATAGGGAGCACTTGCACTGTGGCACTGAACAGCAGTGGCACAGTGCCCAAAAGCATCTAAAACCAGCAAAAACATAAGAGGCACCAGCAAAAAAATGGAAGGGAGACCCACGCCAATGGTGCCAGGTCTAACAATAATATTGTGGCACTATCTCAATATCAAGTGGCATTCATGGCAAAGGGTTATGGTAGGTACAGATATACTTTGTGGCTGTTGAAGACGCTGTGGATTTGATTGCTGCACCAAATTGTTGGACAACATTTTATGGAATTAATGGAAAATATTGTTCTGCTACCTGTGCCAAATCTGTGATAGTGGATTGCATGGTCATGGAAGGTGCACAATGTGCTAGGGAGGAGAATAACAGTGTGAAGTGCTGGAAAACATCTCTGGCACAATAAAGGACCCATGGTCTTGTTGGCATAGTTCAAGATGATTGTCGGACAATTGCATATTGAATTTTGTGGAGGGGGGCATTTTATATTGAATTCCTTAGGGAAATTAGTTTGTCTATCTTGGGATATTTTATTCAGTTTTTATTGCTTCGATGAAGACTGCTGCACCCCCATGATATATTCTCTATAAATTAGTGAAAAGGATGGGTTTAGACACAGGCAGCGCATCCTAGTTCCCTTTCAGGAAGGATCTTGGTTGGCAGGTTTTTGCTTCCTAATGGTTTCTTTACTGACTGACTAGAGCTGAAGATGGACTGAACATCAAGCAATGCTAGTGGGGTCCTCTAACAGGGACCCATCAACTCTCGCCATTGCACACATTGATTGTCTGCACTCCATAGAACATAGGCCATCAGTTATAAAAACGCTATTCACCAACAATCACTCACTAGAGGGAGTCGAGGCCCTGCACAATCAATCTAGACAATTATGGAGCACCTCCTGGGTTGGGTTAGTGACCCTGGCGTGATGAAACAAACTACTATGAGCTATCTCGCTGCACCGACGAGTGGCCTTCTGTCCCATGGGCCATGACAGCTTTCCCAACTTCAAATTTAAGAACGCTTTATAAACCTTAAAAGGTTGGCAAACTACAAGTAATCATTTATCATCCCTAAAATACCCTTCACGGTGAACATGCACTTTACAAATACACGTTTTGCTGTGTTACTTTTCCTTATGCCCACGTGGATGCTGGATTCAGCTACTTATTTGGCATGGGAGTATGTGTGGTGATGTGATGATGGCAGAGGCCCATCCATTCTGTGCTGTCATCTAGAGTGTTGGGAGACTCTCTGCCCTGAGTGTTCTGTCAGTGGCAGTTGTAGTCTGTGCCTTTACTGCATCAGCTGGGACGGCTCTCTGTACTCCCTCAATAAACTTCTTGACTGAAATCCACTACTGCGTCCTGCCATCTCTTCACTGGCGACAGAAGATGGGATCCTGCCTATTGACTGCCTTACTATCAACTGCCATCTGTCACTGAATCAAAGGTAGCTTCTACGTGTGCCCTAGCAGCCCAACAGTGAGTACATTTTTTTTTTCTTGCTACCCCCCGGCCTCCCCAAGGCACATCCGTACAGAGAGCCGTGCCCCTTCCATTTGTTTGTCTACTCGGTGCTCTGGGATTTTGCTTGGGCACACCTGAGCCTTTCATTTTGGGCCGCGCCGCTTTCAGCATCCACGCTGTGTTTTTTTTTTTTCTCTCCACCACTCGCTCGCATCTACGAGCTGTGATCTTCTGCTCTACTGGTTCTCAATTGACTCCAACCGTGTGGGGCATGTTATAATTTTTGCCGTTTTACACCGGCAATTTATTGCTGCGCCAACACCTGCTGTCATTGAGGCTCGCGCCCCTTCATCTCATCGGAATTCTCACGAGCTTGCCTGCCACGCGCCAATCCTTTCTTGCATATTTACGTGGAGCGCGCTCTCAGCACTGACAGAAATGTGCTTTGAAGCGTTCGGCAATTTAGCTGAACTGTAACCCAGCAATGAGCAGTTTTCAGCCACAAATATCGCAGAAGAGCTTATCAAACTGCCCATGTTCTGAGCGCAAGTTTCTCCTACTGTGCCATATTGATATTCTCTTACCTGCTGCTTTCCTTCATGAATTCCGATCGTCCACTTTAATTTCGTCATCACCATAGAGTGTGAATTCACGTGAACATAGACATTCTCTGGTGCTTCACTGCCATCATATGGTCATTGGTGGTAATGCACCTCTAAAACTGGAAGTCAATCTCTTTGCAGTTTCTGCCTTCACTTCCAATACCTGGCTCAACATGCCATTGTTAATGGAAATTTTCTTCCTTGTCATTCTGCGCTGACACGCTCAGCCTTTGCGTGCCAATTCACCCCATCGTTTGTAACTTCGCTGACGCGCACAGCATTCAAGCAAAGTTAAAATCTGCATCTTCATCACTTGTTTGCGACTTCGCTGACATGCACAGCATCCAAGTACAGTAAATATTTGCATGTTCCTTTGCTGCTCTTACTTCGCTGAAACACGCAGCATTTTACAACATGTGTCAAAATTATCCATGCTTCTACACTGACACACACAGTTTTTACTACAGCAAAAGAAGTAAAGATTTATTTTTTTTAAATCGTCCATCTCACAACTGAATATTGGCCCAACGTTGTCATCCTGTGGCCATATTGTAACTGCATATTTTTTTTTTTTTTTCGATTGCTCTTTTCTTTGCCATTTTTTTTAGCTCCATTGTTTTTCTTTTCTTCTTGTTTTTTTTTCTTTCTTGTTCTCTTTTCTTCCTTTTCTTCTCTCCACATCTTTTACTGACATGCAGAGTGTTACAGTCCCTGCACCTTTCTTACAAGAACCCGGAGAACCACAACTTGAATGGAAATTATGGATTAGATCCTTTAAAGCATATTTAGGTGCAATCGATGGTCAAAGATTTAGACCTGAAAGAAAGAATAATCTTATGTACTATCATCTAGGAGTGGAGGGTCAAAATGTTTTCGACCATCTACCTCCTTATGAACCTCCTGAAGGTGAAGATCCCGATGAATTCGATATAGCAGTAATGCAATTAGACAAGTACTTCACCAAAACGAAAAACATTGTGGTACACAGATACAAATTTTTCACAAGGACACAAAAACCCAATGAAAGTATAAACACTTTTATTACTGCTTTAAAAGTTCTAGCTGCAAAATGCGAATTTGACAACTTTATATCCCAACTTGTAAGGGATCAACTTGTTGCACGTTGTTACTGCAAAAAAGTCCAAGAAAAATTACTCACCTGCAAAAACCCCACCCTGGATGAAGCTGTAGACATTGCCAAGAGCATTGAAAGTTCCTTGGATGATGTGAAGCAACTTGAATCTGCTTTATCTAATTCTACCATTTCTGGTGCTGTCACTGCTAAACCTTCTTTTCCTACCCCTTCTCTCCCAAATTTCTCCAGAGGATCTACCATACCTAGGGGTGGAAAAAATGTCATACCAAATAGAGGTGGAAAAGTGTTTACACCTAACAGACCGTTTAATTACAACAGATCGCTTAACTACAAAATAAGTTGTTATAGGTGTGGGTCAAATATGCATGTTTCTTCTTTCAAAAACTGTCCCGCTATTAATCAACAATGTGGCCAACGTGGCAAAATGGGTCATTTTGCAAAAGTTTGTATGGGGGGAGAAGAAGAGATGTAAGATGTGTACTCAACAATTCCGATGATCAATTTGATGACGATGTGACTAATCAGGAGTATGTTGTTGTAGTCAAGAATTGTTCTGATAAATGCATTATGCAACATATTCCTGATCCTGAAATCGATGTTACCATTGAAACTAATCACATTCAACTCCTTGTTAACACAGGAGCGCGCATCACCATTGTATCTCAAGACAGGTATATGAAGTTTTGGTCTACCAAAAGTTTGCTACCCCCCGACATACTTACAGTAGCCTTTGAAGGCAGTAGAATTGATTTACTAGGCTACTTTTGGGCTAAAATCAGTGTCTTTGGGGTAGTTATCAATGGTAAAGTGTATGTGGCTAAACGTGGGATCAATGTTCTTGGTCTTATCCATCAAGCTGAGTTTGGCCTCACTATCAAACCTGGCCTACCCAACCCAGTTTTTATTGATCATCAATTCAACTCTACCCCCACAAAAGACATTAGCTCTCTGTCCACCTCTCAACTGACCACCGATTGGGAACACAAGTACAGTAAAATTTTTGAAGACCATCTGGGCAAGATCACAAACTTCCAACATTTTATTAAAATCAAAGAAAATGCTGTCCCCATCAAGCATAAACTGCGCAACGTTCCTTTAAGCATTAGAAGCGATCTTTCCAAGCATTTGCAGTCATTATGTGATCAAGGCATAATCAAAAAAGTCGAATCCACTCTTTGGCTTTCACCCATTGTCTTAGCCAAGAAGAGGTCTGGGGACCTGAGGATGTGTGTCGACTTGAGGAGCCTTAACGATGCCATCTGGGTTGACGGATTTCCTCTTCCGTGTATTGAAGATCTCATCGCCAAAGTGGGTTCCTCCTCATGGTTTACCAAACTCGATCTTAAGGCTGCCTACCATCAAGTCGAACTACATCCTCAGTCCCGACATCTCACAGCTTTTGTCACTCCAGATGGCGTATTTCAATTCTGTCGCCTACCCTTTGGCCTTGCCTCCGCTGCTGCCGTATTCCAAAGATTGATGACCGAGATGTTCCACCACAATCCCCATGTTGTTGTCTTTCAAGACGACATTCTCATCTTCACCAAAACTGAAGCCGAGCACGATTCTGCCATTGATCAAGTGTTCAACGTTCTAGCACAAAGAGGTGTCACCTTACAAAAAAGCAAGTGTACCTTTAAGGTGAAGGAGATCCAGTACTTAGGCCATGTAATTTCCGAACATGGCATCAAACCCAGACCAGGTCTTATAAAAAGCATAGTTGATGCACCTCCTCCTCAAAACAAGGAACAGCTCATGTCCTTTCTTGGCCTCTGTGAGTTCTATTCGAAGTTTATGAAAGACTTTGCCAAGACCACAGAGAGTTTCAGAGCGCTCCTAAAGAAAGGAGCAACCTATATATGGTCCGAGGAGTGCCAAAAAGGTTTCCAGTCCATCAAGGACCATATAGTTGAAGCCCCCGCTCTGCAAGCATTCGTAGAAGGAAAGCAAACAATTATCACAGTTGATGCCTCTGACTATGGTCTGGGAGCTGTTCTCTCGCAATATGTTGATGGAAAAGAACACACAGTAGGATTTGCATCCAGAACTCTCCGTCCTGTTGAACGAAAATATTCCGTCATTGAAAAGGAATTGTTAGCCTGTGTCTGGAGCATAGAAAAGTTCAAACCATATGTATGGGGCAGATCCTTCATCCTCAAGACTGACCATCGTCCCCTGGTCGACATCCTCTCGGGTAAAAATGTCAAACGTACCACCTCTCGTTTGGCACGATTATCCACAAAACTTCTAGAATACACTTTCACAGTGGAATGTATTCCTGGGGGAAAGAACTGTAGAGCGGACTGCCTATCAAGACTCCCCATTTCTGACACGGATGCACAAGACTGGGAAACCGAAGTTGAAGAATGCTTTGTGGCACTTATTGGTCAAGAAAACCTGTCTTTTGCAGAAGAAGACTGGATCATGCAGATTGATAAAGATTCAATTCTCAAGGAGGTAGCATCTTTGATTAAGAAAGGCTGGCCAAAAGAAAGGTGTCTTTCACCCGATATTCAGATGTTCTGGAAAATTAAGGACCAACTCTCAGTGGAAAGTGGAAAAGTAGTCAGAGGCGACAAACTCATTCCTCCCTCTTTTTATCGTGAGAAGATCATTCTAGCTGCACATTCTGGTAATCTTGGAGCAACTATAACAAAAAGGAAAGTCAGGACTGATTTCTGGTGGCCCAGAATGGATATCCAGATCGATGACTTGGTAAAGCAATGTTCACGCTGCAAGGTCAGCGACAAAGTCTTAGTACTCGAAGGTACAGTTGAAGCCCCTGTACCCCGTCCTGGCAGAGCTTGGCAAAAACTCGGCATGGATTTTCTTGGACCATTCCATGTTCTCCCTTCCGACTCTAAGTACTTTTTAGTCCTCATCAACCATCTGTCCAGGTGGGTGGAAGTTGAACCTATTTCTACACCCAATTCCAAAAGTGTCATCAACTGTTTGAGTGCCATTTTCCTCAGAGAGGGTTATCCTGAGGAAATCCTCACCGATAACAGCGTCCAATTTGTCTCACATGAAATGACCTAATTCCTGCACTCCTGTGGCATCAAACACACCAGGACTCTACTCTACCATCCACAAAGTAATGGTAAAGCGGAAAGGTTCAACAGGGTTGTAGTGGAGTGTGTGCAAGCAGCCTTTAGGTCTCAATACTGTATTTTCCAAGCTGTGAAGGATCTTGTCTGGTCTTATCGCACTTCACCTCATGTCGCTACCAATTTTTCGACCTTCGAACTTATGAGGGGCAGAAAAGCACCCTCCCAAGTGTATCCCTTTTGGATGGTCAACTCTTTCCATCTTGGTTGTGACATGAGGTGCATGTGGGAATCTGCCAAGAAGACTTCAACTGAAGTTTGTTCAAAATCTCAACAATCCTCCACCACGAAAGAAACCCACAGGCTCCGTATTGGGGACTGGGTCAGAGTCAAAAATCCTGTTTCAGTAAGAAAAGGTTTTTCGAAATTTTTGGACTCACAACAAATTGTAGATTTGCGTAAGAACGCAGTTAAGTTGTCTAATGGAAACTGGTGGAGCACTTCTTGTGTTGCCAAAGATCCTTCTATTCCTTCCGAAATTGTCAAGGTCAAACAAAATGTTTCAAGGGGGGATAGTGTTAGGAAAAGCACCAGAGCCAGTATTAGACCCCGAAAATTACAAGACTATGTTTAAGCTTCATTGTTTGTTCCCCATTTTATTTCCTGCCTTTTCTAGCCCTTTTTTCCTTTTTGTACCCCTACCCCCTTTCCGTTCACAAGAGTCATTTTATCAAAAGGGGGGAGGTGTGGTGATGTGATGATGGCAGAGGCCCATCCATTCTGTGCTGTCATCTAGAGTGTTGGGAGACTCTCTGCCCTGAGTGTTCTGTCAGTGGCA